>JAWPHD010002536.1:0-252585 GCA_037043455.1 Cyrtodaria siliqua
TCGAACTATCAACAGAAGGAGGTATTAGTTTAATAGAAAGATATCGACACTCTCCTTTTCAATGTATCAATAAGATATCCGTATTGAAAAATGGCCCGCTACAAACATAGATTACACTTTATGGTGCTAATTCATATTTAATATGTTCTAATTTTATCTTATTTTTGAAAATTGTCATAATATAAGAGAAGTAGCCATATTATACTTTATATCACCTATATACCCATCCGTCCATATAATTACACACACGCGCTTTTCTATTCTATTAAATGTTTAGGTATTTGCTAATTATATTCTATTCTGTTGTTCGGTATTTGTCTTGAAGGTGCTTGCAGTCGTTATCCTAGGTCTTGTATGGATGTATATAAGGCAAAGCCTTCTAGCCAGGATGGATCGTATCTACTCCAACACGCATGTGGTAAACCATTTGAGGTATACTGCGACTTTGAAAAGGGTCATGGCTACACCTACATCGCGAATACTAACTTCGGAGGAAATGACATCAAATTGAACATCAAAGAACTTTATGACGACATTAGTCACGTGATTATTCGGCATATGCGCAAAGACGGTTCACAGTGGGAGGCTATGCTGGAACAAATCCAGAGGTACCGCAGAACCCCGTTATCCGTACAATTTAATCAGTATGTGGGCTACAAAGCACCGCAGAACAAGAACCTGCAACCGTTTGTGTACCTAGGTTTTATACCCGCTTCCAGTGTTCACAAAGGCGACATAGAAGGTTACCAGGTCAACGGCAACGATGAACTATTCAAAAACTGTGACGGGAACCCAAACAGTTACATCACGTTTCTGTTTAACAAGAAAAAACTTGATTTTGTCAAGTATGGCCCCTACGACAGCCCCTTGATGCACAAATGGGTAAATAAGGCTACGGTGATACCAAAACAGAACAACATCCCCTGCAATTATTTCTCCGACTTCGAGATTCATTTTGGTGGCTGCGGTGGCTATGCAACCAGCCAACAGTTCAGCAATGTCGCGGGAGCAGCTCTGGGACTAAGATACAGTATGGCTGTTTATAACTGACTCTGATGCGTATTTTTAGGCCCCCGAAGGACGGCATATAGTAGTCGCACCGTCCGTCCGTCATTCCGTCAGATAGTCCGTCCGTCCGTCCATACACTCGTGTCCGGTCAATAACTTTGGAATTCCTGGACGGATTTTCAAATAACTTGGCACAAGTGCTCACCACAGCAAGACGACGTGTCGCGAACACAATCCAGGTCCGTGACTTTAAGGTCAATGTCACACTTAGTGGTCAAATGTCAAAGAGAAGTGCTTTCGTGTCCGTTTAATAACTCCGACATTCATGGACGGATTTTCATATAACTTGGAACAATTACTCACCACAACAAGACGACGTGTCGCGCGTAAAATCCAGGTCCGTGGCTCCAAGATTAATGTCACACTTAGAGGTCAGAGGTCAAAACCACTTTGGGGGCATTTGTCACTTACAGTGACATTTTTTGTGTTATTTAAAATGTCCTTCATGTTTTAAGGGTCATCATCAATATTTTTCTAAAAGAATCCTTAATTTAAAATTGTTCCAATACATGAATAAATTGTCATATCAATAAAATATTATGTCAGGTGTGACATTTTAATTCATGATAGTTTATGAATGAACTTGATCGTAAACTTCTTAAATTAAAGAGACACATGGCAATCTTGATTTTTTAAAAACTCACGGCGTCCCGTTAGTTTTTCTACATAAATTGAATTTGTTCAATCATTAATATTAATTGTAAGATTGGTATAAAGCCATTTGTTTTTTTCATATTATTAAATTTTGCACCAATAACATATTAAAACTTATAGTATAATAAGACAAAATAGTGAAAACTTCAAATTTGATTCATGTAAATGTAACCAGGGAAAAGTAAAAATGATACTGGATATATAAATCGAGACACCCATTTCAAATACTTCAAGATTGCCGTGTGTCCCTTTAACCCTGTTGCGTAACCTGTGATAGTACAAGCTACTGTGCAGAATGAACTTCCTTGCAAATAATATTAATGGGTCATTTAAGGCTACTGATTAGGTTTCGGCCCTTTAGAATAAAACATATCATTATTTGTATAGTATTAGTCGGACCCCCTAGACCCCCGTGAACAACCTGATGCCCTTTAAGCTTCTTACAGACATTTACCATGTCTCCTTTCTGTACTCGCATGATTCCAGTTTGTGTTATGGTGTTATCATTGTCTGGTAGTAGTGAAAATCATGCACATCTATTGCATTAGACGTACTCAGTTTTTGATAAATAAAACATACATCTGAATTTGATAAAAATACATATTACCGAGCCTCTTATTTGCTATATTGCTTTGCATTTTATTTAGATATAAAGTGCTCTGACCCTGAAGATACTTCACACGGAACGAAGACTTTCACGGGCACCGAAGTCGGGAGCAGTGTAACGTACACATGTGACGATGGTTACACAATGTCGCACGGGGATGCCACAATGACATGTTCGGAAACCGGACAATGGACTGGCATTATGACCACTTGCGCAAGTGAGTTCACGCTTATATAAATTCAATTCAATTCAATTTCAATTTTTATTAATGCATAAACATTTTACAATGTCCATCGCCATCAGCCCTGAGGCGGTAATACATACAAGACATACTAAATACAAATACACACATACATTAAAACATATTCTGGAGAAGAGCATGAGAAATATTTAGGTATGAGTAAACAAATTTAAGGAAAAACACGTATATAGTATTGAAAGTAAGTATAGACACTAAAAGCACACGTATACAGGGTGTCTGCAAATGTATTTACACCATTATTTATATCTGTATTTTCGGAAATTATTTGATCGACAATATTGTTTAACTTATCAGCCTCGATATTTAGTGCATCTTTGTATTGACCTACTTTGACATTATCCCATTAAATTTTATTGATTTCGATAATTTCCGGAATTGTGTTATTTTGAACGAGTTTAACTTTTAAATTAACGTGAATGGGCGCGTGAGTTGAACACGAGTGTACATCATGTACTATAAAGTTGTCTACCATTTGAAATAAATCATGAGGCATTAAAACATAATCAATTAGGCTTTTGCCCAAGTTTGATATGATGTGAATTGACCAATGCCTGCGCCTTCGCCTATTCGATCATTAACAATTTTAAGGTCGGTGCTGTTGCAGATATCCAGTAGCTTTAGACCGGACGAGTTACATACTTTATCCTCGCTAAATTTTTCACCGATATCGATATTACAATCATTTTCAGTACTGCTATCTATTGTTGCTATGTATTTATCATATATTCCAGATGTTTGCATAAAATTGTCCCTAGAGTCACATCTAGCGTTCATATCACCAATCACTGAAACTTTACCTATACCAGAATACCTTCTTATACCAAGTTCTAGTTTTTCAAAAAAAACTATTTCACGAGATTTAAAATAAACTGAATCGTTAGGTGGTATATATGTAAAACATATACAAATATCAACATTTAAATTAGAAAATAACTTGTCGAGCTTAACCCAGATAAATCCATCAATATCAGTCTCTAATATGTGTACACCTTTAAATATACTCTTTTTCATAAACAAGCAAACTCCACCGTGACCTCTTTTACTCTTTCTTCTCATTGACACACTCTCCTTTCTAAGTACAGTCGCACACTCATACCCGTCTAACTCATATACGTCTTACTTACACTGCCAAGTCTCGCTACAAAATATAATATCAAAATTGTTAAAAATCAATATCATTTAGACAGTTTTTTAATCCTTCCACATTCCAGGCCAGTATAGACAGTTCATCAAGTTCAAACTCTTCCCCTACCCCCTATCCAGTGCCTGGTAAATAAATGTGACATATTATGCTTCTAGAATATAAGAACGTTTTATAGCATACACTAATTAAGAAACCCCAAAGTATGTAAAGGGACTGGGTGCGATCTTGAAGAATAACGGGTATCAATCCATATACGAATTTAATCATCATGATTTGTTTCAGTTACTTATTGAATATACATATGCACTAGATCAGTCGGTTGAATTTATTTATTGTTCATGAAAACGTTTGGTCTTGAAAACTAGACGACTTGGCTGGTGTTTTTTGTTGTTGTTGTTGTTGTATAAATCATTACTATTACATCATATGATGTTTAATGGCTCTTATAAATTCGTGTACACTTTATTTAAATAAGATATGCACAACTGTAAGCAATGTAAGCTCCTTTTTAATTAATATAGATGATTTAGCAACAAAAACCAGAAGAGTCAAACATTTTCATGAACAATAGTTAAACCAAAGGTAACGCGCGGTTTATTTTAATGCATATATATATATATGTACATTTCATACGAAACTGACGCACATTTTGAGGAGTTTCTCTTGACACCAGTAACTATTCCAGATCGTCTTCAATCCCTTTTAAATGTCGTATACATGCGCGATGTAGAGTGAACGTTTTATATGGAGAGTCCGATTTCCTTGAATAAGATTTCTACAAATGTAACGTTAAAACATGGGCGTTGTACAGATGTAACGTTAAAACATGGGCGTGTGTTACGCAATTATCGTACGATGTAGCGCATTTAACTCGTAAACAAGTTCGCCCCCACCTGTGAGATTTGTAAAAAGGAAAACAGTAGTATGGATCTATAGTATATATGATGAGGACACCCCTAACCCTCCACCCATTCCCCATGCTGAAAATGTTGAAACCGCGAATGTTACATATTATGCACTTATATACCGTCGTGAATACTTTGTTTGTTTGTTTGTTTGTTTGTTTGTTTGTATGGTGTTTTACGTCATTTTCAACACATGTAAGGTTATATATGACGGTCGATTTTTCGTGGTGGAGGCAGACCACCAACTTTTCCTGGGTAAAACAAGTACTGTACACATCCCGCAATCCGTAAGAATTGACACTTATACTGTTTGCCAATGTAATCATGGCAGAACATGGCACCCCTATGTAATTATCTACTCATTTCATTTGTTTTCAATTTCAGAATTATAATCACGGAGCTGACGAAGACAAAGTTTACGAATACTATATGAATGTTGTGGCTTTAATGTATTCTTCTTTTATTAAATAACATTTTTAAAACTAGTGTAAACTGGTTGCTATGCTTACTTGAAATAAAATAGGTTATTCACGAAAGCGCAACAAATGTCATTATTTTGATTTGTGTGCCTTAAAGAGTATGTTTTGTGTGTATGGTGTTTTACGTCATTTTAAAAACATGTAAGGTTATATATATTTGACGGTCGATGTGTTTGTGGTAGAGGCAGACCACCCACTTCTCCTGGGTAGAACCAGTACTGTACACCTCCCGCCAACCGTAAAAATCGACACTTCCTCATTTACATGTCGAGCTACCAGTGGGATTCGAACCCGCAGCGGAGAGGCGAAGGGTATGCACGACGAAAGACTTATCAAAATCCTATGATAAAGACAGAAGATATGATTTATTTTCAATGTACATTATATCTCATGTTCATTGTGTCGGTTTTGCCATGTTCATTAAAGGTCGGTGCTATATTTGAGTGGTGGAAGAAAACAATGATCTGGCTCCAGGGAAAAGTGGAGTGTTTACAATAAAATATGCAACAACTCTTCAGTTATGCAGGTGATAAGATGCTATGCCTGGAGAGTGGGCCTGGAATGTTCATTCCTCTTGGTGCCATATAACCTTTTTGTTTTGATGCGAAACATAATATTGCGCACGCAAGAGCAAGTTGAATGACAGTTACCTAAATAAGAAAGTGTATTGACAATAACGGTGTAGTTGACGATATCTATTTATTGCCTAAGACTGGTCGTCAGTGATCTCAAAATTCTGTGAAAATGCATAGTTCTACCCTTTATTTTGCGGTGAGACTATTCAATATGCACTTTTAAAGAAACGGAAGTGTATGTAGTTTAATGGTTCGTCAACACATGTTCGGTTAGTTAGAGCCGTCGCAGAGAGTGAGAGAGAGGCGCATCTGGTTTTTTAAAGGGAGTACATCAGGATTTTTCTAGAAATATCTTAAATTATAAAAATGTTCCAATTCATGATAAAACACTTCTATCCATCAAAATATGATGTTCGAACCATATTGTTAAGGTTTAAACTTTGAATACACCATATAGCTAGGACGGAATCGGGCATAAATTGCTGAAATTAACCCTGGTGCGTAACCTAGGATAGCACGTATTACTGTACAGAATGAATTTCCTTGAAACTAAGGGGTCATTTTTAGCATCATTCATTATGTTTAGGCGCTTTAAAATAGAAAATATCATTATTTGTCAATTTTAAGTCAGACCCCTAGACCCCTTTGAAAAGCCTGATGTACTCCCTTTAACGTGCTCTGAGAAAAAAACTCCTATATACGTGTCCACATCTGACGAAAGAGGCTAAGGGAAACTGTCTTACCCAATAAACATAGTTGCGCTAGTGAGGCGTTAACCCGTGCCTTCTGATTGTCAAGTCGTCCGTGCTATCCACTGCAACAGGCTGAATGTGACAAGCAGGATGACTGCATTAAAATACATACAACTAACATGTTTAAGGTTATATCCAAGAAACAGGTTTCATAACGGTCACTTTTTTTCTGGCAAAGTTGGCATAAAGCTCATGTACAACTAGTCCATGCATTGCTTGATAAATTTGGCAACTAGGAGAAAAACAATAAAGAATACTCAGTACATATATTATCTTTTTAAAATAATATTACTTAAAATTAAAATATAGCATACAATATAAGATTAAACTCGTTTTTAAACGCGTTCAGGGTATATTAATAGATCTATACTCTAAATGATATGTCCGACATTCCGGTGCTACTACAATGATGTTTTTTATTGATAGTAGTTTGAGTGAATTAAGAGAGCAAATTTGAATTAAAAACATCTAAAAATGAACTGTTTAAACACAGTTTTTGTTACCGTCAGATGACAATGTAGCGGAGGCCTGTGTGATTTAAGTTCGTGTATTTATTCAATCATGTCAAATTCTTTATATACGAGTACATTGCAGTCTACTTAAACCTATATCTGAAGTTATTTTATGAAAGGTATACAACTATTAACAGTAAACAAGATACCCAATGGCATTGCCTCAGTGTGCTCACGTGATCATGGTAAACATAGTGTTCCTCAGTTCGAGCTCTTAGGCTTTGGTTTACCATATCAATGCTCTATCGAGATACATGGACATTATATCAACAATCAATTATTTGGAAAATGAACACTATCAACTGGATATACATAATTGTTACGGCTGCCACATGGCACGGACAACATTTTTGTGATAATAAAGCGTAGAAATAACACGTATATTTAACGCTTCCGTATTGTGTTCTAATTTAGTGTTTACTGTACTTTTGAAACCAATCAGATGGCTCAGAATTTCAAATACTTGCACCATTTATTCATGTAGATTTTACGACCAGCGCTCTTCATGGTTTAGAGTGTGACCTATATAGAGAATATGGATAAAACCTATCGTTAACGCTAAGCCGGATAGTCTATGAAGAGAAATCTTCACACTAAGAAACCGCTGTCGGTCGCTACGCTCCCTCCCTTTCGGTTTCTTAATGGTGAAGATTTCTCTTCATAGCCTATTCGCAACATCTCGTACACTGCTTCGCAGAGGGCAATCGGAACTCTTCGCCAATTTCCGTACTCGGGAATAGGAATCCGACGAGGCAGTTCCGATTGCGCAGAGGGATCCCGAGGAATGGCGGGATTGACCGAGCATTCACGATTGTCCTATACATAGTACTTCCGACATCACGTCTTAGACAGATGTTAGATACAGTAATTCTGACATCACACCTTAGCTAGATGTTATATGTGGGGTTACAATACCGTATTTCTGACATTACATATTAGCTAGAATTAAACTGAATTGCATTTTATAGTCGCACCAACAGCTACTTTTTATATGGCGACTTTCCATCTTCCATTGGATGAGAAAGATCACAGGTGCCCCTGAGGGCAATTTTCGTGCACTGGAGGGCACCTGGGTAGAACCACCGACGTTCCGCAAGCAAGCTGGACAGCTTCCTCACATAAAGATTCCTATGCCCATGAGGCATGTATTTGCTAGAGGTTATATATGTACATCTGACATGACATATTACAGTATTAAACATACAATTATATAGTTTATAATCCGTAAGGGTTTCGTTAAGGGATATAACTCGTGTGCCTTCGTCTTATTTATTACAGAGCAACCCCATTTGAAACGGTGTATGCTGAAGAAATGTACTGCCCATCGATCCGCCAAAAAATTTCATCGCCAAATTATTCATTTGTCGTTAAATCCGTATACAGTATATAAAGAACGTCACAGGAAACAGCAGTTCTGATTAAACAAGCCAGTAGCTTCAAGACATGTGTACTTATAATAAAACAATATTTATAATGCAACTTTTAGAAAAACTGTTCCACGGGGATAAGCTTTCAAATAGAAAAGTTCAAAGTATTTATACGTTTATGAGACATGGTACTCGTGTTTGTTGTTTTCAGAATGAGGTGATTTACAGATAATGCATGAGGGAAATACTCAGATACTCAGCTTAACTAGAGCTCTTAATTATTATAAATGAAGTATTAGATTATCACCTGCTCATATAAATAAACCAGAAGCCCTTGTGGGCCTGTATCGCTCTACTTGCTAAAGGGCAAAACAAATAAGCAAACAATATAGTGATTAAAAAATATAACCAATGAAACAAGTTTAAAAAAACAACAACAACAAAACTCCCTCATATGAGGTCGTTTAAAGATAGTTATTCTTTTAGTAAAGCTCATTGGTTCAATGAGTCGAGCATTTTATGAGTAAACAAAAGAACAAGTGGGTTCATGAGAAATATTTTTTATTAACGGCGGTCATATGTATTGATGGTTATTGAAACTTTACATAAATCTAAGAAAGGGTTAGGAGATGATTATGTTGACAAAGTTGCAACATAATTGGGTGATTGGTTCATGAGAAGATTATGTTGACCAAGTTGCAACATAATTGGGTGATTGGTTCATGAGAAGAGGTCGTTTAAAGATAGTTATTCTTTTAGTAATGGCGGCCATATTTGTTGATGGATCAGGACGATTTGCATAGATCTAAAAAAGAACCACGAGTGCCTTTGAAGTTTCGTCAAACCCAGTAGTTCATAAAAAGTAGTCGTTTAAAGATTTTCTATTTTTAGTAACGGCAGACATATTTGCTAACGGATTGGGACGATTTTATTAATGTAAGCGAGGACGTGCAAGGATGCTTCCTGTAAAGTTTCATCAAATTCTACCTAACAGTTCATGAGCTGAAGTCGTGTAAAGATTTTTTCTAATTTTAGTAACGGCGGCCATATTTTATCGACGGAAGATTTGTATAAATCCGAGGACCACGTAAAGTTTCATCAAATTCTACCCTACAGTTCATGAGAAGTTGTTTAACAGTCTTACTATTTTCAGTAACTGGGGCCATATTTGTTGACGAGTTAGGACGATTTGTATGATATTGAGAGAGGACCGCGCAAGGATGCTTCCTGTTAAGTGTTGTCAAATTCTACTCAGGAGTTTTAGAAGAGGTGTTGTTTGAAGCAAAAGTAAACGATGGCCGGACGACGGACAACTCGCCATCCCATAAGTTCTGCTGGTCTTCAGTCCCACAATAATCCGCCCCATCCCGCATCCCGCCCCTATTATTTTGCCAAAATATGTGTTGACTTGTTTGGGGTCCGGGCATGATCCTCTGATAACGTATTTGGTGAATTCTGGTACATTTACGGCATATGTTTGTTATAAGTCATATCCACAAAGCCTATAAGCATATGCTTTTTTGATTTTAGGGCGGCCTCGAACCGACCAGCTGGAATCCACCTTTGGGTAAAATAATCACAAACGTATCAAAGCACTACCTACATACACTATAATAATAATAATAATAATAATAATAATATAATACTTATTTAATTAAAATGACAGAAAAATTAAATTAATTTAATTATGAAAGAGTGAAAAACGGGAACTGCACATAACATGTGAAGATGCTATTATGTTATAAAACTATGTCCAATGTTGTAATACCGCCACACATATATGAGTAGCATACAACACGCACATATATATGAGTAGCATACAACACCCACACATATATGAGTAGCATACAACACCCACACATATATGAGTAACATACAACATTCACACACAAAAGTACAACCAGCACACTAGTTTTCAAATTAATAACAAATAATTATCAATAGTTAGACTGGCTATGTCTTTATGTTTGTTCATGCTCATAATATTAGAAACAACTCGAGCTATCATCAAATCAATATAGTCATCAAACAGTCTGCATTAAGTCCCCTTTGAATTATTGGCTTCAAACATTTTCATTTTGATTCTGTTTTCAAATATTAAATTCTAACACGACCTCCGAAGTCTTCCATATACACAAAGAAGAGAGACAGGTGTATGTTATTCTACGATAAAATACAGCTGTTCTATTAATTGCCCGCGTATATTTCATCCGTTGGAAGCGCACGTTACATGACGTCACTTGGTAAATATACGTCACGAAGACAAACTCAACAGTAATTTTAATGAAATGTTAATTACAACAAACTTGCCATGCTCCCAAACCATGCACACCCCCGATATAAACCCATCATATGCATTAATACACATATAACTTTAATACGCATCTTGAACAAGCTGAGAACGTTTGACGTCATACAGCGCAAGCTATATGACGTAAGCAATGACTTAATTGTTTGTCACGTGACTACTAGTGTATTGAAACGCAGAACTTTGCATACGGGGGCGCCCAATGGAACAGCCTGTAAACATAGCAGCCTGATTACCTTGACCTCCGAGATAATATATAGTGCGCCAACAATAGCGTAAACAAAGGGGTAACTGTTGTGTTAGAATCGAAATAATAAATACCTACCTGTATTTTATCGGTGAATAAAACACAGTTAGTCGTTCGGATGCGAGTAATTAAATCACTCGTGCTAACGCACTCGTGATTTAATTACTACGCATCCGAACTCCTAACTGTGTTTTATTCACCGTGCTAACGCACTCGTGATTTAATTACTACGCATCCGAACTCCTAACTGTGTTTTATTCACCGATAAAACACAGGTACTTATTTATTATTTCTTAAGTAAAATATATGTTCTTATTAGTGTGGCTTGTCCGTGGTCTTATGTGTGAAGACGATGCGTTTGAACCCTTCTCGCCTCTCCCCGCAGAGGGCTCGAATCCCACTGAAAGTTCGTCTTGTGGGAAAATGTCGATTCTTACGGTAGGTGAGAAGTATAAAGTACTGTTTTTACAGAGGAATAAGTGTATGCCCCCACTTGACCATCATACATAGCCTAACATGTGATGGAAAATGAGTTTAAACAATATTCTTCTGTATAGCACAGATCCCTATTTTCCATTGCAGCCCATGAACTGTATTGTTTACTCTTAATAAATCAGATGGTCATGAAATTGCGTCCTGTGTCTATAAGTGGGGCAGCATGGTCCTTTTCTAATATCTAGATCTGGTATCTAAAGGGAACTGTATGAAGTATATTTGTCTTCTGTACAATTTGGCAGTATTCTTTATAAACATGAACAGTTAAAAATATTTTTTTTAAAAAATATATGTGTACATGTATAACATTATGTTTCAATACATTTTAGAGTACTGTAGCTATGTGATAACTTTTCACAAAATTTAAAGTTTAATGCATTTTTTACAATTTTGAACGTAATTGCAAAGTGAACTTATAACTGTGGAAATATGACTACCCAATTAGGTGGACGAAACCAAGGATTTATACAATGTCATTCTTCGGGATCCCGCCTCGCGTGTATATTGAGCTTCGGTATGTTCAAAATCTTGACATTTTGTTTGCCGGAAGGCAACGGCACAGAAAATAGTGCACTGTTGCTATCTAAACAATATGGCCGTTTGCCACACGTGATCATATATAATTTGCGTTGTATGTTGTTTTTGTTTTTTACAATGCTGATGAAGGTTTTATCACTGCTTTCATGTAAATAAACTATTGACATTGCAACATTTTGATGATAACTTTGATTTTGAATGCAAATTTGTTTTTGCGGGAATCTAAGGCGCGATGACGTAACCAATATGGAAACCTTCAATTTGCATTCGAGAAATGCATTCGCAACATCTCGTCTACTGTTTTGCAGCATTACTTGATTGCATTTATAAATCCTTATTTATACCATCCGTAAGACTCGACAGTTTCTCGCTTGACAAGTCGAGCTTTCAGTGGGATTCGATCCCGCTGCCGTGAGTGAACAAAAATGATATATAAAGTAATTAAATAATTTCACTTTATTAAGACATTGGTTTAATACATATCGAGATGCTCGTTTTGACAAGATTTATGGGGCGCCGTATTACTATTTATTCAGTATTTGTTGTTATATCAAGAATTCATTTCTTGATATCAAGAAATCAAATTATTGATATCAAAAATTTAATTGTATCTGTATATATTAATAATTCTATTTTTTTATATCAACCAATAATTCGATTTCTTGATATCAATAATTGATTCGGGATAAAAATACAAAATAAGAAATAAGATAAATAGAGGATCTTACATGAGTACTCATTCATTATTGAATTTATTAAACTCGTTAGGAAAAATGATATAATGCTCGGCAAGACATTTTTGCTAACAGGATTAATAAATTCAATAATGAATGAGAACGAATGTTAGATTCTATTTATTACATACTAATAACGCCACATTACGTCAGAAAACGTACATTAACGTGACGTCCATGACGTCCATGACGTCATTAACGTTATGTTATACCACTAGTGGAATATCGAAAATATTGAATGGTGTTACTACACTCCCACACCGCATGTTATGGGATATTATTATACTTCATTGTAAACACTCCATGTAAAATCCCCATACCCTGCCGGGTTGATATTTCGCGCTATCACCCTCAACGCGTCATAGCGGGTGATGGCGCAAAATGTCAGCCCGCTAGCTTTTTGCTATCTCCACGCAGAGTTATCGTTCCTTGCACTCAAATAAATAGATTTTTTCAACAACAACAACAACAACAATGTTTTCTTCATTATCGAGTATATTAGTATATTAGGAGTATGTGTTCGGTATAATGAAATAAATATCACATACTCTTGAGTGTGCCAGTGGATATAATCAACCCTCATAATGATAATGTCGACCTCGGCTTACGCCTCGGTCGACATTACATTTCGGGTTGACAGTATCCACTGGCACACTCAAGAGGATGTGATATTTACATAATAGGACATAATATTAAATTTAAAAGGATTATCAATTATTATTTTTTATATTTCTTTACTTTTTTTTACTTTTTTATTTTTTCATTTATTTTCTTTCCAACTATTCATTTGACGAAATTAACATTCTTAATTCATGTTTTACAATTTTGTTTGGATGAGACCTGTGTCATGTGTGTGTGTAGTTCTAAGGTTTATAGTCCCTCCGCCGACATACTCGATAAGCCTTACGGTATCTCACCGAGATTGGTACAACAGAGTCTTCATACTAGTACTGTCCCTTCCTTATCTGTCCGAATATCGGATAACACCGGTAGATGATATACACACTGGTAGCAGATAATCAGCAACATCCTTTCCGGAGAATTGATGCTTTGCAGTAACATTGTCTTGTGTGTTAAGGCATAGACCTACATACTCATGGATATAAATACTCTGTATGTCGATCTATGGTTAAGGAGATAATGTTAATGACTGTAACTTAATCCGAGCCTTACCAGGCCTTTTTACGATTTTTGATATTTCATCTGGCTGTGTACCTAAAAAGCCACACACACAAAAAAAAGAAAAAAAAAAAAAAAGGCTTTTAGGGTGAAAGAAGGCTCGGATTAACTGTAACGGTGTTGTTGTTTTTTTATCTACTACAAGCTCACACTCATTTATTTGGATCTGCCAAAATGTGTAGAGGCTTACCACCACCAGTTACATTTAAACCTCCGAGGTGTAGGTGTCGAATGTAGTTCCTATAATAAAAAGTAATCCCTCCTTTTTCGATGAAAACGGGCATTATAAGTAGGGGAAAACTGCCCATTTCTATTCGATTTTGTGGTTATATGTATAAGAAGCGTATTAATAAGTTTTACTGGATCACTGATGAACATTTTCGAAATTTCGACTCTATGCTTACACTTTATGAGCAATGAAAACAGTCGATCAATAAAAACAGCTGTACCCTTGACCTGTTTAGTATCCAAAAAAGAACTTTCTTACTTGTCTTGTGACCCCACGTTTTCTGGTGATTTTTCAAGTGAAAAATAGTTTTCTATATGAACATTACACTGCTGCATTATCCATACTTGAGTTGAATTTGCAGCAAATCATTAATATGTGACACTTTAACATTGGTGTCTATGGGGAAAATAATAAGTGGTGTCATACCTAGACATGAGCACAAATAAATATCCGGTGTGTAGTAATAGCTGATTCCAATTATATCACTTTAATTTTTTAAAATACTTGATATCAAAAAATAATTCTTGATATCAAGAAATAAATATTGGCTTGACTCGGGTATCACTCGTGCCAAATTGACCCGGGACGAATGCACGTTTGATCCGTTACCATAACAACTAAACATTTTCCTGTCCTGAACAACAACACATTACATTATGCAAATCATAGTATATATATAAATAATTTCCAACTTGTATGCGATTCAGTTTCCGCAGGGAGTAAGTGTATACACTTACTCCCTGGTTTCAGGTACAACGACTATAAAACACTATTATTTTTTTAAATAAATCTCAGAAAGACGAAAACGATTTGGGCGACAGATAAATCACGTGTTTGTGTTTACATTTTATGCGGAAGTCTCGTGATTTGATCACATGATCGATCTGACGTCATTAAAGAAATAGAAGAAGTGTCACTCAGGAAATGTACGAAATGTTGTCTAATGACAGTTAGTGATATATAAAGTTGGTATGTAACACTTCACTGAGTATTTATCAGGTGTACTCTGGTTTAGACCAAGTTTTTTTGTGATAAAAACACTTACAAAACACAAAACTATCTATCTATCTATCTTCCTTTAATGCCAAACCCCTGCTGGGGACCTAGGCATGCGTCGTCATACCGACAAAGACTGTTAGTATTTTAAAAATATATATAAAAGAAATTTAAGAAAAACATTGAAGTTTTTGGATGTTAGGTTTAAAAATAAAAACAAACATTGAATTTATGGTGAGATATGTTCAATTCTGCTGACTGCAGAATTGAACTGTTCTATATTGGGTAATATAGGGATGTCAGGAGCTAATGAATTCCAGTGGAAGACTGTTCTGGGGAAAAAGGAGAATTTGTAGTAGTCAGCGGTTGCGTCAATTAATTTGAAAGCAAGCGAGTGTGAATGTCGGGATTGTCTGTTCGTCAGTGTCATGTAGTCTTCTAGAGGGATAGCTACCAGGTCATTTGTGATCTTGTAACAAAGTGAGAGTCGACTGTCGATACGTCTTTGGTCTAGTCTTCTCCACTGAAGGGACTGGAGCATCTCAGTGACACTACTGGTCCGTCTGTAGTCGTGTTTTGCCCAGCGTGCTGCCCGGCGCTGTACGGCCTCGATCTGGTTTATGGCAGTCTCAGTATGAGGTGACCAGATACTTGAGCAGTACTCCAGCTGAGGGCGGACAAAACTTGCAAGGAGGTGTGATAATGCTTATTGAAAATTAGGTGGGTGGGGTATGGTTATGATCCCCTGATGTTTGTGTATCATTACAGTTTAGCACTATGGCAACATGTTCCATCAAACTACAATGTCTGAGAATTCTGCTTTTTGGTGACATGCCTCTTTAATTCCTCTAAAATGATCGAACTTCAAAAAAACCCGACAAATTATCCCGAACACGGCATCAGATATTTACCTACTTTTTGTCATAATGTTTGAAGAAAATATTATACATAGCTTATTAGGGATTACTCTGTAAATTGTCTTGAATCGTCATTCATTGTCTATCATTCCTGATCATCCCACAACTTTATGTTGGGCATAACTTTTTTTTAAGTGCATAACATACACATCTATGAACAGCGAGATGATTTTTGATATGCGCAGGGTTCTCAATAACTTTAGGTTAAACAGGCCTTTTCGAAAAAGTAGGCGTGGGGTCCGGGGGTCCTCCCCATGAAATTTTTGAAATTGAGCGCGTCATTTCCTGCATTTTGGACTATTTTGAATGCCTTTTAAATCACACTTTAAAGTGCAATTTTATAAGCAATATTCCTCTATATGCAGATACAAGTACTGCAGTGCAGTAGTTGTATCTGCGGTAGTTGTATCTTTATTTAGAGGTAGTGCAGTATGTTGACAATTATATTTATTTACCAAACTTCAACAATACATATCCATTTGAAAATTGTATTCTGAACACCACATATCCACATAACTACAAAATTCAACAACAAATACTTTTGATCTCGTGCAGGATAAACTGTAAAAAAAATAACGATCTAATTTCCAAAACTGTTGTCAAACGAAATAAACCGGCCGTGTATGTAACGAACGCTGTGAACGGTGGAAATAAAACGTTGACACAGTAAAGAGAACGAGAAATTCATGCTTGCAACTGTTTCATTTTCTTTTTTCTTATACTTACTTGACACAGGACGAAAATAATCATGTATTTGTTTTGTTTGGTCAACGGGCTGGCGTGGCGCAGTCGGTAGCGCGGCGGATTTGTAACCGAAGTCCCGGGTTCAATCCTCCGTGGTGCCAATGAGTTCCGTCGGTGTGTTCTGGGGCAAGACACAACCTTAGCCTCGTCCGTCGGATGGGGACGTAAACCGGGCGGTCCCGTGTATCGGTCTATCTTCCGAGCACGTTAAAGAACCATAGGAATCTATTCGATAATAAGGGTAGGACAGGTTCCCGGATTCCTATGTATCCTTCCCCTCTCTCTGGGGCGGCTCTAAATAACCTATACTGTGTTGATGAGCCGTTAAACAACATTCAATTTTTCTTTTATTCATTTTTGAGCCGTTTGATTCTAAGGTCACCAATCGCTTATACATGTTATATGCCACGGATTACTGTATGCGTAGTTGAACGGCGCCGATAACATCTGCGGGACCGGACGAACGCTATACGATTCGCCGAATTTAAAATGCAATAATTTTTTTATTTGTTGACTGATTTTGAAAATTTAAAATGGAAACGGTTTGGGTACTGTCATTTTTCGTAACTAGGCTATTTTAAACTGGCCCAAATGCCATTTGAAGCGGTCATTTCAGGTGGCGGCCGGTTCTTATTGAGAACCCTGTATGCGCTATCCTCGGACGTGCATACGCGTTTAACTTTTACTTTTTTATGTTTGGACTTTCTGCAGAGATTCTCTGCGCTAGACATAAACAGTCCATTTAAACTGATATACTTAATTTTATATAGTGTACAACTTACCTAAAGTGAAGAATAATCATTTTGTTATCCATTACACGCTAAAAAAACACATTTTGATTTGAAATACATTCATTTAAATCTAGGTACTATGCATTAATTGAACGACAAAACACAGGTGTCAGTTCAGTGACGTCATACAAGGAAAGTATACACAGTCTGAAACTGTCCCCGTTTTTTGGTCAAACACAGTGAGATGTCATAGGGTGCATAGATCTGTAAATGTCTGTATGTAATAAAAGCACACCAGACATCACATAAATGAGTGTTTTGTTTATTTCCTCATGTTTCTCTTCAAACTTTCATTCATTTCCTCATTTTTTTCTTCAAACTTTCTTTAAAAACATAAAGTATATAACAGCAGGGAGTAAGTATACAGGGAGGAGCCACAGGTTCATAAACGCTCTAGTTTATCGATTGATGTTGTCGAGCTTGAATGCCGCCATTTACTATTTTATCGATTCAGGTATATTGAACGTAAGCACGTTAAATTTGAAAAGTTAAACTTTCAGCCAACATCTCGAAATAGGCAGTTTTTTTACAACCTCTTTTTTACGGCTTTATGTTATAATCAACATCACGAAATTACCTTCTTGACAAAGATAAATATGTCTACTATTCACTTTTTAGCTTGACTATTCGAAGAATAAAAGAGCTTATATGTATTCACCCTGGCGTTGGCGTCCCACTTCAAGGTTTGCGTGTAATCTGTGTTTACAATTCTATGTCTCTTACATTTCTTATCCTAGCACAACCAAATTTGGCGATGGGCTTCCTTATAGCATTATCTTAACCACTGCATAAGTTCCTGGAACCCAAATAAAATGTGTCCCATTTCACATCAAATTTTGCGTGTAAGCTGTGTTTACAAGTCTATATCTCTTACATTTCTTATCCTAGCACAACCAAATTTGGCCATGAGCTTCCTTATACATGTAGCATTATCTTAAGAGCTTAGTAATTTTGGTTCCTGTATTCCCTGGGCTCCCATGGAACCAAAATTTAAGCTGTGTTTACAGGTCTACCGGTATATCACTTACATTTCTTGTCCTAGCTCAACTAAATTTGGGAATTGGTTTCCTTATACACTCAAGTGATATGAAAACACAACACGGGAATTTCCGCTATATATTGTATACTGCACACTAAATTGCACATAATATTCCAAAGAAATCCCAAGATGTTTTTTAAAAAGAAAGTTGCAGTTAACTAGAGAAAGGACACAACTGTGATGTTGTAGACGTTTTAATCACACTACACTTTGTAACAAGAACTTCATAAATGTTGAAGTAGCTCTTTGAAAAATTGAGCTAGTTTAGTACTGTATTTAACGTAAATAGTTTGCAAAATGTTGCATCCTAAGTTTGCTCACATAATTGAGCCAAACGCTTACTCTGTGAATAATGGAACATTGAAGGAATACTATTTGCTGTATTATTTGTTGTTTTAGTATTTTTTCCAAAAGGAAAGGTCTTACATAGCCATGTACCATTCGATTAAAAGCAGCATATTGTACATACAATATATAGCGGAAATTCCCGTGTTGCGTTTTCATATCACTTGAGTGTAGTATGTTGTAAGTAATTTTGTCTTCTGTAAATTCTGGGCTCCTATGGAACCCAGATTGTGATGGCCCATAAAATGTGAAATAAAGGCAGATCTAGCTTTGCATGTAAGCATGTATATATATCTATAATTTTGGTTTGGGATTTCTTATAGCATTATGCATCTTATTCATACTTCACCCATATTCGAGACATGATCAGCACAATAGCATTCAATATACGTATGTATGTTAGTAATTTTCTTTAAATATTTGCATTAAAACTTGTTTTTCAACAATATGGTTAGGTTACGGATATACTCACTGACAAGGGTAACATAAATTGCCAGCTCCACTTTTTCATGGCGTTGCAAAACTATTAAAAAGTATACTTTAACTAAGTTTAAGTTAGCTGTGAGCACATCTCTTATGGTTTTATAAATTCTGTTCCCACCTGGTGACCATAAAGCTATGATTCCTTCACTTTGAAATATAGGTACCGTAGAGTATGCAGCACGACTGTAGTTCGCACTTCAACTTGAGACAAGGTTTCTAAAGAATTGGATGTTGTTGAACACAGTATAGGTTATTTAGAGCTGCCCCAGAGAGAGGGGAAGGATACAAAGGAATCCGGGAACCGTGCCCTACTCTTATTATCGAATAGATTCCTATGGTTCGGAGGATAGACCGATACACGAGACCGCCCGGTTTACGTCCCCATCCAACGGACGAGGCTAAGGGAAAGTGTCTTGCCCAAGAACACACCGACGAAACTCAGTGGCACCACGGAGGATTGAACCCGGGGCCGCCGGTTACAGTTCGGACTTCAACTTGAGACAAGGTTTCTAAAGACAACACAATGTCTGTATCAATAACTGCTGTATTTAAATAATAATTGACGAAACCTTTATATCAAATGTCCATGCATAAAACTCACCATAAAGAAGGATATCACGCCTATCTAGTAATTGTTATGACTTTTATAATTTATATCATTTTCTTCCTCAATACAACTGAAAAAATGAATTGTATTCATGAGTTTGGCAGGTACATGTACATTTTCGATTATCGAATCTGGCAATTAGATTGAGATATTTACGATACCAAAAAAATGCAAACTGTGTATTTCAAAGTGAAGGAATCTTAGCTCTAAGTCGGTACAGAACATAAAACTACAGTAGCCATAATTTAGTCTAAAATATGCTTAAAATGACCTAAAACAATATTCCAACAAACATATATCTGCAGCATTGAGAAATAGGTCCTTTAAAGATGACTGTGTATCAGTTAAAATGTATTTATTTACAAGGACACATTAAAGCAACAATATGTTAATTTTTCAGCCTTATTTAAATGGAAATCATTGAATGATACAAACATTGTGTCCAGCAATTTAGTGTATATTGTATAAAGTTGACTTCAAATTTGCATTAAGTCACCCAATTTTTCCCGCGTTAATTGAAACTGCTAAATTTATACTTTACCCTCTAGCAGGGCCTCCTCTGGCCATTTTTTTTCCTTTCGCAACCAATTTCGCCAAATGTAGAAAGTTGGAGACATTGGAGCCAAAATTGGCTCAAAGATAGCATATAATATTTTCAGTCTTCGGAATTAGTTTTATGTATTTTTAAATGAAATAAGGCCCATGAATAAAGCAGTTAGTAATAATTATAATCATAAAATAATATTTTAAAAACTATTTTACTCAATTTTTTTCGCCAATCACATTCGCCAAAGTTATTAATTTGTCTCGTTTGGCTCCATTTGCGAATCCCAGAGGAGGCCCTGCTCTAGTAAAACGTTATGAGACCTTTTATACTGTATAACCTTGTTTATAATTATACACAATACAATTTTGCTATAAACAGTCTGTGACAGCTGACAGGGGTGTAACTGGATTAAGCTACCATATTTTAAAAGCAGCAGAAGCGAGTATTTTTCACCAAAATTACTTCCCTGTTATGCAGAAACAGAGTTCTTTTTTTTGGAAAAATCATTTATCTGGGTTACTTTCTCAAAAAATGATTTCATCTTAATAAAACTATTTGTTATAGTAATTAAGCCTATTCAATAAATTTGAGTATTTGGGTATGATTGCAAACGAGTCAGTTAACTAATTTCCATTTTGTTGATAATTGACAGATGCCATTTTTAAGGGCTTTGCATGCAGACTTCTAAACAGTGACACTATACAGACAGCCATGGCAAATAAGTAAACTAGAAAGATAGAAGTACCAGGAAAACACACACCATATGTAACTGAAAAAATTTGGTTTTGATAGTAATCTAATTTAAAATACATAAAATTAAGTACATATATCTGAAAATACCTTTCTGCAGTTATTTTGCAGAGTTAAAAAATATGTCACTAACTAGTAGCCTAAATAACCTAATCAAGCTCCACCCCTGACGATAAATAAACCATTTGGCCCTGCACCCGTTTTATGCTTAGCATTAAGCATTCATGGGATACAATGCAAAAGTTGTGGACGCTATTTATTTTGCATAGTTTGTAAAGGAATTCTATTTAATTTGACTGTGTATTTACTAAAGATATAAGAAATAAGGCTTCTGAATACTTCGTCAGTTGTTTCCTTTTACATTTTAATAACCATACCGTGGTTCCCCTAATAAGTGTGCCTCCCCAAATAAAAGTGTCACACCTCCCACTAGTCTCGGCCAGGCATATGTCTTACTTGCAGATATCGGTCTGGGCAGATTAGGCCAATTAAAGCGCCCACTAGCGATTAGTACAATTTATTTGCGCTTTTTTTTTCACGCGCAGGAAGTCAACGTTTGCATGACGTGTTATAAATAAGCCTACAACGTCAATTATTGATGCATCAGTTAAACTTTTTAACGTTACTTGCTGCTTCTAATAAGTCTAATAAATTATTATTAGATTAACTTAAAAATATGTTTTTTGAAAGTCCAGTTGAATCTCTCAAAATCTCGCCCAAAACGTTGTGGCGATTTCAAACATCCTATTTTCCCCAGGCCCTGGTTCCGGATGCGTGTAACATAGCGTAACCGAGGCTAACCGGGTGTAACCGGGTGACAGAGGCTAACCTCCTAGCTCCACCCCACCTTACGACCACCGCTTGCTTTAATCTGTGTAACTCTGAGATGTGAGGATGTTGCAGAAAAGCAGCCAAGTCACACTTGCCAAGCACCTTTGAATGACAATTAAAACAATAGCAATCAGTTAGTACATACAATAGCAATCTGTATGATGATAGCCACTTTGACAGATTACTAAATAATTGACAAAAGCACAATGGTGTCATCAAAATCAAACAATGATGGTCTTTAATTACTGGTTGTCATCGATCTGGAGTAATTTGACTGCAGGCTAATATTCATATATATCAATGTCCCTTGGCAAATCGGTCACCTAGCTGAGTTCTCATAATATCCATCATTTAACCCTGTCGAGAACCAGGCTTCTCTTATAATTCAACACTGAAGATGAGTTTTCTTGCAATGCAGGTAAAAGTTTAAGACACATTAATTGCGTGTACACCTTTTGCATTAAAGGAATAAAGGATTTTATTTTTAATTAAACATGAATAATACTTACCTCTCGAGGAGAAAAAATTTGCCAAAATGTGACTCAGATTTTCAGGTAATATAGTTAGTAGCTAATGGTATGCTTACATTATCTCTATATATTTCAATGAAGTACTTGTCGTGCTTTTTTTCCGAAATAGGGGAAGAGGCCTAGGCCTTCAATAGCGGGAAAAAAACATGATTTTTGAGATAAAAGGAAAAGAAAATGCGATTTTGAGACATTGGAGAAATACAAAAATGGTACATTTAAGATAAATGGACTTCAATAACTGTATCCCAAACATTATTAAGCAATGTTGAAAATATAAGAGGGGAAAATGATTATTATTTTTAAGGGGAATTTTCTCAAAGAGGAGATAAGCTATTTTGCTAGGGGAAGGGGCCTGTATCGGCCCGTTTATGAAGGAAAATAAGCCCTGACTTGTATATTTGTAATGTGTACAACAAACAAGATGATAATTGTAACATACATGAATTGAAATTGTTATAATTTTTCTGAACAGATATTGTGTTCATTTTTGTAAATCAAAATACCTTTCCTACAGGTGTATTTAGACATTTAATTGTTTTAAATTACAAATCATGCAGTTAAATCCTTAGTAGGACTCATAAAATAAAACGCAACAATTTTTAAGTTTGTATGGAACGTTTTAACATGTTAAAATAAGCATCTCTGTTTATTAACCCTGCAGTATCATTTTGACTTTAAATAATTGATTTAATTAAATTTAGAGTTTTAATTTTTTATTCTTCCTTATTTTACCAAATGTTAAAATATTTTATTGGTGCAATAAAATCAACAGTAAATTAG
This sequence comes from Cyrtodaria siliqua, assembly GCA_037043455.1. NCBI lineage: Eukaryota > Metazoa > Mollusca > Bivalvia > Adapedonta > Hiatellidae > Cyrtodaria > Cyrtodaria siliqua. Next base: position 23,415 of record JAWPHD010002536.1, read on the forward strand.
TAATACATGTATACACACTTAGCCTTGAACTATTCTAATAATAAATATTAATGATTGCAAAAATGCAAGTTACGTAGAAACAAAACTTTCGAGAAACCGCGTGTTTTACACAAATGCAGATTACTGTGTGTCCCTTTAAAATTAGGCCAATAAAAAAAGGGGGGTTTCCTATTGCATGGTCAAAAAAAAATAGTGCAGGTTGGTAGGCATTTTCTTTTTTTTGCTTATTTTTATTTTTTTTGAGCAAGATCTTCTATCATCAAACCCCATACAAGTTGATGATACAACTGAAAGTTTCTCTGATATGTTGTCAGAAGACCACCCCAGTTAAATTATTCATTCCTGTTACAAATAATAGGACTCTTTAAACCAGAAGACCTTTGTTTAACATGCATTTTACTAATTTGTTTAATATTAATTGGCATCGTATTGTTTACCTGATTTCTTTTTGTTGAACTCTGAATGTATCATATGACATTCCAGGCAAATCATCATGATCATATGCCTTACCAAAATATTTTCCACTTTTGCTTTGTAATTTGGTAATAATTTGCATATACCACCAGCGCAGTGTATTACAGAAAATATAGAATGGTTATGATTCACTTCCATGATGTTAGCTATGAGATAAATCCTAATGTTCGGCAAATTGATTTATTTTTTTGCATAAAAAGTTTAAGGGTCGGTCGGACCACTGGAAACACAGGTATTTTTTTATTTGGCCTTATTGTGTCGCCTGCTTAGCATGGCAGACACTTATGGATCACTTTGTTGGTCGTCGTCCTTCATCCGTCACACTTTAACCTGCAACCTAACCTTGGCCGTAACTTGAAAAGTATTTGACCTACATGTTTGTTCATAAAACTTTATACACATCTTGTGTCGCCTGTGTAGCATGGCAGACACTTAGGGATCACTGCCCGGCTTCCGTCGTCTGTCACACTTTAACCAGCAACCTAACTTGGAAAGTATTTGACCAATGTTCATGAAACTTCATACACACTTTCATCTTAACTTAAGGAAAGTTGTTACCCATGACCAATAACTCTGATTTTGATTTTGACTGAGTTATGCCCCTTTTCATTAAACTTTAACCTGCACCCAAGCCCATAACTGACCATAACTTGAAAAGTTTCTGACATGTTCATGAAACTTCATACACATCTTCATCTTACTCAAAAAAATATCGTTACACATGTCCAATAACTCCGACTTTCATTTGGAAGAGTAATGCCCCTTTTCATAAAACTTTAACCTGCAACCTAACCTGGCTCATAACTTGCCAAAATATTGACCTGTGGTCATAAAACTTTAAATTATTCAATTCTTCTTTACCAATTATTCATCGCTGTTGACATTTCTAGTAACTCTGACTTTTATTTTGGCAGAGTTAGCTCATAACTTGACAAGATATTGACCTATGGCCATGAAACTTTATAGAGTTCTTCTTTATCAGTTATCTAATGTAGAGTTATGCCCCTTTTCATTAACTTTTAACAGTTAAAAAAAAAAGGTTCATAATTCATGGAGAATTGCGCCCTCTGTCTTCAATCTTTATATAGTTAAATTTTACTTGCTGAAATTAGCACAAGGCAGCGCCACATGTGTTGTGGAACACCCTACTAGGTTATATATATGTACACAGTGATGTTTATGCAGAGTAACATGTGTATGTTTAATTTCATTTTAAATGCATCAGGTTGAGATGAACTTTATCGTATAAAGTTTGTGGTATATAAAGTCAGCGTATAAAAAGTATAACCTTTTTTTGTTGGTGCACTGTTTGTTTTGGTATATGTCATCTTTAGCGCATGTTAGGCAATAGTTGCAATGAGTTGACGGTCAATTATTATTTTTTAGCTATCGTCTGTCTGTAAACTTTTACCACTTTAACAGATTGTTAATATCAATGAAAGATCGAACAAATTCGAAAACCAGCGAGATCGGACCTGTAACAGCAAAGTTATGGCCCTTGATTTATTTAAAAATGGTATATTTTGCCTCATTAAGACAATAGGGCCTTCATTTTTCATCCAATCTTTACCAAACTAACAGATTGCTAATGTCGATAAAAGCTCGGACAAGTTCGAAAACCAGCCAAATCGAACCAGTAACAGCGGAGTTAGGGCCCTTGATATAGTTAAAAATGCTATATTTTGCCTCGTTAAGATGATAGGGCCTTATTTTTCATCTGATCTTTACCAAACTTTACCAGATTTTGTGATTTTTTCTATTCGAGTTCGAAAACCAGCCAAATCGAACCAGTAACAGTGGAGTTACGGCCCTTGATATAGTTAAAAATGCTATATTTTGCCTCGTTAAGGTGATAGGGCCTTCACTTTTCATCTGATCTTTACCAGACTTACCAGATTTTGTGACTTTTTCTATTCTTTTTCTTTTTCTTTTTTTTAGTTTTTTTTTTTAATTTTTTATTAATTTTTTTTAGTTTTTTTTAAATATTATTTTTAGATTTAATTGATTTGTATATATATTTGTTAATTTTTTGAATTGATTTTTTTTTTTTTTTTTTTTTGATTTTGTTAATTTTCTTAAATTTTTGTTTAAATTTTTTTTTGTTTGTATTGTCTTGTTTTTTTATGTTTCTTTTATTATTATTTTTTTAAATTGATTTTTATTTTTTGGTTATTTTTGATTTCTAGTTGTGCCTATTGCATTTTTTTCTGGTTCATTGATTTTTGATGGAGTAAAGGGCTCTTGACATTTTTACTTTAAAATTTGTCGGTGCTACTCGTCCTAAACGCCTTGTTGGATTTCGACGCAACTTGGCAGGAAGCATCGGTAACATGTCTAGTTATGCATATTGCGTTTGTGTTCCAGTTCGCTGATTTTTGACGAAGTTATGGTCCTTTGACATTTTTACTTGAAATTTCTTGTCTGCGCTTCTGCTCCTAAACGGCTTGTTGGATTTCTACAAAATTTGGCAGGAAGCCTCAGAATGATGTCTAGCTGTGCAAAGCACGGTATATCAGTGAAATCTTGGACAAGTTTGAAAACCAGCTAGATCTTGTTAGTAATGACAGAGTTATGGCCCTTGATTTGTTGAAAAATGTTATATTGTATTTTCCTTTGTTAAATCTGATCTTTACCATATTTGTTTAGAATGTAAATATATTTCCACCTCAAACATTTTTAGCTCGACTGATCAGAGATCAGCAGAGCTTATGCCGTGGTGCGGCGTCCGTCCGAGTTTACAGGAGCGCCTTGTGTGTCTTTTTTTATGTATAAAGTATACTTAGTTGTGTGACTTTTTTTCTTGTGTGACTGACACACAAGCAAGTATGTCTCTATGCGCAGGAAATAGTCTATTTCTTCATTTAAAGCAATAAAAAATTGCAGTCACACAAGGGGAGGGGCGCTTGTGTGTCCAAATGGTAAAAACGACACAAAATGTCAAAAAAAGTCACACAAAGTACGAACGTACACACAAAAAACTGACACACAAGATTTAGTCACACAAAGCCTGATTTTGTGTACGTCGTCTGTCCGTCCGTCCGTCCGTCTGTCTGTCCGTAAAGTTTTATTTGTAGCGACTACTCCTCTTAAACTACCGGTTGGATATTCATGAAACTTTACAGAAATGTTGCCCATAAAGTCTAGTTGCAGGGCCCTCATTTGGTCATTTTTGCCGCCGTTATAGGGCTGCAGTCCCCCACCTGAAAAGTATCTTTTTTTCCCCCCAAAAATTGATATTTTTCCCCCTCAGAAATTCGTAAAAAAAAATCAAAAAAAAAAAAAAAAAAAATCTGATTTTCAAGGCGATATGCTCACGATGTCGTGTTTACGGTTTGAAAAAGACGTTTTGATTATTATTAGACTGGTTTTAGACTGTTTATCGTGCACAGGACGTGTGGATCTCCGATGAAAACATGCCATTGATGGTTATTAAGTGGAGTTTTTTTATTAGTCTAGAAAAAGAACCAGATGGTTGACGAATGTATGTTAATAAAGTGAAACGTGTTAATCAAACAGAGATTTTATTTGTTGTAAAAATTCCCCCCAGTTACAAAAATTCCCCCTTCTGAGGGCTGCGGGCCCCTTCCCCCAAAGTAGCGTGAGGGCCCTGAGTTGATCCTAGCAAAAATGTTGATGTGAAATCCAAGATGGCCACCAAAGCTAAAAAAAGATTTTTTAAAATACAAGTTTGTAGCGACTACTTCTTGAAAATTATAAGTGATATTGCTATGGGACGTTTTCTAAAATGATCAGCATGACATGATGTTGGTCCTTGTCAAAAATCGTTTTGATTCGACGTTAAACATGGCTGCAGCGGCCATCTTTGTTTACATAGAGTTATATAGTAAAAACTTGTAGCGACTACTCCTCTAAAACTTTTTGGCGGATTTTCATGAAACTTTACAGGAATGTTGCACTTGATGTGTAATTGATCCTAGCAAAATTTGGGATCAGTCAAAAATTCAAGATGGCCACCACAGCTAAAAATAGATTTTTAAAAAATAAGTTTGTAGCGACTACTTCTTGAAAACTAGAAGTGATATTGATATGCAGGGATGGAAACTAACGGTTGCCCGTTCGCCCGGGACGACTAAATTTCAAGCTGGACGAGTAGATTTCATAAGTCTGTAGTCCGCCCGGGCGACTAGCTTTTTCGACAAGCTAAAGTCGATTTCCTCGGTATTATTCGTCAATGCGGGATGAATAACATTTCAGTAGAAAACAACAACAAAGAAAATATTTCTTACATAGTTTATTAAGCGATTAAATGCAGTAAATACCGGTAGTCGCAACTCTGTTTATTCGACGATGAAATGCAATTTAAGTCAACCGGATATTGGGAAATTGACGCATTTCCGTTTTGGGACATTCTAAAATGCGGCTCCCGTTTTAATTTCAAGGAGCGCGAACGTTACGGTATTTGATGTTATACAAATAACCTATCTTTAAGGGCACTAGTCAGCCTTTAGGGCCTTCAGGAAGGGGAATTGCAAAAAGTATGCTGTTTTCCTGTATTGTAGTTTAACATTTTTCTAATATGTATATAAAAAAAAAATTAAGAGGGGAATTTTTCACAGGAAAAGGGTGAAATATATACCATGCCAGAGTAACTGTAATGGCCATGATCAGACTGTAGTGAACTATAGATAATAGAATATAAATATGCCTACCTACCGACCCTAGAGCATGCAATAGGAAACACACCTTTTTTTTTGTTTGGCCTAAATAAAGTAAATTTGTGTTAAAATCATGTTTGTTAATGTGTTTGTTAGTGTGTCGAAAAGAAAAATACAGAAAATCTGGGCTCATAAATTTTCAGCTGGGCAACCAAAATCCAGAAGATGGTTGCCCGTTTGGGCAACCAAGCTTTAAAAGTTAGTTTCCATCCCTGGATATGGGACTTTTTCTAAAATGATCAGCATGACATGGTGTTGATCTGAGTCTAACATTATTTTGATTCGACGTTAAACATGGTTGCCGGTGGCCATCTTTGTTTACATAGAGTTTTATAGTAATAACTTGTAGCGACTACTCCTCTGAAACTACTTGACGGATGTTCATGAAACTTCACAGGAATGTTGCTCTTGATGTCTAGTTGATCCGAGAAAAAAATTCTGAAAAGATCAGCATGACAAGATGTTGATCCTTGTCGAAAATTAATTTGATTCGACATTAAACATGACTGCCAGTGGCCATCTTTGTTTACCTAGAGTTATATAGTAAAAACTTCAACTTGTAGCGACTACTCCTCTGAATCTACTTGACAGTTTTTACAGGAATGCTGACCTAGCTATCAAAATCTATCAGTAGAGCTTCAAGGTCAATGACCTCTTGTTATGAAATTCCATTCATAAAAGAAAGTGGGACAAATTATAAAATACCCTTGCCAGACTAGACACAGCAGATTTATTGCCCATGATTACCAGGTGAGCGATCTAAGGCCATCCTATATGCCCTGTTGTATTTGCAATGTTTTAAAAGAAGTATTGATGGGAATTTTATGTCGACAGCCCTTGATATAAGAGCCGTTTTAGCCAGTAGAGCATCCACAGGCCCTCTTGTGCCTCTTGTTGTGGTAGTATAGGCAGACTGAGTAAAAGCTCCCGCCATCTGTAAGAATTGACACTGACCTTTAACCCCATTCAACTTAACTCTAAAGTAGACGACTTGTACTCGCATGTAACATGCTCAGTTGAATGTTCGGAGAGAATAGAAATTTATCTGCATTTAATTTCTTATTGAAATAATTATAATTTTTACTAGTGCTGTTCCGATTAATCATGTTACTCGAGTATCACTCATTCCACCTATTTGATTGATTAATCGAGTTTTGGCTGGATTTCATCTAATCATGTTAGAGTGGTTCTAGTCTAGTAAGCCAAGTCTAGGTATGATGAGTGCTTCCACCAGTTCTTGTTAAAAATAAATACAATGTCTATTTAAAGAAATAAAACGAACAACAATGTTAAATAATTTAACTTTTATTACAAAAAAATTATATACATGTACCAGTTAGACCCAAGCTAAAATTGATGTACAGTGCATTGCTTTGGTAATTTCCATCACACAGCAGCCATATTCAATCAATCAATAACTGATCATCGATTAACTGATCATCGATTGGTTGAAATTTCAGCGATTCCTAACAGTAATTTGTACTAGAGAGTAAGTTCCTCATATAAAATCCTTTTTTTCTGTTTTAGTGGCTCAAGGAGATGGCGGGAAAGTCGAAACTGCTGAAGGTGGTCCTACTGGGAGATGGAGGGGTGGGGAAGAGCTCGTTGATGAACAGGTTTGTCAGCAATAAGTTTGATGCTCAGTCATTTCACACCATTGGAGTGGAGTTCCTGAACAAAGATGTCAGCTTGGATACCGAGTCGTATACGATGCAGATTTGGGATACTGCGGGGCAGGAAAGGTTTAAATCGTTACGGACACCATTTTATCGTGGCGCTGACTGCTGTTTGCTGACATTTGCTGTGGATGATATCCAGAGCTTTAAAAACTTGACAATGTGGAAAAAAGAGTTTCTGTACTATGCAGACATACAGGACGGTAATACATTTCCATTCGTAGTGTTGGGGAATAAAGTTGATGTAGAAAATAGGATGGTGAACGAAGAAATGGTGCGGGACTGGTGTAATCAGAATGGGCAGTGTCCGTACTTTGAAACCAGCGCGAAAGATTCCACGAATGTAGATACGGCCTTTAAGGCGGCAATTGAAAGACTCAAAGAGTTAGAAGACCAAATGGAGGATAAGCCACAGCATGGTAATACTGTGGACTTGAAAAGGAAAGCCAAACAAAATGGGGGATCATGCTGCAATTGATAATCGGAATGTTTTAAGTATTTGATTCTCCATATACCAGTATATACTGTTTAAATGGTAACTCCATCAACGTGCCAATGTGATAATGTGTGACCAGCTCCACATTGCTTTTGATTAAATAGAATTGATGATTTTTTTTTCAATATTTGTAAACTTAAAACAGTGCAAATACATGGTTCTTTGATTGAAGATGAATGTATTTAAGAATTGATTTGCAAGTTTTTGGTGTATATGTGGTTTTGAAAACCGGAAGTGAATGGCATATCCCATTCTTAAATAAATGTTAACATTATTTTCACGTTATAGTATCAAAAATAACGTGCCTTGGGAGGTTGATAATGATTAATAGTGCATGAAAGATAAATGTTGTCTTACGTTCAGTGTATTTTCAAACTGCGGAATAGTAATTTTCTATTGAGGTACACTTGATGTGTGCATGAGGTACACCAGATGTGTGCACAGTTAACTCTGCCTATCGAAAAATGAAGTTTATTCAAAATTATACTCTTTTTTTTTTTCCCCCAACAAAGTATCAAGTAAATGTAAATATATATACATGTGTTTTATGTGCGTAGGTATGTTGCAAATTGGCTTTAATCTGGACACGGAGGAAGTTTTACTTTAAAGGCTTAAATATGCTTTTGGCGTTGGAGGCAGGTTCAGTGACAGTTTAAAACTTAAAGCGTTGGTACAGAACAAGAATGAAATTTTATAGACAATGAAGCGATGATACAGTGTTTACTATTTAGTTCAACATGTGATATATATATGATGAACAATAGTCATTGCTCATGTGAATATGCTGCATATATAACCTGTAATGTTATCACATACATGTACGACCTACGATGAGATAGTGGGCCGCTTTGTGAACTTGATTTTCACAGATTCTAATCGGACATAACACATGGGAAATGTCATATATACATATACATGTTAAGACCAGGAAGATAAATGAGTGATTTTTTCTGGATAATATATTCAAATTATTTACTGATGCAAAGTTCTAGGGAAATGAACAAGAGAAGATAATGTGTTTAACTTTTAACATGTATAATATAGAAACTATTTTCTTCTTAGAATTAAAATTTAAATATATAACTGTACATGCACTTTATTTTTAACAAAAAATGATTATATTAAAATATACATTTTGCATATTTATCTGTTCGTGCACATTTTTTTGAATATTAGATCATTCCAAGTCATAATCGTGACCTATTTCCTGCAGTTGTCAATACAATACTTTATGTGTACATGTATATGAAGATATTGATTGTACATTTTAAATACCTGATAGAGAAAATTATCAGCTTGGCTCCTGCAGGTCATTAGCGACAACTTCTGTGATTGCATTATGCAGATAATGCATCCATGCTTCTTAATTTCATCTCCATGCAAATGTAAGTAGGTCTCGAATGTTTTATTCTGTTTGTGCTATTTGTTATGCTCTCGCACAGTACATCAATAGTAAAAGAATAAATGGTTTAAGTAGGACAGTCATGTAAAATTTTGAAAATGTAGAAAACATATTTTAGATGAAGTAAAGTATTGATATACCTTGTTCTTGCATACCAGATACGGGTATCCGCGTTTTACATAGGGGATGGAAAGTCTTATCTTTATGGGTAAAGATAAAAGTTTATCTTTATGGGTAAAGATAAGAGTCACGCGAATCAATAATGACGTCAATAACGTGAACAGATGAATGACGTCATTTTGCAAAAAACAACAACATGTAAAACGTTACTTATTGGCGACGTCAACGCACAAAATGTCAATGATATGCAAGAAAAAGATATGTCATGGGTATTTGGTTCAGATAGGGGATTCCAACCCTCGGCAGAGCCTCAGTTCCGATAAAAAAAAACACCTTGGGTTTGAATTCCCTATCTTCACCGGATTCCCATGAAAGATTCTTATAATCTCACCTGAGGTCAAAGTGAGCTGTTGGGACTGCTCTCGTTTTGCAATCTTGTCTTGACCATGTTGATTGTCTATTGAAATTTTCTTAAATGACTTTTTAGAAACTGCATGATAATTCTGACTTAAGTTATTTCAGTTTTTTTTTTCTATTTTTTTGGTAACATAACCCATACCTTCTCAGTTGGTAATTATAGCGCGATTTTTAATAAAATTCGGAAAAATATAAAGTAAAGCATTCCTTTCATAATTATATATTTAATTCTGTTTTCTGTACACCAAGATAAACAGAAGCATTTATTACAGCTTTTGAACTGTAAAGCTGTATTTTGGCTATAAAAACAGCCAAAAAAAACCCCTGTAACTTCACATGGATGAACCATCCATCCAGAAGTGAAACATGAACAGATGAATGACGTCATTGTGCGAGTTCCATGTAGGTCCCTCTCCAATGAAATGTGACTAAAAAATAGGCCTAGGGTTTTTATACCCCCCCTTTCACAAAGTGAAATGGGGGCTAATCACATGTTGGAATTACGTTGTCCGTAACATCGTGTTTCGTAACACATTTTTGTCCCGACCCATCACATAACACATTTTTGTCCCGCCCCATTGCGTAACACTTTTTTATTACTAGCATTTCTCAAACAGTTGGGAATGGGTTTTTCCCATACTTCATATATACGCGAAACAACTAATGATCTTATGTCCCTCTACATCACCCATGGTTGATTTCCTAATTTATTACAGAAATATGGCCCTTTGTTGGACTTAAATAAAAAAGCGGGGTTACTCATCACCTTCAGTGATAGTTCTAGTTTGTTTTGTTAGTTTTTCGTTCACGTAGGAAAAACTTTAAAAAATCTTGAATGGAACAGTTATATTTGCCATTCAAGTATTTTATTGAAAGTCCTGGAAAATCTGGTGAATTAAATGTCATGGACAATCTGGTGAATTAAATGTCCTCTTGAATCTTTAATATCTAAATGGGGAAAAACCTTTTTATACTACCATCATTTATTATGTTTACGAAAATATAGGTTGTTAACTAAAAGTAAAGAAAAAAGCCAAACGTATATGAGAAATTTTGACTAAAGACGTGAATGTCAAACGTAACATTCATATTCTGAATCATCTCATTGACAAATCGAGTGAGATCCTCTGGGCCATTATGTGGGTGACAGCCTCCTGTTTTCTGTTATGACCGACCCATACTGTTTGTAATTTGGTGTTTAAATCTGTCTTTTGTTATGATTGTTGATATTTATTTTTATGTATGATACATGTAAATATCCATCAAAAATGATCATGTCAAATTTAAAAAAAAGATCATTAAAAAAAAAACTACTTGTCAAAAAAAGTATAAATATGCATTTTATTTTATTTATTTTAACTCCTATATGTTCGAGAACGATAACTTTTTATAAAATCGATGGAATAATATTTCTTGCATACCGGGTAAGGCTATCCACGTTTTACATGCGGGATGGAAAATCTTATACCGGTATCATCTTTATGAGTAAAGATAAAAGTCACGCTCGCACCAACATCCGGTATACAGGAAAACATGCTTCAACGCACAACATGTCTCTGATATGCAAGAAAAACAATCTAGCATGGGTATTCGGTTCAGATAGGGAATTCCAACCCTCGGTATAAGTGTTTTAATCGAAACCTCAGCAAATCGGAACCGCGGCAGAGACTCGGTTCCGATAAAAACACTTATACTTCGGGTTGGAATTCCCTATCTTCACCGGATATTCTTATACTCTTTCAAAATGTATACTAAGCATTTGCTTATTGATGTGTGCATATACTGTATCCATATATCGTATACATAGTTGACGGGTAATATTTAAATTGATCACACTGTTAACAGTTTCACAACCGATATAATGTAGTACAAAGTCAAAGTAGACGAGGTGACTGCTCTTCAATCATGTGCACATAGATTAATACCAGTTTATATAGTGATCATTTACTGATTACATCAATATTAAATGCTCATTAATGTTCAGTCACCAAGCATTAGTATGGCCAGGGCTTTATATGACGGGGATATGACACGGCAGTACAAACACTATTCAACTGTCAACTGTAAACACTTGCCATCCAAGTATGAGGACTACAAGTTCCTTCCAAAAGTTGTGTCAATATGACCAAAATTAACTGGTTTTTACACTTTAGTGATTCTGATTAAAGTTTCTCATCTGGTCCCTTAGGACTGTTCAATTAAAACATACATCGGACCCCAGGAAGTCACTTTTAAAATTGAAATCCCACCCATATATAGATGCAAAATTTAGATTTAAAGAACCAAATCTCAAAAAATAAGGTTCACCCATAGATGTTTATTAAAATGCCTTCCAGGGGTGCCGTATACATTTTTATGCTCCCTGAAAAATTCGTATATTATCGTGACGTTCCGGGTCGATAATTTTCCACCGAGTTATGGCCCTTTGTATATTTAATGCATATATACATAGTAGTCAAATAGAAAATTCTTGTCCAAGCTATTTCTCTATAACCCTTTTTAGAATTTCGCGAAACTTGCAAGAAAGTATCAATATCAAGTGGAGATGCGTATATTGTCGTGACGCTCCTGTTCGATAATTTTCCACCGAGTTATTGCCCTTTATATTTTTAATGCATATATAAATAGTAGTTAAAATAGAAAATTCTTGTCCGTCTATTTCTCTAATACCCTTTGTTAGAATTTCGCGAAATGCATATATACATGGTCCGTTCAAATTCTTGTCCGGGTTACTACTCTATAACCCCTTGTTAGAATTTCGCGAAACTTGCTAGGAAGTATCAATATCAAGTGGAGATGCGCATATTGTCGTGACGCTATGGCCCTTTCCTTTGTATTTTTCATGCATATATACATAGTAGTCAAATAGCAAATTCTTGTCCGTGTTATTTCTCTATAACACCTTGTTAGAATTTCGTGAAGCTTGCTTGGAAGCATCAATATCAAGTGAAGATGCTCATATTGTCGTGACATTCCGGTTCGATAATTTTCCACTGTTATTGCCCTTTGTAATTTTATACTTAGAATTTTTGTCCGGAGCATAACTTCAAAACTACTGATGGGACTGCAATGAAACTTCACACACAGAAAGAGGGCAATGAGAGGAATTGCAGAGTGCAAGAACCTTAATTCTGTCTCATTCAAATTAGAGTTATTGCCCTTTGTAATTGTATTCTTAGAATTTTTGTCCGGAATATAACTTCAAACTACTGAAGGGACTGCAATGAATGAAACTTCACTCAATGATAGTGGGCAATGAAAGGAAGTACAGAGTACAAGAACCGTAACTCTGTCATCATTCAAATTAGAGTTATTGCCCTTTGTAATTTTATACTTAGAATTTTTGTCCGGAGCATAACTGCAAAACTTACTGATGGGACTGCAATCAAACGTCACACAATGATAGAGGGCAATGAGAGGAAGTGCAGATTGCAAGAACCGTGACCCTGTCTTTATTAAAATTAGAGTTATTGCCCTTAGTAATTTTATACTTGTTATTCTTGTCCGAAGCATTAGTCAAAAACTACTAATGGATCTGCAAATTGAAAACTGCTGGGTGATACAAGGCCATATGATAAATTGAGGATATATTACGGGGAGCATCCATCGGTTCTACCGATTTTCTTGTAATGGAATAGCACTTACCCTCTGTCTGTCTGTTTGCGTGCGTGCGGTTCGAAATATTAAAGTTCCAAGAGAAAAATCCATCGGTTACACAGCGCTGGGATTGAACTTTGCGCTTCAAGCTAGAGAACTACTAGTGATAAAGTTTTTTGGTATGACCCTGTCGGTGATTGAACACTATCTCATTTATGCGATCAAAATCATCTAAAATATTGGTACATGTAATATACGTGCTATCTAGTCTCAATAGACGTACTGACATAATATATAAATATATTCCTAAATATTCGCAAAGTAGAACTAATTCCGCGGTCTTAACACTAACAAGTTTTATAAGTGTGTTTATACATTATCAATTAAAAGTTGCATCGCCACACAAACATATTAAACATACTTGCATGCATACTTATATTGTATCAATGCAATATGGATACGGACCTGTTTTCTCTACGACATACCCTTAAATATGGCCAAATATAATTGTCTGCTATATGAAATCTAATGCAAATTTGTAAAATCTTATCAGTGTTGTTACGTAATAGTGATTAACTGCTTAATGGGGCCTAATGGGACACCACCGTTAATTGCGTAACCGTAATTATCGACGCAACGGGAGGTTGACCATATATCACGGACTTAGCTGCGTATTATAAGAGTCGTACATGTTATGGAACAGTAATTATCGACACAGCGGGGCATTGATCAATATATCACGTAGTCACATTGTAGCAGTGCATTACAATAATAAATATAAACATACCGTTTAAACAGAACAGAACATATATTTTTGTCTCGCCTTTTCGAAGAAAAAAAGACACATAGGTGTTGCTTTTCCGGCGGCGGTGGCTTTGGCGGCGGCGTCAACATTCAAGTTTTGCGTTTAGGTCATTTTCTCACAAACTCTATGCACTAGACCTTTCGAACTTTGCTTATAGTTGTATCATGGGTGGTACATCGCAACGTGACAAAGCAAATGTGGAAGTGACCTTGACCCTCCAAGCAAAGGGCAGATAACTTACTTATTTTTAGGTTCAAGTTTTGCGTTTAGGTCATTTTCTCACAAACTGTATGCACTAGATCTTTCAAACTTTGCTTATAGTTGCATCATGGGTGGTACATCGCAACGTGACAAAGCAAATGTGGAAGTGACCTTGACCCTCCAAGCAAGGGCAGATAACCTTATAATTTTTACCTTCAACTTTGGCGTTTAGGTCACTTTTTCACAAACTGTATGCACCAAGACCTTTCAAACTTTGCTTATAGTTGTATCTTGAGTGGTACATTGCAACGTGACAAAGCAAATGTGGATGTGACCTTCACCATCCAAGCAAAGGGCAGATAACTTTAATTGTTACATTTACATCACTTGCTCATGAACTAGAACTATGCACTAGATGTTTTAAACCTAATTTATAGCTTAATCTTTGGAAGAAAACATATTCTATTTTGACTTAGTTGTGTCTTCGTTAGAGCATCTTTTTTTTGGATGCCTGGATTTCATGTATGACCTTGACCTACTTTTTGGAGCTGATGCTTTTTAGCTCTACTGGCCAAAGTCCTTCATATTTCATCCGATCTTTTCCAAACTTTACCAGATTGTTAATATCAATGAAAGCTCGCACAAGTTCGAAAACCAGCCAGATCGGACAAATAACAGCGGAGTTTTGGCCCTTGATTTAGTTAAAAATGCTATATTGAGCCTCGTTAACACGATAGGGCTTTCATTTTTCATCTGATCTTTACCAAACTTTACTTTGCCTTTTTTTTTTTATTATAAGTATTTTTTTGTTTTAATTAAAAAAAAATAAAAAAATAGTTTTAATTATTTCTTTTGTTTGAATTATTTTTTTATTTTTATTTTTTTTTTAATTTTTAATTTTTAATTTTTTAGCTCGACTATTCGAAGAATAAGAGAGCTTATGTAATGACCCCGGCGTCGGCTTTGGTGTCGGCGTCGGCGTCGGCGTCCCACATCAAGGTTTGCGTGTAAGCTGTGTTTACAAGTCTATATCTCTTACATTTCTTATCCTAGCACAACCAAATTTGTTCATGGGCTTTCTTATAGCATTATCTTAAGGGCTGCATAAGCAATTTTGGTTCATGTAACCCATGGGCTCCCATGGAACCCAAATTATAAAAATGTGTCCCATTTCACATCAAATTTTGCGTGTAAGCTGTTTTTACAAGTCTATATTTCTTACAATTCTTACCCTAGCACAACCAAATTTGGCCATTAGCTTCCTTATAGCATTATCGTTAGGGCTGCTTAAGTAATTTTGGTTCCTGTAACCCCTGGGCTCCCTTTGAACTCAATTTCTGATAGCCCTTAAAATATGTCTGTTTCACATCAAATTTTGCGTGTAAGTTGTGTTTACAGGTCTATATCTCTTACATTTCTTAACCTAGCTGAACTAAATTTTGGAATTGGTTTCCTTATAGTATGTTGTAAAGGGTTGGATAAGAAATGTTGTCTTCTGCAAATTCTGGGCTCCCATGGAACCCAAATTGTGATGGCCCATAAAATGTGCAATAAAGGCAGATCTAGGTTTGCATGTAAGCATGTATATATCTATAATTTTGGTTTGGGATTTGTTATAGCATTATGCATCTTATTACTTCACCCATATTGGGGCATGGGCTACCTCCTCCCCTCCTCCACCCCCACTCCCCTCCACCCTTTTTTTTTTTTTTACACATTTCTGTGTTGTTTTAGTCAATTCTTACACATATATGTTGCCCCCCCCCCCCCCCCCCCCCCCCCACTTTTATATATATGTTTAAATATTTCTTTGTTGTTTTAGTCAATTCTTACACATATATGTTGCCCCCGATCCCCCAAGTCTATATCTCTTACATTTCTTATCCTAGCACAACCAAATTTGTTCATGGGCTTTCTTATAGCATTATCTTAAGGGCTGCATAAGCAATTTTGGTTCATGTAACCCATGGGCTCCCATGGAACCCAAATTATGAAAATGTGTCCCATTTCACATCAAATTTTGCGTGTAAGCTGTTTTTACAAGTCTATATTTCTTACAATTCTTACCCTAGCACAACCAAATTTGGCCATTGGCTTCCTTATAGCATTATCGTAAGGGCTGCTTAAGTAATTTTGGTTCCTGTAACCCTTGGGCTCCCTTTGAACTCAATTTCTGATAGCCCTTAAAATATGTCTGTTTCACATCAAATTTTGCGTGTAAGTTGTGTTTACAGGTCTATATCTCTTACATTTCTTAACCTAGCTGAACTAAAGTTTGGAATTGGTTTCCTTATAGTATGTTGTAAA
The DNA here is from genome assembly GCA_037043455.1 of Cyrtodaria siliqua. Taxonomy (NCBI): domain Eukaryota; kingdom Metazoa; phylum Mollusca; class Bivalvia; order Adapedonta; family Hiatellidae; genus Cyrtodaria; species Cyrtodaria siliqua. The sequence goes on from JAWPHD010002536.1 coordinate 39,586, forward strand.
GGGTTGGATAAGAAATGTTGTCTCCTGCAAATTCTGGGCTCCCATGGAACCCAAATTGTGATGGCCCATAAAATGTGCAATAAAGGCAGATCTAGGTTTGCATGTAAGCATGTATATATCTATAATTTTGGTTTGGGATTTGTTATAGCATTATGCATCTTATTACTTCACCCATATTGGGGCATGGGCTACCTCCTCCCCTCCTCCACCCCCACTCCCCTCCACCCTTTTTTTTTTTTTACATATTTCTGTGTTGTTTTAGTCAATTCTTACACATATATGTTGCCCCCCCCCCCCCCCCCCCCCCCCCCCACTTTTATATATATGTTTAAATATTTCTTTGTTGTTTTAGTCAATTCTTACACATATATGTTGCCCCCGATCCCCCCCGCCCCCCCCCCCCCGCCCCCCCCCCCCCCCCCCCCCCCCCCCCCCCCCCCCCCCCAACCCACTCCCGCCTCTCACCCCCGCTCCCCACCAACCCACCCCTACTTGAAACTTTTTTTTTTTTTATATATTTCTTTGTTGTTTTAGTCAATTCTTACACATATATGTTGCCCCCGACCCCCCCCCCCCACAACCCCCCCACCCCAACCCACTCCCGCCTCTCACCCCCGCTCCCCACCAACCCACCCCACCCCTTTTTTTTTTACATATTTCTTTGTTGTTTTAGTCAATTTTTACACATATATGTTGCCCTCTCTGAACCCCGCCCCCCCGCCCCACCCCTCCCATATCCACTCCCGCCTCTCACCGCCGGTTTTTCCGGTTCATTGATTTTTAATGGAGTTACAGCCCCTTGACATTTTTTTTTTAATTTCTTGATTATTATTATTTTTTTAATTTTCTTATTTCATTATTATTATTTTTTTAATTATTTTTTTGGTGTTAACGCCGTGTTAGCAGGAAGTATTGCTGTGCCTATTGCATTTTTTTCCGGTTCATTGATTTTTAGCTCTACTGATCAGAGATCAGCAGAGCTTATGCCGTGGTGCGGTGTCCGTCGTCCGTCTGTCCGTCCGTCCGTCTGTCCGTAAACTTTTATTTGTAGCGACTACTCCTCTGAAACTACTTGATGGATATTCATGAAACTTTACAGAAATGTTGCCCATGAAGTCTAGTTGATCCTAGCAAAAATTCATGTTGATGTGAAATCCAAGATGGCCGCCACAGCTAAAAATAGATTTTTAAAAAATAAGTTTGTAGCGACTACTTCTTGAATACTATAAGTGATATTGATATGGGACTTTTTCAAAAATGATCAGCATGACATGGTGTTGATCCTAGTCAAATATTATTTTGATTCGATGTTAAACATGGCTGCCAGTGGCCATCTTTGTTTACATAGAGTTATATAATGTAAACTTGTAGCGACTACTTCTCTGAAACTACTAGACGGATTTTCATAAAACTTCACAGGAATGTTGCTCTTGATGTCTTATTGATCCTAGCAAAATTTCAGGTCGGCCGGAAATTCAAGATGGCCGCCACGGCTAAAAATAACAAGTTTGTAGCGACTACTTCCTGAAATCTAAATCAATCAGTAGAGCTTCAAGGTCATTGACCTCTTGTTGATGGTTACATTTTTTTAAAATTTCTTGTCCGCGCTACTCCTCCTAAACGCCTTGTTGGATTTCGATGAAACTTGGCATGAAGCATCGGTAAGATGTCTAGTTGTGCATATCGCGCTTTTGTTCCAGTTTGCTGATTTATGACGGAGTTATGGCACTTTGACATTTTTACTTTAAATTTCTTGTCGGCGCTACTCCTCCTAAACGGCTTCTTGGATTTCTACAAAATATGGCAGGAAGCCTCAGTAAGATGTCTAGTTGTGCAAAGCATTTTATATCAATGACATTTTGGACAAGTTCGAAAACCAGCTAGATCTAGTTAGTAATGACAGGTTATGGCCCTTGATTTGTTGAAAAATGCTATATTGTATTTTTGTATTTTCCTTTGTTAAATCTGTAGTTACTTCATTTTGTATCTGATCTTTACCATATTTGTTTAGAATGCCTTCCCCCCAACCCATTTTTATGAAATTTCATTCATAGAAGAAAGTGGGACAAATTAAAAAATGCCCATGCCAGACTAGACACAGCAGACATATTGCCCATTATTACCAGGTGAGCGATCTAAGGCCTTCCTATCCCTGTTGTTTTTGCAATGTTTTAAAAAAACTACTGATGGTAATTTTATGTCGACAACCCTTGATATAAGAGCCGTTTTAGCCAGTAGCGCATCCACAGGCCCTCTTGGGCCTCTTGTTTTTAATAGAATGGCATTTTGTTTTTAAACAAATGCACTTCAATGTCATCTCAGCAAATGGCAAACTCGATTGTTTTTAATTACTAAAGTGTTTACAAACTTCCATTTAAGCATCATTGACCTTTTTATTTTTAAGTCCAGCCCCCGTTAGGCGAGACATGTGAATCCACGGATTTCTTTTATTTAACTTGTACATCCGTACATCGATATAGATACCGATGGTCTAGAATTATAACGTAAGTGAAAAATCGTAGTTTCGGGAAAGTGAAAACAACTGATTGACGGTATCAATTGAATGAATTCTCTGAACAATCTCATATGGCATAAGCTGTAGTTTGCCTTCTTATAAAAGATAGTATTTCTTATTTCAACATTTTTATTTTGACTTTGTAATCTGGGAAATTGCACGGGATTGCACTTACGACCTTATGCTATTAAATAATCGGAAAGGAATAGTTTCGTCAAAAAGCTGTATCTGGCAGTTACGACCTTTTAAAACATGATAAAAGTTAATGCCACACTGTTGATCGAAATGTAGAATGCATATGGGAACCGGCGTGTAATGAAAACATTAAAATATATTAAAAAATGCTGCTGCTTCATTCTTAATTAAATCTCACCAATGTCAAAATCATGCTCTTATTATTAATTTAAATTAATAGTAATGGTAACGTAACATACACATATATGTAAGTATGTTGAAATTATGTTTCAATTGTTGTAACCGAGAACTGTGAGTTGTTAAAACTAATGAAACGAAAATTGAACAAACATTGACATATATTCCTACTGAACCTCTAAAACATTACATTGTATGCTACGTACCCTTCATATCCTTACACATTAGGTCCATATACCCTATATATCCGTACATAGTATGTTCCCATATCCTATATATCTTGACATGGTATGTCCGCGCAACCTATATATATGCTTACATTACATTTCCCCGTTCCCTCCGTATTGTTACATATTATGCCCCCCTACCCTATATATCCGTATAGATCATGTTCCCATATCCTACATATCTTGACGTATTATGTCCCCGAAACCTATACATGGTATGTCCCCATACCATCTAAATCCTTACATAGTATGACCACGTACTCTTATCCTTTCATATTATGACCCCCACTACCCCTATTACCCTCTCTATACTAACATATTATATTCCCATACCATATTTAGTTGCATAGTATGTCCCCATACACTCTATATATTTAAATACGGTATTATATCCCCGTACTATATATTTTTTTCCATAATATGCCCTCATAGCCTCTGTACACTTACATAATATATCCCCATACCTTATATTATATATCCTTAGATATTATGGCATCATACCATGTGTATCCTTACATGTCCCTGTACCTATTTAATATTATGTCCCCATTACATGTATACCCTTACACAGTATGTTCCCATATCCTATAAATATATCCTAACATAGTATGTCCCCGTACCCTCTATAATGTTCCGATTTACCCTATACATTATATACACATACCCTCTACATGTATATCCTTACATATTATGTCCTCGCAACCTACATATCCTTGCAATGTATGTCCCCATAATCTATATCCGTCCATAATATGTCCCCGTACTAGTACTCTATATACTTATATCGTGTATCCACACACCCTATATATCCTTACATACTATGTCCCCATACCCTCTATATCCTTACATATTATATCCACATACCCTCTATATTCCTTACATATTATATCCCCATAGCCTCTATATTCCTTACATATTATATCCTCTTTCCCAGTATATCCTTGCACATTTACCATTCCCTCTATATTCCTTACATATTATATTCCAATACCCTCTATATCCTTACATATTATATCCCCATACCCTCTATATCCTTACATATTATATCCCCATACCCTCTATACCCCCATACTCTATATATTCGTATATAATATGACCCCATAACCCTCTATATTACATATATGGTATGGGGACCTATTATAAAGAGATTAGGATATGTGTAAGGATAGGGTGTGGGGATATAAGTATATAGAGTGTACGTTGACATATACGTACATAGAGAGTACGTTGACATATAAGTATATAGAGTGTACGTTGACATATACGTACATAGAGAGTACGTTGACATATAAGTATATAGAGTGTACGTTGACATATACGTACATAGAGAGTACGTTGACATATACGTACATAGAGTGTACGTCGACATATACGTACATAGAGAGTACGTTGACATATAAGGATATATATAAGAATTATGTGATTATATAGAAAGTACGGGGACATATTATATAGGAATATATATGGGGATATACTATTAAGTATATAGAGAGTACGGGGACATATTTTATAACGTCAAATTATGGGGATATAATATGTAAGTATATAGAGAGTACGGAAAAAAATATTGTGTGGGGATATATAGAGTATTGGTATATAATATAACTGTATATGGTATGGGTATACAATATGTCAGTATATAGAGGTTATGGGGACATAATATATAACTTTATATGGTATGCCTATAAAATATGTAAGCATATAGAGGGTATGGGGACATCGTATGTAAGGATATATATGGCGACATAATATGTAAGAATATATAAGGTATGGGGACAAAATATGTAAAGATAAATGTGGTATGGGGACAATATGTAAGGATATAGTGGGTATGCGCACATACTATGTACGGATGCAGAGGGTACATGGACGTACAATGTTAGAATATAGAGGTTATGGGGACATAATATCTTAGAATATAGAGGTTATGGGGACATAATATCTAAGGATATATATCTTATAGGGACATATGTAAGGATACAGAGGGTACAGGGAAATACAATGTAAGGATACATAGGTTGCGGGGACATAATATGTCAAGATATATAGATATGGGAACATAATATACTAATAACAATTCCTAAGTACCCATATAATAGGATTATTACTAGAGTAACGTGTTCTGGAAGTTTGTATCGCCATGACAGATCAAGGATTTCACGAGAGGCGGAGTACTCTAGTAATGATCCTTTTATCATATACCGCCTACATATGATTAAAAATATTTACATTTCTGTTGCATACGTATGCAATAAAGAAGGATATCAATAATACTCTCATTGTTTTGTGTATTTCACGTATGATTAGAGATACGGTTGAATAATGAATTATCTGCTGTGATTGCATGAACACATTGTAAAGCTTTCAAGTTGGAGTGTTTTCTTAAAATTAAATTATAACACTTATACAACTGCGTACTTAGGATTGTGTTAAGTACTTTGAATAGTATTGTCTAATTCTACGAAATGTTGACTCGCCTTTATGTTGTGTAATGTAATTTTAAAGAAATAGTCATAATGATTATTATGTATTATGTTCTTCTACATCTCATGCTGATGTCTGTCAAGCGTGTGTGTGTGTGTGTGTGTGTGTGCGTGTGTGTGCGTGTTGCGTGCGTGCTTGTGTGCGTGCGTGTGTGTATGTGTGCGTTTGTGTATGTGTGCGTTTATGTGTGTACGTTTGTGCGTGCGTTTGTGTGTGTACGTGCGTGTGAGTGTAAATTGTCGGCTTTTATGCCTACCTTAATTACTATGTGTATATTTCAAAATGAGTATATTTCAAATGTTAATTAATTCAGATTTTGGTCGATGTAATTTCCATTTAGGGTAAACGGTTTTCTTCACTACAACAACATGGACATAATTGTTCCTTCAAAATAAGTGTGGCTACTAATGTAGCAAGATTGCCGTTGTTTAATTCTTCTCACATTGCGATGTTGAACGTATAATAGTTTTGGTAAGTGCAACAATGGGACTACGTGATATATGGGTCAATGTACCTCTGTGTCCATAATTACTGTTCCATAACATTTATTTATGACTTGTAATACACAGCTAAGTTCGTGATATATGGTCAACCTTCCGTTGCGTCGATAATTACTGTTGCGCAATTAACGGTGGTGTCCCATTAGGCCCGATTAAGCAGTTAATCACTATTACGTAAGAACACTGATAAGATTTTACATATTAGATTGAATATGGCACACACTTATATTTGGCCGTATTTAAGGGTATGTTGGAGAGAAAACAGGTCTGTATCCATATTGCATTGATACAATATTAGTATGCATACAATATATGTTTGTGTGACGATGCAACTTTTAATTGATAATGTATAAACACACTAATAAAACTTGTTAATGTTAAGACCGTGGATTTAGTTTTACTTCGCGAATATTTAGGAATATATTTATATATATGTCAGTACGTCTACTGAGACTAAATAGCATGTATATTACATGTACCCCTATTTTAGCTGATTTTGAAATGAGATCATATGTTCAATCACCGACAGGGTCATACCAAAGACTTTAATACTAGTAGTTCTCTAGCCTGAAGCGCAAAGTTCAACCCAAGTGCCGTGTAACTGATGGATTTTTCTCTTGGAACTTTAATATTTCCAATCGCACGCGTTCACGCAGACAGACATACATACAAACACAGGCATGCATATAGGCAAGACAGGCAGGCAAGACAGGCAGGCAGACAGACAGGGAGACAGACAGGAGGCAGGCAGACAGGCAGAAAGACAAGGTTCAGCATATAAAGAGTAGGGCTAGGATTGGTCGGGTCGGTGTCAGTATAATGTAACCGGGTGTGGTATCATTTCACGCCGTAGTATTCCAGTGTGGCAGCAATCAGTAAATGTAACCGGGTGTGGTATCATTTCACGGCGTAGTATTCCAATGTGGCAGCAATCAGTATAATGTAACCGTGTGTGGTATCATTTCACGGCGTAGTATTGCAGTGTGGCAGCAATATAAAGTTAAGTTGAGCATAGAGCTCAGCTCACTGCCACAAGTAGATACCATTGTAATATTACTGAGCAATTGATCAAAGCGACGTTACACCACATCCACCCAACGCCCCCACCTACCCCATCGCGCGCACACACGCAAGCACGCACGCACACTCGCACGCACGCACGCGCGCGCAAGCATGCATGAATTCATATGTAGCAATGAAATAATAAATGTTACCCCTATCTCCCTTATATACACACTCATGCATTTGTAGCGACCATACTTTTAAATGAATAAATAAAACGTCAATAATAAACTAGATGATTGGGGTATATATATACTTTTGTTCCACGTTATATGTGTATAGTGGTAGATTAGGGCAAGGATTTAAGTAGAATTGGGTAAATATTTCTTGTTTCAGAAGTTACACTAAACACACATACTTTCGTGCCACGTTATATGTGTATACTGGTAGATTTTGGCGAGGATTTGGGTAGACTTGGGTAAATACTTCTTGTTTCAGAAGTTACACTATTCACATATACTTTCGTGCCACGTTATATGTGTATATTGGTAGATTTGGGCAAGGATTTGGGTAAATCGGGGCAAGGATTTGAGTGAATTTGGGTAGATTTGGGTAAATATTTGGGTGGATTTGGGTAGATTTGGGTAGATTTGGGTGTTTCGTGCCACCGTTCACCACCTACCTAATGAAGGTCACTATGACTACGTCGTTGGTTAAACTTGTATGTTAAGCACACATCTCAGAAACCGCTTAATTTAAAGGCATTCAGTTACACTTTACACATGTATTCACTTTCATAAGAGGCTCTCGTTCAGGCATGCAGGCGAGTGCCATAACTCTGAATTATAACAGAATTATGCCCCATTTTCAACAAAGGTTTTTAATAAATAAGGCCTGTTATACGAAGATGTTGGTGTAGTCATATGAATTTGGCCCAGTTTAGTTAGGAATTTATGAAGACAGTACTGGCATATTCATGTCGATCATTTAGTTCATTACCTACTGACATAAGTGGGCAGTTATTTGTTTTTGTTTGTTTGTTTGTATTGTGTTTTACGTCATTTTCAACACATGTAATGTTTTATATGACGGTCGATTTTTGTGGTGGAGGCAGACAACCCACTTTTCCTGGGTAGAACCAGTACTGTACACCTCCCGTCATCCGTAAGAATCGACACTTCGAGCTCCCAATGGATTTAAAAAAGTCAAGTGATATCATATTACCCAGTTACAAGTCCTCAGTATTTGGCCTTTGGCCTCGGCTAATATGACAGACCGCGGTCTAATAACTGGGCCAATATGAAATCACTTGTGATTGTTAACTCACACATTTAGTATTATCTCCGACCCTGGACATTGTACAAGGTTGCTAAAGAGGTGTGAAGTATTTAGTTTACTATTAGGAAGTGTAAATACGGTGGGGATGGTAACTGAGATAAAAAGAGATAAAGACATGTTTAATTAGTTTGATGACATTGTTTATTTACAACTGATTACGAACATGGGATTTACAGCATAATGAAGGTTTACCCCTGGTAGATTTACAGCTTCATGTACCTCCGCATAATGAAGGTTTACCCCTGGTAGATTGACAACTGTTAACTATTTAGTAATACAGATTGACTCACTCATTTTATTAAAATGAGCCATGGCCTCGGCTGGGGGAGGGTGGGGTGGGGTGGGGGACAGTATGGTAGACTGAATCCGGAGGTCAAGGATTAAAACCCCAACAGCGCTACTGAGTTTCTCTGGTTATGCATGGTCAGCTCTTGTTTTATGTCTTCATAAGAAATCTCTCCTTCCATCAACAATAAACAATTACTAGGTAGGTTTACAAAAATATAAGCATAATACACTATCTAGTGGGTTAATTTTCTTTTTCATTTTTTTCTAATTTGGCGAACATATTTGGCAGCAGTAAATATTAAAAAAGGCTGCATATGAGCTATTTATTAGGATAATACACTACCCAGTATGGATGTTTTATTCAACCCGAACAGTAGTGCATTGATAATGTTTTGTTTATCCAAACTTTCCAGTATGGATGTTTTATTCAAATATGTAATCAAGCCCGAGTAATAGTGTACGTTTTTGTTTACACGTTACTTGTGTCGGGTTGTATGTAACTATTGTGTACACTTGAATAATCAAGCCCGAGTAATAGTATACGTTTTTGTTTGCCCGTGTACTTGTATGTTGTATATAACTACTGCGTACACTTGAATGTTTACACTTATACCATCTCAACGCTGCAGGTTCGAATCTCACTTGGAGCTCGACTTGTAAGTGAAAAAGTGTCGATTCTTACGGATGGCGGGAGGTGTTCAGTACTGGTTCTACCCACGAAAAGTGGGTGGTTCTACCCACGAAAAGTGGGTTATCTGCCCACCACAAAAAAAAATATCGACCGTCATATATAACCTTACATGATTGTGTTGAAAATGACGTAAAACACCATACATAAAACAAACACTTAGGCATACATTAAAATAGTGTTTGTTTGCTCTTTACATGTCCATACTCATTAAATTACTAATTAAACACCATCGATTTGTATGTTTTTTTTTTTAAATAACAACCTTAACCACTACAAATTAAACTGCAAGAAATGTTGTCAATTGCCTTGTGCCACTATAATGTTGAAGGGGCATATATGTTTTACAAACATCTCGTGTTATAGTTGTATTCGTATTTGTGTTGACGCCTCTACTTCTTCCAGATAACCACCCGTCCTTTTAAATCATGGTAATACATATTGATAGTGTCAAGCACAGGTGTGCATGCGTATGCATACACGTATACTATATCGTCAATCAAGGCTAATCCGTATTCTAGATCATCAATCCTGTACATCAACCTGATTATATAACCGCTCATCAACATATTTCCCATTCAACAATTCAAATGTTAAATTAAACTAAAATAATTATACCCCCGCTTGCACAAATTGAAATGGGGGCTATTTAGGAATCACGTTGCCCGTAACGTCTCGTCATGTAACATATTTTGTCCAGTCGCGTCCCCTCTCGTCGAATAACACATTTTTCCGTTTTTAATATTTTATTTCTCTCAATGCATAATATATTACAAAATGTTACAAGCATGTATGAACTTTAACGTACAGTTGTATAGCAATGTGTTACATTGATGCAACATCTTATAATACATGTATGTCCTAAAAGAAACTTTTAGAAGAATTTAGAATTAGCAGACATAGAAAGATTTGACAGATAGTAGGAACAGGAGTATTGGAGTGTTAGAGTCAATGATGTCGTTGTATTGTTGTATACAGTTTTAATTATATACGTTGATTATTTTGTTGTATATCTCGGTCACCATCTAGTTTCCCTTATGCGTTAAACTTTTCCCATTTCTTGTTGTGTTGTTCAATTTTATCTTTAAATACTGCAATGTTCTGTTCTATGTCCTTTCTTTTTTTTAAATATTGTATAAAACAATTAAACTCCGGGATGGCTTTCCTGCATTTGTTTATAAAAATAAAATATTTTGCTATAAGTATAATAAAGTTGACAATACTGCTATTATTTGTGTTTTTACTTATACAAAATGATATTGTTTTTAGATCAAAATTTACATCCAAACTTTTACCATGGAGAAATATTTGTAAACTCGTCCAAAATTGTTGAATAATTGGACATTCCCAAAATAAGTGTATGAGAGATTCTACATGCATTTCACAAAAATCACATAAACTAGAACTAACTAGTTTACATTTATACAGTAACTTATTACATGGTATGATTCTCATGATATATTTATATTGGAATGTACGTAGTTTTGTGTCAATTGTACTTTTGAATGATGAAAAATAAATGTTTTTCCAATCTAGATCTCCGAGAATACCTTCCCACTTTACTTGTGGTTTCACAGTATTGTTATGTGTCTCTTTTTCTATCAGTAATTTAGTTAGCAGTTTATTTGGCATTTTACTCTTTAGAAAACTCTTTATCAGAACATTTTTGCTATTTGTTACATTTATTTGTTCTTCTTGGAGTAACGTTTTCCATTCGTATAATAACACATTTTTACTACTTGCATATATCTCAAACAGTTTTGAATGGGTTGTTCCTCAACTTCATATACTCATACCAACTGATGGCCTTATATCCCTCTAATAGAGTAATAAAGACATGGACTAAATACTATAATACACAAGTTTAACAAATCTGAAAATGAATACCGATCGAATCATCAATCGCATTATCTTGACTTCAATCATAGGACAACGATGTACATTATTTGGAGTTATTTTCTCACATTCGTTCCTGCTTAATACTGAATTTACTAAACTCATTGGATAACATTGGTACACAGCCTCGCCATATATACCGTTATTCAATTCGCTTAATGAATTTAATATTAACATGCACTCATATAAGATATGTGTTTTACATTAAGGTGAAAACTTGCGTATGTCATAGAAACAAATGTAATTCAAAATCTCATTTTTTTTTATCTAACCTAAACAATTGCTGACAGAATATTACTAATTCTTGGTGGTCAGGTCTTAATGACACGTACTTGTCTTAATGAACGTTTACATACTTGTTTATAAGTTGGGTAGATGTCTATGGATTTTGAGATCAGTAGGTCAGGCCAAGGTCAAAGTGAACTTAGTGACGTTGAAAATAAATGGTTTGCACATAACATCTCAAACTTTGCGTGACCATTCTTCGTGAAGCACGGGTATGTTTGTTTTGAGTTTGTCTAATTACCTGCACTTTGGATAATGTGAATATGCTGCATATATAAACTGTAATGTTATCACATGCATGTACGACCTACGATGAGATAGTGGGCCGCTTTGTGAACTTGATTCTGACAGATTCTAATCAGACATAACACAAGGGAAATGTCATATATACATATACATGTTAAGACCAGGAAGATAAATGATTGATTTTATGTGGATAATATATTCAAATTATTTACAGATGCAAAGTTCTAGGGAAATGAACAGAGAAGATATGTGTTTAACTTTTAACATGTATGATATATATACTATTTTCTTCTTAGAATTAAAATTTAAATATATGACTGTACATGCACTTTATTTTTAACAAAAAATGATTATATTAAAATATACATTTTGCATATTTATCTGTTCATGCACATTTGTTTTCAATATTAGATCATTCCAAGTCATAATCGTGACCTATTTCCTGCAGTTGTCAATACAATACTTTATGTGTACATGTATATGAAGATATTGATTGTACATTTTAAATACCTGATAGAGAAAATTATCAGCTTGGCTCCTGCAGGTCATAAGCGACAACTTCTGTGATTGCATTATGCAGATAATGCATCCATGCTTCGTAATTTCATCTCCATGCAAATGTAAGTAGGTCTGGAATGTTTTATTAATTTTGTGCTATTTGTTATGCTCTCGCTTAGTACATCAATAGTAAAAGAATAAATGGTTTATGTAGGACAGTCATGTAGAATTTTGAAAATGTAGAAAACATATTTTAGATGAAGTAAAGTATTGATATACCTTGTTCTTGCATACCAGATACGGGTATCCGTGTTTTACATGGGGGATGGAAAGTTTTATATTTATGGTGAAAAAATAAAGGTTTATCTTTGTGGGTAAAGATAAGAGTCACGCGAATCAATACTACTGACGTCAATAACGTGAACAGTTGAATGACGTCATTGTGCGAAAAACAACAACACGTAAAACGTTACTTATTGGCGACGTCAACGCACAAAATGCCAATGATATGCAAGAAAAAGAATGTCATGGGTATTTGGTTCAAATAGGGAATTCCAACCCTCGGTATAAGTGTTTTAATCGGAAAATCGGCAGAACCTCGGTTCCGATAAAAAAACATACCTCGGGTTTGAATTCCCTACACCGAATACCCATGGACGATTCTTATAATCTCACATGAGGTCAAAGAGAGCTGTCGGGACTGCTCTGGTTTTGCAATCTTGTCTTGATTGTTTTATTGAAATTTTCTGAAATGATTTCTTAGAAACTGCTTGATAATTCTGACTTAAGTTAGCTTCACATGGATGAACCAACCATCCAGAAGTGGATCTACATGTAGTTAGATCCCTCTCCACTGAAATTTGAATAAAAAATCGGCCTAGAGAGTTTTTATTCCCCCGCTTTCACAAAGTGAAATGGGGGTTAAATTCATGTTGGAATCACGTTGTCCGTAACATTGCGTTTCGTAACACATTTTTATCCCGTCCCATTGTGTATCACTTTTTTATTACTAGCATTTCTCAAACAGTTGGAAATGGGTTGTTCCGAAACTTCATATATATACTCGAAACAACTAATGATCTTATGTCCCTCTACATCACCCATGGTTGATTTCCTAATTTATTACAGAATTATGGCCCTTTGTTGGACTTAAATAAAAAACCGTGGTTACTCATCACCTTCAGTGATAGTTCTAGTTGGTTTTGTTAGTTTTTCGTTCACAAAATGTAGGAAAAACTTTAAAAAATCTTGAATGGAACAGTTATATTTGCCATTCAAGTATCTTATTGAAAGTCCTGGACAATCTGGTGAATTAAATATCATGGACAATCTGGTGAATTAAATGTCATGGACAATCTGGTGAATTATATGTCCTCTTGGATCTTTAATATCTAAATGGGGAAAAATCTTTTTATACTGTCATCATTTATTATGTTTAACAAAATTTACGTTGTTAACTAAAAGTAAAGAAAAAAGCCAAACTTATATGAGAAATTGGGACTAAAGACGTGAATGTAAAACATAACATTCATATTCTGAATCAACCCACTGACAAATCGAGTGAGATCCTCTGGACCATTGGGTGACAGCCTCCTGTTTTGTGTCAGACCGACCCATACTGTTTGTAATTTGGTGTTTAAATCTGTCTTTTGTTATGATTGTTAATATTTATTTTTATGTATGATACATGTAAATGTCCATCAAAAATGATCATGTTAAATTTAAAAAAAAGTTCATTAAAAAGAAACTACTTGTCAAATAAAGTATAAATATGCATTTTATTTTATTTATTTTAATTCCTATATGTTCGAGAACGATAACTTTTTATGAAATCGATGGAATAATTATATTTCTTGCGTATCGGACAAGGATATCCGTCATTTTACCAGGGCTAGATATTTCCATCTCACCCTAGGGTCGAGATAAAATTCACGCGCGCCAACATCCGGTATGCAGGAAAACATGCAAAACGTTAGTAGCTGGCGGCGTCAACGCGCAATATGTCTCTGATATGCAAGAAAAAGAATCTATCATGGGTATTTGGTTCAGATAGGGAATTCCAACCCTCGGTATAACTGTTTTAATCGGAAGCTCGGCAGAGCCTCGGTTCCGATAAAAACACTTAAACCTCGTGTTGGAATTCCCTATCTTCACCGGATACCCATGAAAGATTCTTATATTCTTGCATACCGGATAAGGTTATCCACGTTTTACATGCGGGATGGAAAATCTTATATCGTCTTCATGCGTAAAGATAAAAGTCACGCTCGCACCAACATCCGGTATACAGGAAAACATGCAAAACGTTGGTAGCTGGCGGCGTCAACGCACAACGTGTCTCTGATATGCAAAAAAAAGAATCTAGCACGGGTAATCGGTTCAGATAGGGAATTCCAACCCTCGGTATAAGTGTTTTAATCGGAACCTCAGCAAATCGGAACCTCGGCAGAGCCTCGGTTCCGATAAAAACACCTATACCTCAGGTTGGAATTCCAACCCTCTGTATAAGTGTTTTAATCGAAACCTCAGCAAATCGGAACCTCGGCAGAGACTCGGTTCCGATAAAAACACTTATACTTCGGGTTGGAATTCCCTATCTTCACCGGATATTCTTATACTCTTTCAAAATGTATACTATGCATTTGCTTATTGATGTGTGTATATACTTCATCCATATATCATATACATAGTTGACGAGTAATATTTAAATTGATCACACTATTTACAGTTTCACAACCGATATAATTATTGTAGTTCAAAGTCAAAGTAGACGTTGAGATGACTGCTCTTCAAACATGTGCACATAGATTAATACCAGTTTATATAGTGATCATTTACTGATTACATCTATATTAAATGCTCATTAATCTTCAGTCACCAAGTATTAGTATGGCCAGGGCTTTATATGACGGGGATATGACACGGCAGTACAAACACTGTATTCAACTGTCAACTGTAAACACTTGTCGTCCAGGTATGAGGACTACAAGTTCCTACCAAAAGTTATGTCAATATGACCAACATTAACTTGTTTTTACACTTAAGTGATTCTGATTAAAGTTTCTCATCTGGTCCGTTTAGGACTGTTCCATTAAAACATACATGGGATCCCAGGAAGTCACTTTTGAAATTGAACTCCCACCCATATATAGATGGAAAATTTAGTTTTAAAGAACCTTTCAAAAAATAAGGTTCACCCATAGATGTTTATTAAATTGCTTCCTGGGGTGCCGGATACATTTTTATGCATCCGGGGGAGCATATAGTCGCCGCCATGTCCATGCGTGCGTGTGTACGTGCAAATTCTTGTTCGGGCTATTTCTCTATAACACCTTGTTAGAATTTCGTGAAACTTACTAAGAAGTATCAATATCAAGTGGAGACGCGTATATTGTCGTGACGTTCCGGTTCGATAATGTTCCACCGAGTTATGGCCCTTTATATTTTTAATGCATATATATATATACATAGTAGTCAAATAGAAAATTCTTGTCCGTCTATTTCTCTATAACCATTTGTTAGAATTTCGCGAAACTTGGAAGGAAGTGGAGATGTGTATATTATCGTGACGTTTCGGTTTGATAATTTTCCACTGAGTCATGGCCCTTTGTATTTTTAATGCATATATACATGATCCGTTCAAATTCTTGTCCGGGTTATTTCTCTATAACCCCTTGTTAGAATTTCGCGAAGCTTGCTAGGAAGTATCAATATCAAGTGGAGATGCGCATATTAGAGTGACGTTATGGCCCTTTGTAATTTTCATGCATATATACATAGTACTGTCAAATAGTAAATTCTTGTCTGGGCTATTTCTCTATAACACCTTGTTAGAATTTCGTGGAATCATCAATATCAAGTGGAGATGCTCATATTGTCGTGACATTCCGGTTCGATAATTTTCCACTGTTATTGCCCTTTGTAATTTTATACTTAGAATTTTTGTCCGGAGCATAACTTCAAAACTACTGATGGGACTGCAATGAAACTTCAGTCACAGAAAGAGGGCAATGAGAGAAATTGTAGAGTGCAAGAACCGTAATTCTGTCTCATTCAAATTGGAGTTATTGCCCTTTGTAATTGTATACTTAAGAGTTTTTGTCCGGAGCATAACTTCAAACTACTGATGGGACTGCAATGGAAGAAACTTCACACAATGATAGAGGGCAATGAGAGGAAGTACAGAGTACAAGAACCGTAACACTGTGGTCATTCAATTTAGAGTTATTGCCCTTTGTAATTTTATACATAGAATTTTTGTCCGGAGCATTACTGCAAAACTTGCTGATGGGACTGCAATCAAACGTCACAAAATGATAGAGGGCAATGAGAGGAAGTGCAGATTGCAAGAACCGTAACTCTGTCTTTATTCAAATTAGAGTTGTTGCCCTTTGTATTTTTATACTTGTTATTCTTGTCGGAAGCAATAGTCAAACACTACTAATGCATCTGCAAATTGAAAACTGCTGGATGGTACAAGGCCATATGATAAATTGAGGATATATTTCGGGGAGCATCCATCTTTTCTACCAATTTTTAGCTCGACTATTCGAAGAATAAGAGCTTATGTAATCACCCCGGCGTCGGCGTTGGTGTCTACAAGTCTATATCTCTTACATTTCTTATCCTAGCACAACCAAATCTGTTCATGGGCTTCCTTATAGCATTATCTTAAGGGCTGCCTAAGCAATTTTGGTTCCTGTAAACCATGGGCTCCAATGGAACCCAAATTATGATAGCCCATAAAATGTGTCCCATTTCACATCAAATTTTGCGTGTAAGGTGTGTTTACAAGTCTATATCTCTAACAATTCTTACCCTAGCACAACCAAATTTGGCCATTAGCTTGCTTATAGCATTATCGTAAGGACTGCTTAAGTAATTTTGGTTCCTGTAACCCCTGAGCTCCCATGGAACCCAAATGCTGATAGCCCTTAAAATATGTCTGTTTCACATCAAATTTTGCGTGTAAGCTGTGTTTACAGGTCTATATATCTCTTACATTTCTTGTCCTAGCTGAACTAAATTTTGGAATTGGTTTCCTTATAGTATGTTGTAAAGGGTTGGATAAGTAATTTTGTCTTCTTCAAATTCTGGGCTCCCATAGAACCCAAATTGTGATGGCCCATAAAATGTGCAATAAAGGCAGATCTAGGTTTGCACGTAAGCATGTATATATATGGGAAGCCATAACCGTCAAAATGTGGATATTTACAAACAATTCAATGACAGGCCATTTAATTCAACATGAAGTCATTTGATGACGTACATATTGATTCGATGCGACGTGTAAACTCGGTTCATTCGTTAAAAAGTGAATTGATACGATTCAAAATGAAATGATAAGGTGTACAATTTCAAACCATACGTTGATGGCGTACATATTGATTCGATGCGACGTGTAATCTCGGTTCATTCGTTACAAAGTGAATAGATACGGTTCGAAGTGAAATGATACGGTGTAAAATTTCAAACCATACGACGCAAAGTCATTTGATGACGTACATATTGATTCGATGCGACGTGTAAACTCTGTTCATTCGTTACAAAGTGAACTGATACGGTTCGAAGTGAATTGATCGGGCGAAAACACAGTCGGTGCGATGCAAACGCAATCCGTTCGACAGAAACTGATTTCATTACGTGCAAAGTGAAACGGTGCGACATCTGGAGGCGATATTTGCCACATCACTTGCAGGGTTATTTCCCCTACATAACTTATATATCATGATAAATCAAAGTACTAAAAGTACTGAGAATGCAAATTTCCATAAATTGTACATAGTTTTAGACAACTTGGCGATCTTTGGCGACCTACCAAAATCTTAGAGGGTCAACCCATTCCAAATATATTGTGATCAATTGTCATTAAACTGTTTCAAATCTAGACTAGAATGAAATTTAATGAAATTGCTGATGGATAGACAGATTTGTGATTTGTGTTCATGGCCAAACTGTCACTCAAGATGACCTCCATGTCTAAAATTATGTCATTTACAGGGTGGCGTGTATTAAGTAGTCTTCCGGGAACAAGATGCACAAGAGGGCCTGTATCACTCTACTGGCTTGAATAGTCTTAAGGCCTACCGAAAAACTGGGTTTTTTTAAATCAAAGGCTATAACTCTGATGTGTCTAGTCTGTTGCTGGTTTTGAACTTGTCCAAGTTCAGTGGCGTAACCTAGAAAACGCCTTCTGCTGCAGGGACAAATAACTTAACAAGAGTCACTTCCCGTTGATTCAACTTCCCTATGTCTGTCCCACACATTGAAAAGGAACTTTACTGTAGTATTTACTAAACAAATAAAATACAAATTTATTGGTGGAAAGAAGAATTGAAATTGACTATAAGTAAATACACGGGTAAAAGTGACCATTATTTTGATAAATAAACAAGAAGAAGAAGAAACAGAGCAGATTCTAGCTGGACGAAGTAGGTTAAAATGCTGCAGCCATGTGCTGTTTCAAACGGTGTCCGGTTGGGGCCAGATACAATGTCGCATTGTCGTGGGAAACAATGCGACACCCGACAATGCAACATCGCGACATTGCGATATGACAATGCGACATTGCGATACGACAACTCGACACTGAGATACGACAACTCTACATTGCAATACGACATCGCGACATAATTGTCACGATGTCATATTGCAATGTCACGAGAATGCAATGC
The DNA here is from genome assembly GCA_037043455.1 of Cyrtodaria siliqua. Taxonomy (NCBI): domain Eukaryota; kingdom Metazoa; phylum Mollusca; class Bivalvia; order Adapedonta; family Hiatellidae; genus Cyrtodaria; species Cyrtodaria siliqua. Next base: position 58,599 of record JAWPHD010002536.1, read on the forward strand.
AATGTCACGACAACGCGACATTGCAATACAATTATGTCGCGATGTCGTATTGCAATGTAGAGTTGTCATGACATTGCATTGCTTTGTCGCGACATTGCAATATGACATCGCGACATAATTGTCACGATGTCGTGACATTGCATTGCGTTCTCTCGACATTGCAATATGACATCACAACAATTATGTTTTCAAATACAAAAACAAAAAAATAAACAAAAAACATTTAAAACAATAAATCAATAAATATATCAAATACAAGAAAAAATAAATAAATAAAAAATAATCGAAAAATAAATAAAAAAATAAAAAATTAAATGTATATTTAAAACAAATTTAAACAAACAAAACGTACAAATAATAATAAAAAAAATACTAATAATAAAAAAAGGCAAAACATCTGGTAAAGTTTGGTAAAGATCAGATGAAAAATGAAAGCCCTGTCGTATTAACGAGGCAAAATATAGCATATTTTAACTAAATGAAGGGCCATAACTCCGCTGTTACTAGTCCGATCTGGCTGGTTTTCGAACTTGTGCGAGCTTTCATTGACATTAACAATATGTTAACGTTTTGTAAAGATCGGATGAAAAATGAAGGCCCTTGGCCAGTAGAGCTAAACATCATCAGCTCCAGAAAGTAGGTCAAGGTCATAGATGAAATCCATGCATCCAAAAAGATGCACTACCCAAGACACAACTATGTCAAAATAGAATATGTTTTCTTCCAAAGATTAAACTATAAATTAGGTTTAAAACATCTAGTGCATAATTATAGTTCATGAGAGAGTGATGTAAATGTAACAATTAAAGTTATCTGCCCTTTGCTTGGATGGTGAATGTCACATCCACATTTGCTTTGTCACGTTGCAATGTACCACTCAAGATACAACTATAAGCAAAGTTTGAAAGATCTTAGTGCATACAGTTTGTGAAAAAGTGACCTAAACACAAAAGTTGAAGGTAACAATTAAGTTATCTGCCCTTTGCTTGGAGGGTCAATGTCACTTTCACATTTGCTTTGTCACGTTGTGATGTACCACTCAAGATACAACAATAAGCAACGTTTTAAAAGTCTAGCGCATACAGTTTGTGAAAAAGTGACCTAAACGCAAAAGTTGAACCTAAAAATTATTAAGTTATCTGCCCATTGCTTGGAGGATCAAGGTCACTTCCACATTTGCTTTGTCACGTTGTGATGTACCACTCAAGATACAACAATAAGCAACGTTTTAAAAGTCTAGCGCATACAGTTTGTGAAAAAGTGACCTAAACGCAAAAGTTGAACCTAAAAATTATTAAGTTATCTGCCCATTGCTTGGAGGATCAAGGTCACTTCCACATTTGCTTTGTCACGTTGCGATGTACCACCCAAGATACAACTATAAGCAAAGTTTGAAAGGTCTAGTGCATACAGTTTGTGAAAAAGTGACCTAAACGCAAAAGTTGAACCTAACAATTATTAAGTTAGCTTCCCTTTGCTTGGAGGTTCAAGGTCACTTCCACATTTGCTTTGTCACGTTGCAATGTACCACCCAAGATACAAGCACAGTTTGAAAGGTCTAGTGCATAGAGTTTTGTCACGTTGCAATGTACCACCCAAGATACAAGTAAAGGTTTGAAAGGTCTAGTGCATACAGTTTGTGAGAAAATGACCTAAACGCAAAACTTGAATGTTGACGCCTCCGCCGCCGCCGCCGCCGCCGCCGCCGCCGGAAAAGCAACACCTATGTCTCTTTTTTTCTTCGAATAGGCGAGACAAAAACTGTTTTCCGGCCTTAGACTTTTCAAGCCAGTAGAATGATACAGGCCCTCTTGTGCATCTTGTTCCCGGAAGACTACTTAATACACGCCACTCTGTAAATGACATAATTTTAGACATGGAGGTCATTTTGAGTGACAGTTTGGCCATGAACACAAATCACAAATCTGTCTATCCATCAGCAATTTCATAAAATAATATTCTAGTCTAGATTTGAAACAGTTTAATGACAACTGATCACAATATATTCGGAATGGATTGACCCTCTAAGATTTTGGTAGGTCGCCAAAGATCGCCAAGTTGGCTAAAACTATGTACAATTTATGGAAATTTGAATGTGCAAATATTCATACAGTCTTTCCTATCAAACCTTGCATTCTCAGTACATTTAGTACTTTGATTTATCATAATATATATGTTATGTAGAGGAAATAACCCTGCAAGTGATGTGGCAAATATCGCCGCCAGATGCCGCACCGTTTCACTTTGCACGTAATGAAATCAGTTTCTGTCGAACGGATTGCGTTTGCATCGCACCGACTGTGTTTTCGCCCGATCATTTCACTTCGAACCGTATCAGTTCACTTTGTAATGAATGAACAGAGTTTACACGTCACATCGAATCAATATGTACGTCATCAAATGACTTTGCGTCGTATGGTTTGAAATTTTACACCGTATCATTTCACTTCGAACCGTATCAGTTCACTTTGTAACGAATGAACAGAGTTTACACGTTGCATCGAATCAATATGTACGTCATCAAATGACCTGGCGTCGTATGGTTTGAAATTTTACACCGTATCATTTCACTTCGAACCGTATCAATTCACTTTGTAACGAATGAACCGAGTTTATACCGTATCATTTCACTTCGAACCGTATCAATTCACTTTGTAACGAATGCACCGAGTTTACACGTCGCATCGAATCAATATGTACGTCATCAAATGACTTTGCGTCGTATGGTTTGAAATTTTACACCGTATCATTTCATTTCGAACCGTATCAATTCACTTTGTAACGAATGAACCGAGATTACACGTTTCATCGAATCCATAAGTACGTCATCAAATGACTTTGCGTCGTATGGTTTGAAATTGTACACCGTATCATTTCACTTTGAATCGTATCAATTCACTTTTTAACGAATGAACCGAGTTTACACGTCGCATCGAATCAATATGTACGTCATCAAATGACTTCATGTTGAATTAAATGGCCTGTCATTGAATGGTTTGTAAAATATCCACATTTTGACGGTTATGGCTTCCCATATATATATCTATAATTTTGTTTGTGATTTGTTATAGCATTATGCATCATATTACTTCACCCATAGTGGGGCATGGCTCCCTCCTCCCACCCCCACTCCCCACCATTGTTTTTGTTTTTTTTACATATTTCTGTGTTGTTTTAGTAAATTCTTACACATATGTAGCCCCCCCCCGCCTCTCACCCCTCCCCCGCCTCCCCCTCCCCCGCCCTCCACCTCTCACCCCTCCCCCACCCCCCAGTTGAAACTTCTTTAATATTTTTTTGACATATTTCTTTGTTGTTTTAGTCAACTCTTACACATATATGTTGCCCACTCCCCTCCCCCACAACCCACTCCCGCCTCTCACCCCCACTCCCCACAACCCACCTCCACTTGAAAATCTATTTTTTTTTTTTTTTACACATATTTCTGTGTTGCTTTTGTCAATTCTTACACATATTTGTTGCCACCCCAACCACCACCACCCCACCCCCACCCGACTCTCATCCCCAACCCCCCCCCCACACTTGAAACATTTTTTTTTTTTTTTTTTACATATTTCTGTGTTGTTATAGTCAATTCTTACACATAAATGTTTCCCACTCCCCCCCCCCCCCCCAAAACCCACTCCCGCCTCTTACTCCCACTCCCCCCCAACCCCCCCCCCCCCCACCCGCCTCTCCCCCCCCCCACACTTGAAACATTTTTCTTTTTTTTTTACATATTTCTGTGTTGTTTTAGTCAATTTACACATATGTTAAGACCTCCCCCCCCCCCCCCGCTTCTCTCCCCGCCTTCCCCCCCCCCCACACACACACACTGGAAACTCTTCTTTTTTTTCTGCGTTGTTTTTGTCCATTCTTACACATAGCTATCTTGCCCCCCCCCTATCCCCCTTCCCCTTTTTTTTTTCGGGGGCATATTATAATCGCACCGTCCGTCTGTCCGTCCGTCCGTCCGTCCACGGACGGCCGGCCGGCCGGACAGTCCGGATTCTGTCCGTCATTCCAAAGTCTTGTCCAGACCGTAACTTCACAACCCCTGCAGGGATTTTTAAATAACTTGGCACAAGTGATCACCATAACAAGACGATGGTCCGTACCCAGGTCCGTACCTCAAAGGTTAAGGTCACACTTGAAGTTCATAAGTCAAAAACAAGTACGCAATTTCGTGTCCGGACCGTAACTTCACAACCCCTGCAGGGATTTTTAAATAACTTGGCACAAGTGATCACCATAACAAGACGATGTGTCGCGCGCAAAACCCAGGTCCGTACCTCAAAGCTCAAGGTCACACTTGCAGTTCATAGGTGAAAAACAGGTATGCAATTTCGTGTCCGGACCGTAACGTCACATCCCCTGCAGGGATTTTTAAATAACTTGGCACAAGTGATCACCATAACAAGACAATGTGTCCCCCGCAAAATCCAGTCTTCAAGGTCAAGGTCACACTTGGAGGTCAAAAGTCAAATCGTGTCCGGTCAATAACTCTGGCATTCATGGACGGATTTTAAAATAACTTGGCACAAGTGCTCACCACAACAAGACGATGTGTCGCGCACATTATCCAGGTCTGTGGCCCCAAGGTCAAGGTCACATTTAGAGGTCAAAGGTCAAATTGTGTCCTGTCAATAACTTTTGCATGCCTTGACGGATTTTCAAATAATTTGGCACAAATGCTCACCACAACCAAGTGAGGTGTCATGCACAAATCCAGGTCCATGGCTCCAAGGTCAAGGTCATATTTAGAGGTCAGAGGACACTTCGGGGGCATTTATCACTTACACCCCCTCACCATCCACCCCGCCTCTCTCCCATACCCATCCTGCACCCCACTCAAAATTCTTACACATGGTTACATGTATGTTGTGCTCCCAAAGCAACCCCACATTGTTGTAGCCTTGTTTTCTGATGGTATATACTAGCTATAAATTTATTATTCTCTGAAAAATCGAATAGTCGAGCTGCGCTGTTCTCCGACAGCTCTTGTCTTGTAATGGAATAGCCCTTACCCTCTGTCTGTCTGTTTGCGTACGTGCGGTTCGAAATATTAAAGTTCCAAGAGAAAAATCCATCAGTTACACGGCACTGGGGTTGAGCTTTGCGCTTCAAGCTAGAGAACTACTAGTTACAAAGTCTTTGGTATGACCCTGTCGGTGATTGAACACTTTATCTTATTTATGCGATCAAAATCAGCTAAAATATTGGTGCATGTAATATACATGCTATCTAGTCTCAGAAGACGTACTGACATAATATATAAATATATTCCTAAATATTCTCAAAGTAGAACTAATTCCGCGGTCTTAACACTAACAAGTTTTATAAGTGTGTTTATACATTATCAAAAGTTGCATCGTCACACAAACATATTAAACATAGTTGCATGCATACTTATACTGTTTTCTCTACGACATACCCTTAAATACGGCCAAATATAATTGTGTGCTATATGAAATCTAAATATACAAATTTGTAAAATCTTATCAGTGTTGTTGCGTAATAGTGATAAACTCCTGGGACACCACCGTTAATTGCGTAACAGTAATTATCGACGCAACGGGAGGTTGACCATATATCTCGGACTTGGCTATGTATTATAAGAGTCATAAATGTTATGGAACAGTCATTGTCGACACGGCGGGACATTGACCAATATATCACGTAGTCGCATTGCAATAATAAATATAAACGGACCGTTTAAACAGAACAGAACATATATTTTATTTAACTTGTACATACGTACATCGATATAGATACCGATGGTCTAGATTTATAACGTTGTAAGTGAAAATCATAGTTTTCGGGAAAGTGAAAACAACTGATTGACAGTATCAATTGAATGAATTCTCTGAACAATCTCATATGGCATATTATGCTTAAAGCTGTAGTTTGCTTTTTTATAAAATACAGAATTTCTTTTTTCAACATTTTTATTTTGACTGTAATCTGAGAAATTGCACGGGATTGCACTTACGACCTTATGTTATTAAATAATCGGAAAGGAATAGTTTCGTCAAAAAGCTGTATCTGGCAGTTACGACCTTTTAAAACATGATAAAAGTGATTATTATTAAACCACTATTAGTTAATGGGTTTGTAACTGACCCCCTACAGAAATATGTGGGGTCAGTAAGTTGTATAGGGGGCGAGGCGATAGCCGAGTCCCGCTATATATCTGACTGACCCCACATATTTCTGTAGGGGGTCAGTAACAAACCCAATAACTGATTTATTGCATCAAGCACATTTTTTAAGGCAAACGCCGATATTAACCCATTTTAATGGAGCGTCAACATCAATGAAACGTTCGCGCAATTTGACGTCATGACGTTGTAGACCGTGAGCCATACACTTTTTTGTTACCATCTCAAGGGACAAATTCTTACTAGTACCATGTTATTGAGTACCTTGTAGAGAAACAAAAAATCCATGATAGCAGTGTGAACAGGGTAGCTGATTCCTGTTATTAGAGTTATCTCCCCATTTTAAGAAAAACTCTTGTTTTCGCTGAAACTTGAAGAGCTACAGATTATTCAACACATAAGATTTTAATATCGAAAAATAAAAAAACTCGGGATTCGTTATTCAACAAATAAGTTTTGAATATCGAAAATCAAAAGTTTCGAGATTCGTTATTCATCAAATTAGTTTTGAATATCGAAAAGCAAACAACTCGAAATTCGTTATTCAACAAATAAATTTTAAATATCGGAAAACAAAAAACTCGAGATTCGTTATTCGTCAAATAAGTTTTGAATATTGAAAAACAGAAAACCTCGAGATTCGTTATTCAACAAATAAGTTTTGAATATCGAAAACCAAAAAACTGGAGATTCGTTATTCAACAAATAAAGTTTTGAATATCGAAAAACAAAAAACTCCAGATTCGTTATTCGACAGCAGAGGTGAATGGTGAGACAGTTTTAGACGCAGCGTCTTTACTTTCCCGGCCATGGAAGCGCTCTACAGCGTATATCAATGCCTTCAATTTATTTTTAAATAGTTACAATAACCTTAGTTTGGCCATTAAATAAATCGTTCAAATCATAACATTTTTCTATATTCAAGATCATTATTAGTAAATTCTTTAGACAGACATATGCAGTGTTGCTCTTGCGCCAAAGTTTATTCGAAAGATACTTGACAATACCCATGCCATGACATGGAAACCCTGTATCAATATCATCTAGTATAGCCAGAAGCTTCCCAACTAGTCTAACATACTAGAGAGAACCATATTGCTCAGTCGAAACAATTGAACAAAAATAGCTTATGCGTTACATAGATAATATTGTACATAGATAATGTAGATAATGTCAGTACATAACTTGCGTTGACCATGTTGAAATAGCTACCCTGGTGTGCGCCTTGTAAGGGGAATCGGCAATGCAAACATTGCTCATATACTCTCACTATCAACATAAGCGAAAGATACATGGCTCGAAATTCAAACGCAGCTCTATATTCAAAACGTCTTATTGTACTTTTAAAACAAATATCGATCTCAGACCCAGCTCGAAATTCAAACCCATCTCGATATTCAAAATGCCTTGTTGTATGTTTACAACGATTATAGATCTCAGAGCAAGCTCTAAATTCAAACCCAGCTCGATGTATAAAATACCATATTGTACATGTTTAACCGAATATCGATCTCAGAGCTAGCTCGAAATTCAAAACCAGATCGATATTCAAAATGCCTTGCGAATATCGATATCAGAGACAGCTCTCTGCATTCAAACACAGCTATGCATTCAAAGTTACTTGGTGCATGTCTAAAACGAATATTGATCTCAGAGTCAGCTCTGCATTCAAACCCAGCTACGCTTTCAAAATGACTCGGTGCATGTTTAATACGAATATCGATCTCAGAGCCAGCTCTGCATTCAAACCCAGCTCTCCATTCAAAATGACTTGGTGCATGTTTGAAACGAATATCGATATCAGAGACAGCTCTGTATTCAAACCCGGCTCTGTATACAAAATGACTTAGTGTACGTTTAAAACGAATATCGATATCAGAGTCAGCTCTGTATTCAACACAGCTCTGTATTCAAAATGACTTGGTGCATGTTTGAAACGAATATCGATATCAGAGACAGCTCTGTGCATTCAAACACAGCTATGCATTCAACATTACCAGGTGTATGTCTAAAACGAATATTGATCTCAAAGCCAGCTCTGTATTCAGACCTAGCTATGCTTTCAAAATGACTCGGTGTATGTTTAATACGAATATCGCTCTCAGAGCCACCTCTGTATTCTACCCGAGCTCTGCATTCAATATGACTTGGTGCATGTTTAAAACGAATATCGATCTCAGAGCCAGAACTGTATTCAAATCCAGTTATGCATTCAAAATGGCTTGGTTTGCGTTTCAAACGAATATCTATATCAGAGTCAGCTCTGCATTCAAACACAGCCCTGTATTCAAAATGACTTGGTGCATGTTTAAAACGAATATCGATCTCAGAACCAGCTCTGGATTCACACCCAGATCTGCATTCAAAATGACTTGGTTTACGATTAAAACGAATGTCGATCTCAGAACCAGCTCTGTATTCAAACTGAGCTCTGCATTCAAAAAGACTTGTTTTATGTTTAAAACGAAGGTCGATCTCAGAGCCAGCTCTGTATTCAAACCCAGCTCTGCATGTAAAATGACTGTGTCTACGTTGAAAACCAATATCGATCTCAGAGCCATCTCTGTAGTCAAACCTAGCACTGCATTCAAAACTAATTGTTTAACTTCTAAAACGAATGTCGATCTCAGAGGCATTTCTGTATTCAAACCCAGCTCTGCATTTAAAACGACCTGGTTTACATTAAAAACGAATGTCGATCTCAGGGCCAGCTCTGTATTCAAAACCAGCTCACAAAATGTCTTGGTTCAAAACGAATATCGATCTCAGAGCCACCTCTGTATTCAAACTCTGCTCTGCATACAAAATTAATTGGTGTATGTTTAAAACGAATATCGATCTCATAGCCAGCTCTACACTGCAAGCCAGCTCTGCATTCAAAATGCCTTGGTGCATGTTTAAAACGAATATCGGTCTCAGAGCCAGCTCTGCATTCAATCCCAGCTCTGCATTCAAAATGACGTGGTGCATGTTTAAAACAAATATCGATCTCAGAGCCAGCTCTGCATTCAAACCCAGCTCTACGTTCAAACAGCTTGGTGTACGTTTAAAACGAATATCGATCATAGAGCCAGCTCTGCATTCAAACCCAGCTCTGCATTCAAATCTCAGAGCCAGCTCGAAATTCAAACCCATCTCCGTATTGAAAATACCTTTTTGTAGGTTTAAAACGAATTTCGATCTCAGAGCCAGCTCTGTATTCAAACCGAGTTCTGCATTCAAAATGACTAGCTGTATGTTTAAAACGAATACCGATCTCAGAGCCAGCTCTGCATTAATTTACAACCCAGCACTGCATTCAAAATGACTTGGTTCATGTTTAAAACGAATGTCGATCTGAGATCCATCTCTGAATTCAAACTCAGCTCTGTATTGAAAATGACTTCTAATAGAAGTATAACCGAATATCGTCTCAGAGTCAGGTCTGTATTCAAACCCAGCTCTGCATTCAATACGATTTGGTTTACGTTTTAAACGGATGTCGATATCAGAGCCAGTTCTGTATTCAAACACAGCCCTGCAATAAAATTACTTGGTTTACGTTGAAAACGAATGTCGATATCAATGCCTGCTCTGTATTAATACCCAGCTCTGCATTCAAAACGACTTGGTTTACCTTTAAAACGAATGCCGATCTCAGAGCCACCTCTGTATTCAACCCCATCTCTGCATTCAATATGACTTGGTGCATGTTTAAAACGAATATCGATCTCAGAGCCAGAACTGTATTCAAATCCAGTTATGCATTCAAAATTGCTTGGTTTACGTTTCAAACGAATATCTATATCAGAATCGGCTCTGTATTTAAACACAGCCCTGTATTCAAAATGACTTGGTGCATTTTTAAAACGAATATCAATCTCAAAGCCAGCTCTGTATTCACACCCAGATCTGCATTTAAAATGATTCGGTATATGTTTCTAACGAATATAGATCTCTGAGTCAGCTCTGTATTCTTACTCAGGTTTGCATTCAAAATGACTTGTTGCATGTTTAAAACGAATATCGATATCACAGCCAGCTCTGTATTCAAACCCAGCTCTGTATTCAAAATGACTTTGTGTATGTTTAAAACGAATATCGATCTCAGAGATAGCTCTGCATTCTAACCTATTTCTGTGTGGTAAATGCCTTGATGTTTGCTTAAAACGAATATCGATCTCAGGGTCAGCTTTCTATTCAAACCCAGCTCACAAAATGTCATGGTTCAAAACTAATATCGATATCAGAGTCAGCTCAGTATTTAAACACAGCTCTGTATTCAAAATGACTTGGTGCATGTTTGAAACGAATATCGATATCAGAGACAGCTCTGTGCATTCATACACAGCTATGCATTCAAAATTACCTGGTGCATGTCTAAAACGAATATTGATCTCAGAGCCAGCTCTGTATTCACACCTAGTTATGCTTTCAAAATGACTCGGTGTATGTTTAATACGAATATCGATCTCAGAGCCAGCTCTGTATTCAAACCTAGTTCTGTATTGGAATGCCTTGATGTATGATTAAAACGAATATCCATCTCAGGGCCAGCTCTGTATTCAAACCAAGCTCACTAAATATTTTGGTTTAGGTTCAAAACGAATATCGCTCTCAGAGCCACCTCTGTATTTTACCCCAGCTCTGCATTCAATATGACTTGGTGCATGTTTAAGACGAATATCGATCTCAGAAGCAGCTCTGTATTCACACCCAGATCTGCATTCAAAATGACTTGGTTTACGTTTCAAACGAATATCTGTGTCAGAGTCAGCTCTGTATGCAAACACAGCCCTGTATTCAAAATGACTTGGTGCATTTTTAAAACGAATATCTATCTCAGAGCCACCTCTGTATTCAAACACAGCTCTGCATTCAAAACGACTTGATTTACGATTAAAACGAATGTCGATCTCAGAACCAGCTCTGTATTCAAACTGAGCTCTGCATTCAAAACGACTTGTTTTATGTTTAAAACGAAGGTCGATCTCAGAGCCAGCTCTGTATTCAAACCCAGCTCTGCATGTAAAATGACTGTGTCTACGTTGAAAACGAATATCGATCTCAGAGCCATCTCTGTAGTCAAACCTAGCACTGCATTCAAAACTAATTGGTTAACTTTTAAAACGAATGTCGATCTCAGAGGCATTTCTGTATTCAAACCCAGCTCTGCATTTAAAACGACCTGGTTTACATTAAAAACGAATTCGATCTCAGGGCCAGCTCTGTATTCAAACCCAGCTCACAATATGTCTTGGTTCAAAACGAATATCGATCTCAGAGCCACCTCTGTATTCAAACTCTGCTCAGCATACAAAATTAATTGGTGTATGTTTAAAACGAATATCGATCTCATAGCCAGCTCTGCACTGCAAACCAGCTTTGCATTCAAAATGCCTTGGTGCATGTTTAAAACGAATATCGGTCTCAGAGCCAGCTCTGCATTCAATCCCAGCTCTGCATTCAAAATGACGTAGTGCATGTTTAAAACAAATATCAATCTCAGAGCCAGCTCTGCATTCAAACCCAGCTCTACGTTCAAAACAACTTGGTGTACGTTTAAAACGAATATCGATCACAGAGCCAGCTCTGCATTCAAACCCAGCTCTGCATTCAAATCTCAGAGCCAGCTCGAAATTCAAACCCATCTCCGTATTGAAAATACCTTTTTGTAGGTTTAAAACGAATTTCGACCTCAGAGCCAGCTCTGTATTCAAACCGAGCTTTGCATTCAAAATGACTAGCTGTATGTTTAAAACGAATACCGATCTCAGAGCCAGCTCTGCATTACAACCCAGCACTGCATTCAAAATGACTTGGTTCATGTTTAAAACGAATGTCGATCTGAGATCCATCTCTGAATTCAAATTCAGCTCTGTATTGAAAATGACTTCTTATAGAAGTTTAACCGAATATCGTCTCAGAGCCAGCTCTGTATTCAAACCCAGCTCTGCATTCAATATGATTTGGTTTACGTTTTAAACGAATGTCGATAACAGAGCCAGTTCTGTATTCAAACACAGCCCTGCAATCAAAATTACTTGATTTACGTTGAAAACGAATGTCGATATCAGTGCCTGCTCTGTATTAATACCCAGCTCTGCATTCAAAACGACTTGGTTTACCTTTAAAACGAATGCCGATCTCAGAGCCACCTCTGTATTAAACCCCATCTCTGCATTCAATATGACTTTGTGCATGTTTAAAACGAATATCGATCTCAGAGCCAGAACTGTATTCAAATCCAGTTATGCATTCAAAATGGCTTGGTTTACGTTTCAAACGAATATCTATATCAGAGTCAGCTCTGTATTTAAACACAGCCCTGTATTCAAAATGACTTGGTGCATTTTTAAAACAAATATCGATCTCGAAGCCAGCTCTGCATTTAAAATGACTCGGTATATGTTTCTAACGAATAGAGATCTCTGAGCCAGCTCTGTATTCTTACCCAGGTTTGCATTCAAAATGACTTGTTGCATGTTTAAAACGAATATCGATCTCAGAGCCAGCTCTGTATTCAAACCCAGCTCTGTATTCAAAATGACTTGGTGTATGTTTAAAACGAATATCGATCTCATAGCCAGCTCTGCACTGCAGCTAGCTCTGCATTCATAATGTCTTGTTGCATGTTTAAAACGAATATCGGTCTCAGAGCCAGGTCTGCATTCAATCCCAGTTCTGCATTCAAAATGACTTGGTGCATGTTTAAAACAAATATCGAGCTCAGAGCCAGCTCTGCATTCAAACCCAGCCCTGCGTTCAAAACAACTTGGTGTACGTTTAAAACGAATATCGATCACAGAGCCAGCTCTGTATTCAAACCCAGCTCTGCATTCAAAATGACTCGGTGTATGTTTAAAACGAATATCGATCTCAGAGCCAGCTCGTAATTCAAACCCATCTCCGTATTGAAAATGCCTTTTTGTAGGTTTAAAACGAATTCCGATCTCAGAGCCAGCTCTGTTTTCAAACCGAGCTCTGCATTCAAAATGACTAGCTGTATGTTTAAAATGAATACCGATCTCAGAGTCAGCTCTGCATTACAACCCAGCACTGCATTCAAAATGACTTGATTCATGTTTAAAACGAATGTCGATCTGAGATCCATCTCTGAATTCCAACCCAGTTTGTATTTAAAATGACTTCTAATAGAAGTTTAACCGAATATTGTCTCAGAGCCAGCTCTGTATTCAAACCCAGCTCTGCATTCAATATGAATCGGTTTACGTTTTAAACGAAAGTCGATATCAGAGCCAGTTCTTTATTCAAACACAGCCCTGCAATCAAAAGTACTTGGTTTACGTTGAAAACGAATGTCGATCTCAGAGCCAGCTCTGTATTAATACCCAGCTCTGCATTCAAAACGACTTGGTTTACCTTTAAAACGAATGTCGATCTCAGAGCCACCTATGTATTCAAACTGAACTCTGCATTCAAAACGACTTGCTTTATGTTTAAAACGAAGGTCGATCTCAGAGCCAGCTCTGTATTCAATCCCAGCTTTGAATTTAAAACGACCTGGTTTACATTAAAAACGAATGTCGATCTCACAGCCAGCTCTGTATTCAAACTCAGCTCTGCATTCAAAATAACTTGGTTGACCAATTAAAACGAATGTTGATCTCAGAGTCAGCTTTGTATTCAAACCCATCTCTGCATTCAAAATTACTTGGTTTACGTTTAAAACGAATGTCGATCCCAGATCCAGCTTTGTATTCAAAACGACTTGATCTCAGAGCCAGCACTGAAATTCACAATGACTTGGTGCTTGTTTAAAACGAATATCGATCTCAGAGCCACCTCTGTATTCAAATCCAGCTCTGCATTCAAAATGGCTTGGTTTATGTTTAAACCGAATATCGATATCAGAGCCAGCTCTGCATTCAAACCCAGCTCTGTATTTACAATGACTTGGTGCATGTTTAAACCGAATATCGATCTCAGAGCCAGCTCTGTATTGAAACCCAACAGTGCATCAAAATGACTCGATGTATGCTTCAAAGAATTTCGATCTATGAGCCAGCTCTGCATTCTTCCCCAGCTCTGCATTCAAAATGACTTGTTGCATGTTTGAAACGAATATCGATCTCAGAGCCAGCTCTGTATTCAAGCCCAATTCTGCATTCAAAATGACTTCGTGTACGTTTGAAACGAATATCGATTTCAGAGCCATCTCTTCATTCAAACCCATGTCTGTTTTCAAAATGACTTGGTGTATGTTTAAAGCGAATATCGATCTCAGAGCCAGCTCTGCATTCAAACCCAGTTCTGCATTCAAAATGACTTGGTGCATGTTTGAAACGAATATCGATCTCAGAGCCAGCTCTGTATTCAATCCCAAATCTGCATTCAAAATGACTTCGTGTACGTTTAAAACTAATATCGATTTCAGAGCCAGCTCTGCATTCACACCCATGTCTGCTTTAAAAATGACTTGGTGTATGTTTAAAACGAATATCGATCTCAGAGCCAGCTCTGTATTCAAATCCAGCTCTGCATTCAAAATGGATTGGTTTACATTTAAAACGAATATCGATATCGGAGCCAGCTATGCATTCCAATCCAGCTCGGTATTCAAAATGACTTGGTGCATGTTTAAACCGAATATCGATTTCAGAGCCAGCTCTGTATTGAAACCCAAAACTGCATTCAAAATGACTCGATGTATGCTTCAAACGATTATCGATCTATGAGCCAGCTCTGCATTCAAACCCAGCCCTGCGTTCAAAACAACTTGGTGTTCGTTTTAAACGAATATCGATCACAGAGCCAGCTCTGTATTCAAACCCAGCTCTGCATTCAAAATGACTCGGTGTATGTTTAAAACGAATATCGATCTCAGAGCCAGCTGGAAATTCAAACCCATTTCCGTATTGAAAATGCCTTTTTGTAGGTTTAAAACGAATTTCGATCTCAGAGCCAGCTCTGTTTTCAAACCGAGCTCTGCACTCAAAATGACTAGCTGTATGTTTAAAATGAATACCGATCTCAGAGCCAGCTCTGCATTACAACCCAGCACTGCATTCAAAATGACTTGATTCATGTTTAAAACGAATGTCGATCTGAGATCCATCTCTGAATTCCAACCCAGTTTTGTATTCAAAATGACTTCTAATAGAAGTATAACCGAATATCGTCTCAGAGCCAGCTCTGTATTCAAACCCAGCTCTGCATTCAATATGAATTGGTTTACGTTTTAAACGAATGTCGATATCAGAGCCAGTTCTGTGTTCAAACACAGCCCTGCAATCAAAATTACTTGGTTTACGTTGAAAACGAATGTCGATCTCAGAGCCAGCACTGAAATTCACAATGACTTGGTGCTTGTTTAAAACGAATATCGATCTCAGAGCCACCTCTGTATTCAAATCCAGCTCTGCATTCAAAATGGCTTGGTTTATGTTTAAACCGAATATCGATATCAGAGCCAGCTCTGCATTCAAACCCAGCTCTGTATTCACAATGACTTGGTGCATGTTTAAACCGAATATCGATCTCAGAGCCAGCTCTGTATTGAAACCCAACACTGCATTCAAAATGACTCGATGTATGCTTCAAACGAATATCGACCTCAGAGCCAGCTCTGCATTCAAACCCAGTTCTGCATTCAAAATGACTTGGTGCATGTTTGAAACGAATATCGATCTTATAGCCAGCTCTGTATTCAATCCCAAATCTGCATTCAAAATGACTTCGTGTACGTTTAAAATGAATATCTATTTGAGAGCCAGCTCTGCATTCACACCCATGTCTGCTTTAAAAATGACTTGGTGTATGTTTAAAACGAATATCGATCTCAGAGCCAGCTCTGTATTCAAATCCAGCTCTGCATTCAAAATGGATTGGTTTACATCTAAAACGAATATCGATATCGGAGCCAGCTCTGCATTCAAACCCAGCTCTGTATTCAAAATGACTTGGTGCATGTTTAAACCGAATATCGATCTCAGAGCCAGCTCTGTATTGAAACCCAACACTGCATTCAAAATGACTCGATGTATGCTTCAAACGAATATCGATCTATGAGCCAGCTCTGCATTCTTACCCAGCTCTGCATTCAAAATGACTTGTTGCATGTTTAAAACGAATATCGATCTCAGAGCCAGCTCTGTATTGAAACCCAACACTGCATTCAAAATGACTCGATGTATGCTTCAAACGAATATCGATCTATGAGCCAGCTCTGCATTAAAACCCATGTCTGCTTTCAAAATGGCTTGGTGTATGTTTAAAACGAATATCGATCTCAGAGCCAGCTCTGCATTCAAACCCAGCTCTGCATTCAAAATGACTTGGTGCATGTTTAAAACCAATATCTATCTCAGAGCCATCTCTGTATTTAAGGAAGCACTCCTCAGTTTCTCACGAATGTTCATTGTGCAGATCAGAAAGAAATCAACTAAGCATCTTTTAGGTCCATGGATAGTATAATAATTATGAAGTGCATGTTGGATGTTTTTTTCAGTTTTGAGTACTTCTAAGTTTATTTTGGTGTATTAGAATATCCATTCTATGTTGTTTTTTTGTGGCTATAAATAGAAAAATGTGAAACTATCAAAAACGTCCAAAAAGTAGGCAAAATGGCTGATTTTGACTCACGGGGTGATCAGCATGAAATAACTTTTTAAAAAGCCGAAGAAGGTATGTACAATTTAGCATTTCCTGATATGCAAGAGCAGGATGAGTGCTGAAATGACCCAGATATGCTTAGGAAAATTCTTTTATTTTATTTATTGACATTTGAAATATTGTTAAAAATGCTTTTTTAGCATGTTTTGAGGGGTGGGGTACAGAAAATACTTTTTGATGCTTTTATTTGGTATAGAAACATGGGTAATTTGATTGTCTTCTAAGAAATGTATGACATAATGATAGTGTGATTTATTTTTGCTCAAAGATTCAGGCTAAGGGCTTGTCATGGGTTTGATTATTGAGAAAAGTACATTTAACTGTGGAGTGCTCCCGCAAATCCAGCACTGCATTCAAAATGACTTGGTTTACGTTTAAAACGAATATCGATATCAGAGTCAGCTCGGTATTCAAACCCAGCTCTGCATTCAAAATGACATGGTGCATGTTTAAAACCAATATCGATCTCAGAGCCAAATCTGTATTCAAACCCAGCTGTGCATTCAAAATGACTCGGTGTATGTTTAAAACGAATATCGATCTCTGAGCCAGCTCTGCATTCGAACCATGCTCTGAATTCGAATGACTTGGTGTATGTTTAAAACAAATATCGATCTCAGAGCCATCTCTGTATTCAAACCCAGCTCTGCATTCAACATGACTTGGTTTTTGTTTAAAATGAATATCGGTCTCAGAGCCAGCTCTGCATTCAAACACAGGTAGGCTTTCAAAATGACTTGGTATATGTTTAAAACGAATATCGATCTCAGAGCCAGCTCTGCATTCGAATCCAACTTTACATTCAAAATATATGTTTAAAGCGAATATCGATCTCTGTATTCAAACGCAGCTCTGCATTAAGCATGACTTGGTTTACTTTAAAATGAATTCAAACCCAGGTATGCTTCAAAGTGACTTAGTGGATGTTTAAAACGAATATCGATCTCAGAGTCAGCTCTGTATTCAAACCGAGCTCTGCATCCAAAATGACATGGTGCATGTATAAAACGAATATCGAACTCAGAGCCAGCTCTGTATTCAAACCCAGCTCTGCATTCCAAATGACTCAGTGTATGTTTAAAACGAATATCGATCTCTGAGCCAGCTGTGCATTCGAACCCAGCTCTGCATTCAAAATGACATGGTGCATGTTTAAAACGAATATCGATCTCAGATCCAAATCTGTATTCAAACCCAGCTGTGCATTCAAAATGACTCGGTGTATGTTTAAAACGAATATCGATCTCTGAGCCAGCTCTGCATTCGAACCCAGCTCTGAATTCAAAATGACTTGGTGTATGTTTAAAACAAATATCGATCTCAGAGCCATCTCTGTATTCAAACCCAGCTATGCATTCAACATGACTTGGTTTTTGTTTAAAATGAATATCGGTCTCAGAGCCAGCTCTGCATTCAAACACAGGTAGGCTTTAAAAATGACTTGGTATATGTTTAAAACGAATATCGATCTCAGAGCAAGCTCTGCATTCGAACCCAACTTTACATTCAAAATATATGTTTAAAGCGAATATCGATCTCTGTATTCAAACGCAGCTCTGCATTCAGCATGACTTGGTTTACTTTAAAATGAATTCAAACCCAGGTATGCTTTCAAAATGACTTAGTGTATGTTTAAAGCGAATATCGATCTCAGAGCCAGCTCTGTATTCAAACCGAGCTCTGCATTCAAAATGACATGGTGCATGTATAAAACGAATATCGATCTCAGAGTCAGCTCTGTATTCAAACCCAGCTCTGCATTCAAAATGACTCAGTTTATATTTAAAACGAATATCGATCTCTGAGCCAGCTGTGAATTCGAACCCAGCTCTTCATTCAAAATGATTTTGTGTATGTTTAAAAACATATCGATCTCAGAGCTATCTCTGCATTCAAACCTAACTCTCTATTCAAAATGACTTGGTGTATATTTAAAACGAATATCGATCTCAGAGCCAGCTCTGTATTCAAACCTAACTATGTATTCAAAATGCCTTTGTGTACGTTTAAAACGAATATCGATCTCAGAGCCAACTCGAAATTCAAACCCAGCTGTGTATTCAGTATGCATTCTTATAAATTTAACCAAATATCGATCTCAGAGCTAGCTCGACATTGAATACCCAGCTCGATACATTTATATTAATATATTTTTTTTGCTTTGTTTCAACGCGATATAAATAAAATAAAAACATGTCAAGTTCAACGATTTATTGTAAAATAAAGAACCATTTCAACGTATTTGTTTGGCAATCATCGTGTTTTGTCGACGTAAATATATCGATTTATAGATGTATATCGTAACAACTCGAGTTATTTCAAATTGAGAAAGTCAATATAACCCAACAAGACGAAGCACGAATACGCTTCCGTAGTCATCTTGTTAAATACCGCCATACTACTGATCATGACAGTTCTGGTTTCGCGATAAATAATGTTATTGAGTTAACTATAAATATTTACGAAATAGTAACGTGAATTTTCATGATAATTAGTCAGAATTATTACGAAAACAAAATTTCAAATGTTAACTATTATGCTAACGTGATGACAGAAGTGGGCAGTATCGCAGCAAGTTTTGTTAGATAAAATTGTTGAAAAGAGAAAATGTAACATTATCGCGAAAAATACACGATAATTATTTCATTCAAACCTAATGAAAATGGGCTAGTAAAGTATGCCGCCAGACCGGGGCTCGAATCCGGGACCTTCGGACTACCGTTCCGATGCTCTAACGACTGAGCTAACCGGCCGGCAAATGCAACATCAATCTACCTGTCAGATATATATGACCCGTGACATACTCCACCTACATATTGAAATTCGTCCTCGAAATTCCATGGGTACAGAGAATCATTTGCATGTTTCTCAGAGTTTACTCGGTCACGGTCAAGCCGGGATCGCCAAATGCCACATGGATAGAAAAATGGGCAGCCAGACCGGGGCTCGAACCCGGGACATTCGGACTACCGTTTCGATGCTCTACCGACTGCGCTAACCGGCCGGACAGTGCAACCGTAACATACGCCCCCTACAGATCCTAGAATTTCCATGGTTACAGAGAATCATTTGCAAGTTTCTCGGAGTTTACTCAATCACGGTCCTGCCAGGATCACCAAATGTCACAGGGCTAGAAAACTGTGCAGCCAGACCGGGGCTCGGACCTAAGACCTTTCGACTACCGTTCCGATGCTCTACCGACTGAGCTAACCGGGGCTCGAACCCGGGACTTTCAGATATCAATCTATTGAGCATTTACAAACCGTCCTTTTCTAATAGGTTTAACAATATCTACCCTAAATAATAGTTCTGATACTGTCGCTTCTGTTTTCGATTGGTATCAGTCGAATGAAAATGGAGAACGAATATCATATACAAACTTTCTGACAAGAGAGATGATATACATTTTGACAGCGTTAACTGTCCTCATTACGATGGAGGCGTTCCATTGGCAACATCGTACATGGCATTACGTGGTCCCTCCTTAATTCCATTAAGCAATGGGAATGCTTATAATAGCAGGATTTTATAACATCATGTTGAGCAACATGTTTTACTGAAAAAATGCGATAACCTGTTTAAAATTACCTATTAACGTTACAATAAGCAAGCTTTTTATGTTAAAATCATACCCCAGCCAACCCCGGTTTCGCTTCTTGGAGAAGGGTTTGGATTGGGTATGAAAATTAATACTCTGACCACGTAATAGTATATGTTTCTCAGCTTATTAATCCCCCATCGGTCCCGGGAGGACTATAGGTTTGCACCTCGTCCTTCCGTCCGTCCTTCCGTCCGTCCTTCCGAATGCTTGTCGGGGCCATATTTTCAATACTATAAGACTTTGAGATACCAAACTTGGTATCTAGATACATCTTGGGATAGCGGTGTGTCGCGTACCAAAATAAGGTCACTGTGACCTTGACCTTGACCTGTGACCTCTGTCATAGAAATGCTTGTTCAATTTGCAGCAGAGTTTTTAATATTCTAAACATGTGCATCACTTAAAAGCTACTTCAACGGGTTACCGTTACCAGGAACGTTGAGCAACATTTGCAAACTAGTGTTATCGCAACCTGATCTACTTTGAAAATACTATCGTAATGTAAGCAGTCTTCTGTTACAAGGACTGTCACAAACTGGCGTCTATTGGTGGCGAGATTTACACACTTCGTAAGATCCTCGGTCAAAGAAATATAAAAAGATCGGACAGGGAAAGTAGCATTCAAGGAGGACAGCCAACCGCAAAACACAGAAACAAACATGGAAACAGACAAACAAGAAGGCAAAAGAAATAATAAAAGTAAACGACATCACAAACACAAAAGGGTTGACAATAGGGCTACCGCCTTGGAACGGTCAGTAGCAAAGTAGGCCACTGATTACTTTCACGCAACATTTATGAAACATGTTCGGAAAATTATCAAAAGAGATTATGACCATAATTAGTGTTACTTTAATAATATCTTATTGAAGATATGTTACAATATATGTATAAAACATCACAATATTACTAGCAATATATACAAATGAATTGAACAATAGTTTTCTTCCATATCGCTGAAAAATGCACATGATTATCGGTTGAAAATTAAAAGAAAAAGGAAAAACAAAAACATTTAAATATTTTTAAACACTAGTGTGCCATCCGCCTGCCACATCATATCCCTGACCAGGCTGGTAAAAACAACAATTATGACAGAAGATAAATGATCCTAATTATCACCCGACAACGCTCTGCGTAATTAGTGATTGACCCATTTACAGTTCGTCACTACGCTTTCCGCGTTGATATCTTTCCATTTGCAAACGAATGTATAGCACAATTTGTCTCATTTACCAAGTCTCTGGCAATCGTGCTTTCTTCTCAAAATGTCCGTGCTATCATTTGTTTATTTCGTGTTTCCTTTTACATATCCGAAGTATCTATTTATTTTAGCGCATACATTTATAACAAAACTAAATTACTTTCTAATTCTTCATAATGAGAAGCAAATTAATGTAAACAATATTATTATATTATTATTATTATGAAATAATACTTTACTGCACAATCTAGTAATGCACGAACATGGAAGAAAGTGTATCACTTCTCCTCTAGAATCGCAACACAAATTATGTAAAAACATGGAAGAAATAGTATCACTTCTCCTCTAGAATCGCAACACAAATTATGTAAAAACATGGAAGAAATAGTATCACTTCTCCTCTAGAATCGCAACACAAATTATGTAGTTTTACATAATTTGTGTTGCGATTCTAGAGGAAAAGTGATACTATTTCTTCCATGTTCGTGCATTACTAGATTTTGCAGTAAAGTATTATTTCATAATAATAATAATATAATAATATTGTTTATTGTTTTAAGCCAAATATGGCCAATGAAAATTTTTACATAATAGATACAAATAAATGTGGTTAGATGGCATGTTGTTAGTACATGTACTTAGAATAACAAAGCATTGCAATACCATAGAATACATTCGGTACTATTACGAGAATAATGAAACACAAGTTAACTATATGTTGAAATTAATTTGAACAGTAAAATGTAACCGAATTTTAGTGGTTATCCATTTGGGAGAGATTTTGTTTTTATTTGTTATATTTTCAGTTGGAAGTATAAATCGTTATCTTAAAGCGTTAACAACAATATAAACAAATACTACTATCTGTATTTCATGGAATAGAATCAACACAGCAACATGTCAACACGGAGAGATATACCATACATGTTAAGTGTTAAAATACAATACTTATACAAATCCTATTTTTGGACCACACAAGGGATATATTTTTATTTATATATTTATTATTATTATTTTTGAATTTCAGCGATAAGTAAATTTAATCGTGTTCAATATTTGTTCAAAATAGATCTAATATCAAAAGCCTTATATACATATAATCCTAATTTCATCACTTCGATTTTGTTTTCGCTATTTAATAATTGAACGAACTTCATGTAGTTTGTTTTGTCCCAATAGTATTGTTTTATGTATGATTTTCTTAATTCTGTATAATTTTTGCAATCAATAGCCAAATGATATTCGTCTTCAAGGCACTGGCATTGTCTGCATGTCCTTTCATGAAAAGGCACATTTATAGGCTTTCTCCAACGTCCGCACTCTACTTCCAGACTGTGAGAAGAGAGCCTAAGTCTTGAAAAAGCATAGCGTAATTTGGAGTTATTTAAAATATGGTTTGTGTTTAAAGACTTCAATTGTCCTATAAAATAACGCTCTAGTAGAATCGTTTAGTTGGGTATTCCAACCTTGAATAAATACGTCCTCGAGGCTTTGTTTGAAAACAGTGAGAAACAAGTCCCTATCACCAACTCCCTGAGCTAGTCATCCTTCATAATAACCCAGTGTTGATAACAAATGTCTAATTTGCGAGACCCAGTTTATTTTATTTATTTGCCTTTCATCATCGTTTCTTAACATATTATAAACTATCTTTGTGTATTTCGTATCGCTAGTCGCACATACTTTTAACCAGTATTTTGTAATTATATAATACCTTTTGTTTATGTAATTCAGTCTTCCAGTTTCACCGTATATAAAGCTATTTTGGGTTGTTAATTTAACCCCCAAGAAACGTTTACAAAAACCTAAATGTGTCCTTTTTACTTGTTTACCTTTATTAAATCCCCATACATTGGCCGAGTAATTAAATATAGGTGAGATTAATTTATCAAATAAATCAAATGTATGATTAGGAGATAATTTGATAAATTTGTTTAAATATTTATTGAAAGCCCCACCTGAAGTGAACACAATACCGATGTATTTAAAACTGCTCTCATTTCGTTGGTAATACAATTTGAGCATCTGGTAACCTTCCTCCTTTTCTAAATATCCTGATCTTTGTCTTTGCCGTATTTCAATCTTTCACAATATTCTTCTAAACCTGACAATGACTTCTGCAAAGATTCCACTGACTTTGCAAATAAAATAATATCGTCCGCGTATAATAATAAACATAAATTAATCATACCCACGTCGACCCCGTCAACTCCTTTAAATATTAATTCTTCTTCTAAATCATTTAAATACATGCTAAATAAAAAAGACCAACACTATGAGGAATTTGTATCATGAAAATTCGCTCTATCGCACAGACTTTGCGGGACTGGCGATAACAAACATGCGGAAGGACGACGCACCGTCGCAGAAGAAGTCGTGTTTGTTTTTACCATTAAAACAACCGAATGTATCTAAGCTATACTTTTTTTAATTCAATGTGAAAAGGTAAGAACGTATTCTGTTTCATATTTTCTTTCATCTTTCGTTTTTGCAACTCCTAGTCTAATATAATAGTTAATACTATCCTGCGTATTACAGGCACTTTCATCAACAGTCCTTTTGTCTCGAATATGAAGAGATTCGTGGTTAAACCAACACTCACTAAAACATGTTTTACATAAGTACAAGTTCACGGGGAAGGGGTTTTGATGCTCTGCGCTGCTATCATGCTGTTGAAGAATGAGTGAGGATTCGACAGTAGGTCCTGAGGTGAAGCACATTCCATTACCTGCAATGTTAAAATGATATCATTAGTGTAGGTTTTGGCGTTAAAAACTTTCCGATTCCTATAATTAATTTGCATAGTTTACATGACGATTTCACAGGAGAAAATTATATGAGTAAGTCACACTTAAGCTTTTGGAACACAGTATGATATAAATATAAATGTAGAAGGACCTGAAAGTAGGTCCCACTCAAAGCGAACTGCATATTATTTTCTACAACATTCAAATATCTTACTTAAGGTGAATCGCATGAAATTAGGAATTTAATATGAATCACTGTATACGTCAAGCATACATTACCCGAGTCCTGCTTTTATCATTGAGAAGAGTACACACACAAACCTGACTATATGATGAGTAAATTACTAAGTAGGATGTATATATATATATACATATATATATATGATCCAACTCCATTACAATGATTGTTTACATAACTGACCCCAGTTCAAAACTATTATTTTATTAAGTTATATATCTGGACAGAGTCCATAACGGAGATTTTATCGTCACATTTACATATCAGAATCGAGTCCAACACTGGTAACATGCAAATACCTGAACCGAGTCCATAACGGCGATTTTATCTAGTTTCATGTCACATTTAAAATCCTACACCGAGTCCATCACTGTTCAAGTCACATTTACATACCCGACCAGAGTCCATAACGATGATTTTATCTAGTTTCATGTCACATTTAAACACCTGCACGGAGTCCATCACTGTTCATGTCACATTTACATACCTGACCAGAGTCCATAACGATGATTTTATCACTGTGTAGGACAGTGTTGAGCCGATGAGCGATGGTTATCACGGTACAATCTGAGAAACAGTCACGGATCGTCTGCTGGATCATGGAGTCCGTGGTCGTGTCAATGTTGGCCGTGGCTTCGTCCAGTAGAAGTATCTGGATACAGAACACATTATATACGTTCAAAACAAATTATACACGTTCAAAACAAATTATATACGTTCAAAATATATGAGAATCGCTTCATACTTATTTATGGGAAAGTTAAATGTTATTTTTGCTAAAACGTGCCAAAAGACATTGCCACTGTAATAGTCAAATTAAATATAACAATATAAGGCAGTAGATTCAGTTTGACTGAAGTGCCAAGAACATGTAGATGTGAAAAGGTCCTCAAATAAAGATTAGACAGCACTCTAAAGGTTACTTCAATTTTAACCCATTTACAAGCTTTATTTTATGTCTTATTCGCTAACAATTGTGTCTATCTTTGAAGAAAACGACGTACATGCTTGCATGATAAACACACAATAACCCCCCCCCCCCCCCCCACCATTTTGAATATGATGATTATGAGAAAGGAGCCATTCAAATATTTATTTGAAAGGGACACACGGCAATCTTGATTTTTTTAAAAACTCAAGACGTCCCGTTAGTTTTTCTCTTAACTTGCTTTGTTCAATCCTTGATGTTAATTATTAGAATAGTTCAAAGCAAATTGTTTTTACATATTACTATCTTTTTACAATAGTGCACCAATAATATATTTAAAAAAATGGTAAAATAACCAAGAATAGTGAAACCTTATTTTTTTATTTAATTATATGCAAGCAGTTTTAAAGTCAAAATGACGCAGGATAAGTAATCGAGGAGAATTATTTAACGTTTGAACAACGAAGCATTGTGGTGTAGTGGTTATAGCGTCTGCCTTGCATTCGTGAGGTCGTGGGTTCGAGTCCCCTGACCGCGTCATACCAAAGACTTTAAAAATGGAGTATTCACTTGTAACCCTTGCCTGACGAGCAAATAATGGGTAGTGCTACGACTGATTGACCAACGTCAGAATAATGTGACTGGGTGGGTAGGGGTATCATGTTTACTACGGCGTGATATTCCAGTGTGGCAGCACTATAAAGAAACCATTGAGTTCGCTGCTTCAAGTAGACATATCATCACATCACACAACAACACACAGATAAAAGTCCAGACATTGTGCCTATAATCGTCGGGTAGGACGCCTGTCGTAGGTGGAGGGACTATAATCCTTAGAAATACACACACACACACACACTTTAACGTTTGAACTAGTCCAAACATAATGCCGAGTCAACGGGGGATTCGTCCCGGGGGCTCATATGGTAGAGGGAATATAAACCTTAGAAAGAAAGAAATTTAACGTTTGAATAAAACTCAAGATTGCCATGTGTCCTTTTAATAATACGCACTGGCGTCTAAATACGAATAGAATAAAAACTATAATACAACGTGCTAAATTAGTAAAATGAGGTTTTGGATAAGAAACAAAGAAAACATAACCTGCGTTTAACAACTTTTAAACGTGTCGCTATTGTTTTCAAAAGAACTGTATGATGAATGTGGTATAAATATATATGATCACGACATACAACTTCATTAATGTTTACCTTACTCTTCCTTAAGACAGCTCTGGCTAGACAAATAAGCTGTCGTTCTCCAACAGAGAAATTCTCCCCATTCTCGTCAATCATAAATTCAATTCCTTCATCGTACTGTACTATCTAAAATAATAAAGCAACTGAGTTACTAACATATAAAGCTTATACGCAAAACTTCCACTAGATATGTAATTTGCTTAACTTTTCCTTTTATTTTTTAGATGTTAGTCGTTTTATCCCCATAATTCGAACGGTTCAGTGCGCGTTATTCACCAATAGGTGTTACATGTACGACTGGCGGTCGGTTAACCTAGTGCTAACTGAACGACTGTAAAGTGTTGTTGATTCGTTATTCAAAATATGTTTAATGAATATTTTTTATAAAACTAACGTTTATAAACATAAGTATTTTAACTCATTGTTTCTAGTGTTTAGTACATCCACGTGTTGTGTTTTAAGTGTTTTATAAACACGAGGATGAAACTGAAAGGAATTGGTTACACCGGTAATCACAATTAACTGTTAACATTACTGTCGCAGTCATTTGGTCATTTTATATTCTAAAAATAACAGTATCCGCATAAACACAATACAGTGCCATATATCTAAATAAGTATACATGATGGGTTACAATGTATAATATAACTATAACTGTATTTCTGTCACGTGTATTGAATGTGTGACACTGTCATTTGACTGACAACAGGGTGGTTAAGGGCGCATGCTGACAATTAGAGAGTTAGAAATAGGTAAAGTATAGATGTTATAAATTTATGTAACTACTTACTATTTTCGGAAAAAGCATGAACAAATGGGGTGCATATTTAGCATGCATAATATATTTGTGCTTTTATATAAATAAATACGTTATCGTTTTACGTAGGTTGCTTGTACAATTATTTGTCAAGCTTTTTCTTGCAAAATGTACAACCATTCGCGAGAAAACTGTTATATATATAACCTAAACTTTGGATATACCATGTGCTGAAACAATGTTTTCAACGTCGACACTTGCAATACACTTTATACCAGTATATGTAACTCTGGTTTAGCTCTCGACACTTGCAATACACCTTATACCAGTATATGTAACTTCTGGTTTAGCTAACCTCGACACTTGCAATACACCTTATACCAGTATATGTAACTTCTGGTTAAGCTAACCTCGACACTTGCAATACACCTTATACCAGTATATGTAACTTCTGGTTTAGCTAACCTCGACACTTCCAATACACCTTATACCAGTATATGTAACTTCTGGTTTAGCTAACCTCAACACTTGCAATACACCTTATACCAGTATATGTAACTTCTGGTTTAGCTAAACTTGTTAAAGGGGATGCTGCACTATTTTCAAGCAAGGATTATTTTAAAGGGTTTTGAAAAACTTGAAAAAAGCTGAAATAATTATCAAAATGCCATGAAAACTAAAGGAGATATAATTATGACATATTGAAAATATGCAAAGAAACAAATGGAGATGGTCATGTTGGAAAGATGACGTCATCGCGCCTTTTTACCATACATGGCATATTGACATCTTTTAAAGCAAAGAAAATTACTTCAAGTTTATTAAAAAATAAATATATAGGTGTAAAATGTATACATTGTGCGTTTATTTTTTCATTTGCAGTAATTTGCTCTTTACTTTAAAAGACATTTTGTGCATAGTGCATCAACCCCTTTACATATGTGTTGCAATATTCCGTAATATGGTTTGACATTGAATCCGATGTTTTTGTACACGATGTGATCGGTAAAAAAGGATAGCATATATAACCATACCTAAATAGTCACCAGTCTATTTATAAAGGGTGGTGGGAAAACATGCACTGTAATTCTGTTTAGCCCATTCAGTTGCATCAAACCTTGTCTTTCATATGAACCTTCTCCAAAGCCACCCAAATGTCGTCATCAGAATATATTGTAAATGGATCTATGTTGTATCTTTAAAATGGAATAAAACTGTATACATCGACTAGTATTCTATGGCACCTAATTTCGTGAATAAAAATGTCAAGTCACGTCTATATAGATATTATACGGCACCCAATTTCGTGAATAAGAATGTCAAGTCACGTCTATATAGATATTATACGGCACCCAATTTCGTGAATAAGAATGTCAAGTCACGTCTATATAGATTCGCATTCCTATTGTTATTGCTATTAAGGAAATGTGGCGTGGCGACCTAAATTCTGTAATGTAAGAACTTGGGTCAAAATATATAATAAAAGGTCATTAACGAGGATGCATGACCGAGTAAAGCAAATTCGTAAGACATTTTGCCGTGTACATGTCAACATGGTTTATGTTATTATAATAGTGATAATATTAGTTAACATTTAATTACTTAATTCCATTAATTTGTGAATGGTATATTCTAACCACGTATATTAATAGTGTTCGTTTTAATAGACGATGTAATCTAATATCATCATGGTCATAGTACATGTTTCACGTCAGTATACAACGTATTTATACCTCAAAGTTCCAGCGAAAAGAACGGGTTCTTGAGGAATGGTAGATATCTTAGAACGTATTGCACTCAAATGGAGCTGGGCTATGTCTTCGCCGTCTACAAATATATGACCAGCACTCAAATCTACTAGGCGGAACAGAGCAGCAGCAAGGGAAGATTTGCCTGAAACAGGTTCGTGTAAAAACATGGCTGGTATCAACTGTATTACAACCATCGTGGATCAATAACAATAACGTAAGTATAATTTATATGTATGTATATGCGTATCGTATTTTAAGGACTAACCGTTATTTTTCAATTTATATTTTATACAATGTTAACTTTTTCCTTAAAATAACAGCTACATCTAACTGGTCTTAATTTCTAATCTGTGACAAGCGAATAGCTATGATAAATAAATGACAAACGATGTTTTCAGCGCTGTGTTTGGTTTGAAAAGCATGACATATGAATAATTCACAGTTCATGTTTACATAACTTAATAGTACTGGTATTCGGCTGTTGTCGAATACCCTTATTGTTCACAATAATAAAAAAATAACAAAAATACTTTAAGTAGTTATAAAAGTCGAACAGATAATGTAGCTTTCAAAGACAACAAAAAATAAATAAATAATAAAGTTACAATGATATTTACAGGGGTCGCTGAGGGTGTGTGTGTGTGTGGGGGGGGGGGGGGGGGGGGTGCTGTGGGGGGAGGGTATTACAACCGGGTTATATGTTGCAACAACCCTTTTTACCCTTTTGCATCTGGTGGTCCCGACTTAATTCCATGAAGCGATGGGAAAGCTCATTTTTGTAGGATTTCATAACGGATATTTCGTTAATAAAACAAAAACATTTTTTACTGAAAAAATGCGACAACCGGTTTAAAATGACCTATTAAATGTTTTAATTTTACAATATGCAAACTTTTTAAGCCGAAATAAAGGTTTTATTTCATACCCCAGCCAACTCCGTTTTCGCTTCTTGGAGAAGGGGTAGGATGTGGTATGAAAGTTAATACTCGGACCACCGCCATCTAAATTATTCTAAATTACACACCTGCCCCGGTTCTGCCAACAATTCCCACTTTTTCTCTCGGACGAATGTCGAACGATACACTACGTAATACAGGCTCCAGTTCCGGTCGATAACGCATGACTACTTCACGAAATATTACCCTTCCTTCATCCGGCCACTTTGTCGCGGCCATCTGTTCTGCATGTTGGGGCTCGGATGCTAACCCCTGCATGTAACATTAAGTAAAATGTTTTAGTGACTCATATATCTTTGTGACACATTTGTGAATTCATTTGGTTATTGTGTATTTAAAATTTGATAAGGAAAGAGTAAAGCAATATTATATGTCTTCCTACAAGACTTACTAAATTACACTTCTTCGTTTGCTCTAACCGGAAAACAACATTAGTCTTCTATAAATGACTACACAAAAAGAAAATAGAGTTACAATGCATGTTTTCCCACCACCCTTTATAAATAGACTAGTGACTATTTAGATATGGTAATATATGCAATCCTTTTTACGGATCACATCGTGAACAAAAACATCGGAGTCAAACCATATTACGGAATATTGCAACAAATATGTAAAGGGGTTGAAGCACTATGCACTATGCACAAAATAAACAACCAGTTGCAGAGTTACAGTGCGCATCTTAAATTAATGCCTTGCCGGGGCTAGAGGGGCGTGAGCGGTAGCTAGCAATATTTCGTATGTGTCGTGCTCGGCCGTTTCCAAAGGTCCATTATCATACTTTTTTTTTGTGTGTACACCGAATAGCACGGTCTTTTTATTATAGCAGTTACTATTAAAGATGGAAAAGTATCCCTCCACACACAGATCACTACACACCTCCACAACTGCTAACCCAACTCATAACCATCTGTCTAATAAGGTAACCATTAATTATAACTATATAAGCAATGATATACCTGTTTGGCAAATAGTAAAGTAAACACAGTATTGTTATTTTACTATAAAATGGAAAATAAAATATATTTTGTTAACTTGATTTCGAAACGGTTTATAATTTTTGTAGACAGATGTATCGCGTTACACTTCGTTTCGTGGCCTTTTACGTCTTGTGAGCTAGCATTATGAATCGTCAGAACCAAACTATACTTAGCAAAAATAGAAACGTCCCTATTTTAAGCTGTGATTTGCATAGGGTTGACCTTGTTACACTTTGTACACTAATCTAGATATAATTTCATCATTTCATACTTATCACTCAATCATTTCTGATCATATTAATAATCATCAACAACCCAAGTTTGTCTGTTAAAACATGTTTTATTCAAATTGCGAAATCACTATATATTTTATTATAAAGCAAGGTAATATTCGTTCTTGAAAGCTGTATGGCGCAAAAATGAGTGAAAGATCAGCGTCTTTTCTTGTTTTTGTGGTGATGAGGTCGTTCTCTGATTATTTCAATATAACAAAACTGTGTTAACTCGAAGTTTTAACCACAAGGCCCGGAAATGCTGTATAAACCAAATCAAGGAGAATAAGTTTGCCCACAAGTTTGATTCAAAGAAAATTGTTTTCATGACAGTGCTGGCCTTTAAATAAGGTATTGGCATATAAGATTAAATAAAAATATAATTCATTGTGTCTAAATCTATGGGTTAAAGTTGGGGACAATTCTATTTTTGCTTTGTATAGATAGTTGCTTTCATTTCCTTCGAATGATAAATCATTGAAATATAAATTTTACTGTTGAAAACCACCATCCTTACACTATGTACCTCGTATAGTGCTAAATTGCAAAGGGGCTAAGCAACTAATTTGAATCCAATACATTCTGCGTATATTACGTTAAATGTTATATAAGAGCAGGTCTATAACGGTTTTCGGAAAACATGTATTTTAAAGAAATGAGCGTTGAGGCGTTGAATTTGAATGCTACTTTCCCTGTCCGATCTTTTTATATTTCTTTACATAAATATTTCATTTTCTCATTCAAATGTGTAACAATAATTCATAGTGCTTAGTCATTAACTTCAACAAAACATTAATTACATGTCCTAGAAACCACACCCGAAGACAATAAGTCGGATCTGATGAGTTTTCCGTTCACATGATGTAGATATGAATAACATTAACTACTATGACGATCGGCACGGGAAACTCAGACACGAGATGGTAGACGTGTGGTTCTTTTCAATAACGAGCGAATGAGTGAAAACAATAAAACACAATCGAGCGAAGGATGTCCCTATAATCGAACACAGCAGTTAAATAATCGGTTTTTTACATTTTAAAGCAGTTTATGTATGATTTCAACCGAAATTATTCACTTTAGGGAACGTTATCGGCGGACGTACGTCGACGTCAGCAATACTTTATTGCAGGGGCACAAATTAGCACTCGCCCAGTCGCCCGTAGCGAGTAAAAAAAAATCTGGGCGACCAAAATTTGACTTTCACGCGCCCATGTGGCGACCAAAAATATTCAATCCAAAAAAACGGAAAAAGGGTAATCATTGAACACAAACATTTAAGTTCGAGGATTTTACCCCGCAGATTTTGCTTTGGTCGGCGGCCCGTGAACTACGTACTTTTGGCCGAAATAAATAGATAACGAAACAAACGTTTGTTTTTATTTTCCAATTTTCACTGCGGAAACAAGATAATGTTCGAGATGTTGCGATGTACGATTTCCCACAAAACTGCATGTTACGGTACTTTGCGCTTCGATTGTTAATGTAAAATTAGATGTGCATGAGTACAAGTAACATTTGCTGGTATAAAATCAACAATAAAACAGACATATAGTGTTTATTTTACACATGATCATAAACTCGTGTTATAATTTGAAGGGGAAATCATTAGGTTTCACTTCCGGTTTTTGGATATTCTAAAACGCGGCGCTTTTGATTATTAAAATGCGGTGCTTTAAGAAATCATCAATAATAATTATATGGCAGAGAATCATGTTGATAGAACAGGTC
The DNA here is from genome assembly GCA_037043455.1 of Cyrtodaria siliqua. Taxonomy (NCBI): domain Eukaryota; kingdom Metazoa; phylum Mollusca; class Bivalvia; order Adapedonta; family Hiatellidae; genus Cyrtodaria; species Cyrtodaria siliqua. Next base: position 91,738 of record JAWPHD010002536.1, read on the forward strand.
TAATACATTAATTTTAAAACTGTATGTTAACATAAAATATTTATAACAAAATAAAACATTACTTTAAAATATCTAATCTTTTTTAATCTTTTATTACAATAATTTACATATTTTAGTTTTGATCATTTATAATAAAACTCATTAGCAATACTATTTACAATTAAATGGATAACTTGGACTTATAATCCTTTTTTTTCTGTCTGGCTCTACATGTTACAAAAATGAATATTGAGTTTGACTCTTGCAAGTATAAACTAACTTTGTGTTGGGGAATGAAAGATTTGTTTGTTTGATTTTTTCTTTGTTTGTTTTAAAATAAATAATTCTATTGATTAAAATATCTTCATCAGCTCTAAAGGTTTTACAAAGTTTTCTTCCCCAAGATTGGTAGCATTTAGTTAGTACACATTTATGTAAGCATACTTTAATGTAACCCTCTGAATAAAGTGACATGCGACACTCTGGGCTAATGATTCTGAAGCTGGGCCCCTAACTTTTGCAAGCAAGGGACCCAGCTGGCTCCTAGTCCAAAACAGTTAATCTGTGCCCCTGTATTGGCGTCATTACTCAACGTCACAGTTAGTTATTTTTGTGTTCGGAGTTAGTTATTAATATTTAGCCATTATGAATATTGTTTCACTGTGAAATCCCAATATTTCACTCACAGAAATGAAATGTAATAAATAAATATTCCGCAACTTTTGTTTTCAGTGGGAAGACTGACCTATAATGTTTGTACCAACATAGTAAAAAGCTATTCAGATCAATTCCGGATATTATTTTTTAGCCACTATAAAACAAATAACTTACCTCTCCATATTCGTGCAGTCGCTCGATAGACGTGAATCGTGCTTCTGTTTCATTCATCAATCTCACCAAAAACTGTACAATACTCACTGTCTGGATGATATACATATAACATTACTGTCTGGATGATAGACTTATAGCATTACTGTATGGATGATTAACTTACAGCATTACTGTCAGTATGACACACATATAACATTTCTGAAAGGATGATTAACTTATAGCATTACTGTCTGGATGACACACATATAACATAACTGTCTGGATGATAAACTTACAGCATTACTGTCTGGATGATACATAATAGCATTACTGTCTTGATGATATACATATAACATTACATGAATGATAAGCATATATACATTACAGTAGTAACGCAGGTGTGATGCTAACGCGTGGAAGTGTTTTGCATACAATACTAATCGTGATTTGTAAATTGTTTCGTTGAACCTAGCACAACAAATACATAATTAAAAGGCTGTGTAAAAAGGTCACTATCTAGCCTGAAGTACCGTCCGAATACCGGCGCCGACGAAACACTTAGAAAACACATACACGTTGACGGAATGTTCATGTATTCATTTTAAATAACCTTGATAACTTTGATAACTTTTCATTAAAACAATCTCAGCATTAACAATTAAATATATCATCAAATATAAAAAATATTTGAAAATTAAACTGAAAATACAATATGACAAAAGGACTAAGAAAGCTGGCTAAGAGCTGACCATCCTACATAATAAATCTCTGAACTGTGTCATTGTTTTTTGTTCAAATTGTATTCGATAATAAGAGTAGGCCAGGTTCCCGGATTCCTATGTATCCTTCCCCTCTCTCTGGGGCGGCTCTAAATAAGTTAGTCAGTCCAACCGATATACACGTATGCCTATTGTTTTCTACACATCACGACAATATGTTTCTACACATGTCAACAATTTTCACAGCAAACGAACATCGATACTCATGCAAGCATACCTTTCCACAGAGGCCGAGAACAAGACCGGCAGATGCTGGTGAAATCATCCCCTTTGTTAGTACAAATATCAGAGCAGAGCCTACTGTCATCATGCTAGCCACCAGATCCACACGGAGCCCAATCCATCTCATGCTGACGTCAAACAGGAATATCGATATGGACGCTACGTCACCTAAACCAATGCACCTGCATGACATTGAAATACGATATGACATTGAATACATATATCAATCACTGAGGGAGGAGGGGGGAAGTGGTTCAGTGGATAACACCATACGAGGGGCATCCCAAAAGTATTGAGACTTTTGCTCTTATTCAAAGGTCGATGGAAATACAACATTAAAAAACCCAAGAAATATAATTTCATCTTTTGTGCACCAGATTACCAAGAATCATTATAATTGTACATATAATGTTGAAAATATTCACATCGATGCAAGGAGTACTATGCTGAAGCGGGGATGGTCATAGCGACGTCACGACGTCGTGAACTGCAACACTGACGTCAAACACATTCAACTCTTTTTATCATCTTGTAACGATGCACGTCCTTCACTAAAACGCTTGTGCCACCTGAACACGAGTGCACGAGATACAGTTGACTTCATAGACGATCGGTTAATTAGTTTCAATTTTTGGGTAGGTGTCTGCCCAAGTTAACAACAAAATTTGATTACTGCGCGACTTTCATGCGGATCTGTTGACGTCATTGTCTTCGGATCTTTAAGTTTGCTGCTACTCATTGTTTACCGACTGTTTACTAACGGAAATGGATATGACGTCAAAATTTACTGAGCGTGTGCGTGTGATGTCGTCTAACACACACACTAAAGCTCGCCAAATTTGACGTCTATATTCACTGGTAATATCACTTTTTCTTAAGCAACTCAAGAGACCGTTTAGACCCTCCCCGCATCATCATTATATGGTTGCTATAGCGACGACAAAACTTATGTTTCGTGACGTCAGTACTACTGTCACTTTCGGAAATAGAAGATAATATATGAAACTGCATTGGTGCCAAATATCTTTTTAAATGAATAGATAATATAAATGCTATAGCAAAAGTCTCAATATTTCTGGGATGCCCCTCGTACACTGCGGGTTTCTTCGGCGTGAAAGACACTTTCGTTACCCTCTTCCGTTGAATGGGGACGTAAATGGGAGGTTCCGTGTATCGGAGTAATCAAATCACGCTAAAGAACCAGAGGAATATATTCTTAGTACGAGTAGGACGCGTTTCCAGATCCAATGTTCCTATATATCCTTCCTCTCTATCTGGTGCGGCTTGAAAAAACCTATAGGGTATTAGTGAGCCATGAAACAACAATTCTATTTAATTTTATCACTGGTATAATTGCATTATTTCGGATTCGTAACAGTACGTAAAACAGACACACACGCTACACTTTGTTTATCGTTAAAAGAGTACTATAAACTGATCATACGAAAGAAGATTACATAACGTAAAAGAGACTGGAGTAAAATATGCGACATACACACAATATAATTGTACTCACTTTTCAAAGAACCTGTCCTGTTGTTTGTATGCAACGATAGTTTGTAACCCTTGAGACGTCACGTTTACGTGACTTATTAAAGGGGACCGTGTGATATTTTCAAGACGTTTGAGTTGCCGAATAGCGACCGTTGAGATGGACTTCATGAGATAGAATACACCGACGATGGGAACCACGGCAATCAGGATCCAGGGTGTTATATACCCCGACAAGGCGGTGGAGAGGATTACGAGAACAAATATCTGGAGGAAACCGTTGATGCATTGTGGAATAAATACATCACCTGGAGGTAAAATAAAGGTTTCTTATTAGTTTCATCCCTCTAGCATGAAAGTCTTTTTTTCAGCATTGGTAAATACTGTTGTTCTCTCATAACAAGATGCGTGCATTACAATAGTATATACAACCTAACGACATGTGAGTGTTAACGATGGCACACATGCAAAGGTCATGTGTGCTTATTTGGCAAATAGAAGATTGTATTTCCTTTATTTGAAGCACACAAAAAGAAAAACAATAACAACTTTGTCAAACAAATAAATGAGTAACTCATACAATTGTTCACAGTTAATACACGAATCGTATACGACTTACTGTGTCAAACGTTTTAAACAGTCCCTGGACATTTTTATATTTAGAATATTGTTAAAAGGTTAGTGTAGAAAACAAATTTTAAAACATGCTAATGGCATATGCTCTATAGCTGTGTATGAGAAAATGTATGGAAATATGTACCTTCATCCAAGTCCTTTGAAAACCTGTTTAGGATGCGCCCGACGGGGTTGGAATCAAAGAATGACATTGGTGCTTTCATAACCTTATCTAAACATTTTGCGTTTAATCTATTGGAAGCTACAATGGTTGCCTGTTCATAAATGAAGACAAAAGAAATTGGTTAGTACACATATAGAGTATGTGATGTTGGGTATGCTAGAAACCTACTTGTCATACTATAACTTTTTGTCAAATGCTTAAAAGAAGATGTGGTAAAGTAAACATATTTTCTAAGATTAATTAGTTATAATTGCTTTGTAACGATCAATGTAAATGGTTAAAGATGCACTTCGATATAATGTCAAACAGGAAATGTAGCATTCAATGACCGCAGTCCACCGAAAACACGCTTAGACACACACAACAATTAAAAGGGTAAAAATAGGTGTTATGTGATAGCACAAACATAAAATGGTTGAAAATAGGGCTACCGCCCTTTGAACGGTCATTGGCAAAATGCCGCTGAGAACGGTATATTATTCGCATACATATACCTTGCATAAGAACTATACGTATAAATACTTCTGTGTCTGGGTCATAAATACTAGAGTTCAAGTCAACTTTATTGTTTAAATAACATTAGTTTAAAACTTACTTTAGCTCCAGCAAATCCTTTGGCCAACTGCAGTATCAGGATTCCCGCTAATGAACTAATGTAGACCAGGAAATATGTATCGTAACTGAAACTGGTCGACAAGACTGATGAAGATGATGCTGATTTGGACGAATATGTTGTCGAGAACACTTCAGCATTTGTAGTTACTTCGGATGAAGAGACATATTCGGACGTTTCGTTCATCAAAAGTGACGTAGTTGAATTGTAGGTAAAAGTTTCATTTGCATTCGAAACTGATGCCTAAATGGTAAATAAAAAGCATGAACGAGTATACAACGGGTACAACGAATATATAATATATGATATAAGATCAAATGAAACAAACTGCAAAATATATTTTTAGTTGCTGTTTCTTTGATGTTTAATATCTCAATAGCATCAACACTGTAAAACGCATGGGTGTAGCAGTTACTGATAAAACAAATGCAAGATCATACAGAGAAGAATGACGATGTGGACGAAATATAGGTGGCAATCCAAATACTAGTATAACTATCGAAATGTGTTTCAGTTTAATGTTCAATGACATATGATCTATGCGTACGTTTATTCGTACGATTTAATTATTGTTCATGAAATAGCTCTGTCTGGAAAACTGGACGACTCGGCTATTTTTGTATTGTATAAACCATTTATATTAATTTATAAGATGCTTCAAAATTCTTGTTTTGTTGGTCGAAGTAAACTTTATCTGAATTTTATGTTTTAGCAAGTTGAACGTAAAAATCCGAGTCTTCGAGTTTTCTAGATAAAACATGTTCATAAGCAGTAATTATATTAAATCGAGGGCAACATGCGGTATAATATAATGTATATGCGCATATCATATAACAACAAAATACATTATGATGGGTTTCATATGTATTTGAATTGATAGTCAATCACTCTTCCACATCGCATCCAATCCCTTTAAATAAAGGTATGCTCTTCAGAATGTCAATACGTATGATGTACACCGTAAACATAAATATGTAGAAACATGCTAATATCGTACGTATGTATTTATTCACACGTTTCACATGGAGCGAGAAAACGGTATTTATTCTATTTATATTGACCACATACCGTTCCTGTTAATGAATTTATCCATTCGCTTAGCCACCAGTCGCTGAACACCAAAGAGGCAGAGGCAACCGTATACATCAGTAAGACGACGATTGCCACAAGCCAGCCGCCGGCAGCCTTGATGTATGATTTGTATGTGCTAAAACTGATGTTCCCAATGGACGTCTCCTCTGCGAGCACTAGCCTCTCTGAGAAATAGTTAACACATGTTAGTTGCACATAATATTGTAGTCTTCATTTAAAATAACAAGATATGGAGGCATTCCACCCATGTGGTAGATTGTATGCGTAGCAAAAGAAGAACCGAACATGCAGTTAATTTGAAAGCCTCTTTCTTTTGTTGAACTTCCCAGTTGTAAGAAAATGACCTGATTCATACTTCGATGATCTTGTTTTTAGAGTATCGTATTAATGTTGTGGTGTTGTTTGAAATTTTTAAGTAAGTATGGATCTACATATGACCGTTTAATTTTATATCTGCAATCGTGTTATATACAATGTTGCTTACGCTTCTTTTTCTTTTTTGTTTTTTTCACATTGCCATTGACGAGTTCACCGTTTACAGGGACAGCGCTAGAGGCCGACATTTCCTTCTTTTTTATGTATGAAGATCCGTGATCCTTAGTTGTATTGCCGCTTTTATCAGAATCTGCATCAGCATCTGAGTATGCATATATATACATATATTAAATGCATTTTAAACATGTGTGGCGTGATGTTTTGGGTGTGTTTTGCATATTGTTATTTTGTGTTATGTCTCCACAATCTATAAGATAATTTGGTATTTTGTAATACAGACCGAAAACTAAATATAAAAACATTGTGAGTTAAACTATTTCTCTGCTGATATAATACTGAGGTTTCGAATATGTTGTAGTTTTTTTAATCACATTTATTTCTTTCTGAAGTGTACCATTTCCGTAAAAGATGGCGTCTGCAAACTAAAGATAACGAAGGGTTACCATATTAAGATATAAGTTTAATAAGGTAACTATAGGTATCGAACGTTAATTATACATTTCCTATTGGAATTTTATTCTGCTTTCAAAAAAGATGGTTATATTAAACTAGAGAGCTACTCAAAAGAACACATAGAGTCGTATCGCAAATACGGAAATTATATCCCTGATTCGTATTGATATCACGAGTTTTGAAATATATATGTACCAATAATGCTATATTTTATTTAAACATATGTGACGATTTTGATATTAAAAACAAATCAAAACATTTAATTGCATGTCTTCAATCAAGTGCATAAGTCATGTCTTACCCTTTTCCTTGGCAGCTTTCATGGTTGTCCCATCAAATATCTTAAACATATCTGAGTATAGCCCGCCATTAGTAAGCAAGTTTTCATGTTGACCTTTCTCAACAATTGTGCCATCATCCATAACAACTACTTCGTCACAGTGTTTCAAGTACTGCATAAACAATAGCGTTTCTTAATAAATAATCGTTATACTTCTGAAGGACATGTACCAACTATGGTCATATCTATATGTTAAAGACATAAACTGCATTGCAGTTGAGATGTACATTCGGAGTATTACATTTGGTTTTTGGATGTAATCAGTGCAATGACCAGGCGCTCGAACAGTGTATATGTCCACACAGCCTGTGAATACAACATGTTTGTTAACGCTCTCCCAAGATGCAGAGAGTATGAAAGGAGACAACTGGAAATGCCGAATACGATAAATATAAAAAATATTGCCGTCTCGGTTTGATTGAGACTGCTCATGAAACGTAGTGAACAATGCTTTCTACTGTTCACGCCCTCTAGCATAGGGGTTGAGCAGAACTGAATATTTAAAATGTCAATAGTACGAATATTTGAGCCACCCTGAAATGGCATGCATATGATAGCATACAAATTATCACAGTCTGAGCTATAAATGAGAAAAAATAGAAGTATTTCGTTATTACGCACACTAAAGACAAAGGGTAACTCAAATACAGTACATGATAGAGTTACTGAGTCTGTAAATATTATGTAATGTTTACCTGTAACTGGTGAGTAACTAATAGCACCGTTTTTCCCTTCAGCTGACCCTTGATACAGGAATGAAACAGTTGCTTCCCAACTCGAACATCCACGGCTGACAAAGGGTCGTCAAGAATATAGATGTCGCTATCACTATATACAGCTCGTGCAAGATTCACCCGCTGTTTTTGGCCACCGCTTAGATTCGCTCCTCGTTCGCCGATCTGCAATACACATATAGTTAGCTACACGTATTTTATAATTTGTGTTTGGAGATAAACTGCGTTTAATGAATACATGTTGTATTTATGAGCATACTTAATAAGCCGAGTCTTCCGATTGTTATTGTGTGGTGTGGTGTTAGATTGCCTCACTACATCTGCCCTGTTTACATCTCGGATAGAAAACTGCCCGATGAACAGGGTCTTTGATTGCTACGACTGCGTTTGTGCGGAATCAGACCGGTGACATTAAGTACAATGAACATGGGCTATATTGAGAGAGCAGTTAGAAGGTCCACGATATTCGTTCACTAAAATACATTTAAATGGATCTTAACTGTTAATGTTTATTTGACTGAGTTAGTTTTCCTCCAGTTCATTTGATTCATTCATATCGTAATATTTGTAATACACATATACCAAACGCCACATCCACCTCTACCTAACCTATGCGATCATAGCCACTGACCGTTCCAAGGCGGAAGCCCTTGTGTTTGTGATGTCGTTTGCATTTTTTATTACTTTTGCCTTCTCGTTTGTCTGTTTGCGTGTTTGTTTTTGTGTTTTGTGGTTGACTGTAGTCATTGAATGCTACTTTCCCTGTCCGATTTTTATATCTTTCTTTTTTTTATCGTAAAAGTCAACTACTCGCTACTCGTGATACCAGACATTATACTTTTACTTCATTTAAACACAGAGTGCGAAATCATTAATAATAAAAATGCATGGAACTATTTTAGCATCCTACATCCTGGAAGTACATCCTTACACGTCTGACACCATCAGAAGAATATAAAAAAGTAGATATACAAGTCGAACAGAAAATGTAGCATTCATGGATCAGTCAACCAAATAAACGAACAGTAACAAACCATAATTACGACCATGAATAAAAGCAAGATCATAAACGGGTTGAAAATACGGCTTCCGCATTGGAATGGTCAGTAGCAAAAAATGCCGCTTGGGTTGTTTAATAACATATATTATGTGCAGTTCAATAATCTCTAAATGTCGGCTTTAAATAAGTGAAATAGTGCTAGATTCGGTCTACAGCAGTCGTTAAGTACAACTATAAGCTGCAAAAATGTGTTGTGCGTTGTGTGAACTACTATTTTAAGTAGTATTCAATTAATTAAGAGTTACATCGTGATAATGTCGAAAACCGATGACCAGTGCAACGTTATTCTGACCTAATATTTAATGCAGCAATCTTAATTTATTAAAGATGGATTCTTATATTTTTTCGCTAAAATACGTTTAATGCGAATGGAATTTACCTCTGTTTCGTCTCCGTCCGCTAATATATTGAGATCCTGTTCCAAACTACAACAGTTAATAACTTCACTGTACCTAAAATACATGTATTTAAAGAAATGAAAAACTAGCATTTACTTCAATCGTTGGTTTAACTAGTGCTAAGTTTATATATATATATATATATAAGTGTATAATTACTAGTATGCATCATTAAAAGTGACATAAACACTATTCTTTAAAAGCCGACAGTAGTTTGTTTTGTTGGAAATCGAAAGAGGTAGCATTGCTTGTTTCATTAAAACCATGTATAAAACGCTTATTGAAATATGTTATATATAATAACCACCTTTGTGGGTCATAATCTCTTCCAAACAGAATGTTTTCTTTCACAGAACCGTTGAATATCCACGCTTGCTGAGCGACATATGCAACACATCCATTCACTGCAAGATGGCCCTTCAACATCGGCATCTGGAGAGAAAAACAAAAGGAAACGGTGTTAGTATGCTTTACCTTTAAACAATGTTTATGGCTACTTTTAAACTCTTACGCCTGAGATCAATATCGAGTTATCGTATAGTTTTCGCTGAATGATTAATACAATCGTTTCGATTATTCAGTTTGTGATAACATGCGTTATTATATAATTGTCAATTGCATATACATGGAATATTGTCATACAATGGAATGAAAATATGTATAGAAATCGAACAGGAAATGCAGCTTTCACAGAACACAGTAAACCCCAAAAAAGCAAAAGGACGCATGAATGGCAATGTTAATAAGGAATAAAGGCATATGACGTCACAAACACAAAAGGGGTTGACAATAGGGCTACCGCCTTAGAACGGTCGGTGGCAAAAAAGGACGCTGAGGTTTAAACCAGGTTCTGGGGTGCACCAAACCTCACACTTACCCTACTGTCATCCCAGTAAAACGGGACAGTCAAAATAAAGAAATCCTCGCCATGAACTATTCTCTAACCAACAAGGCATCATTAATAGGCAATATAAGTAAAACACAAAGATGCTCGTGTATATATAGATACAAAGAAGAGGCCCAAGAGGGCATGTGGACGCTATATTGGCATACTGGCTAAAGATAAAGTTTTATGTATCACTCTTTCAAAAATTATTCAACCGGAACTCGAAAGGGATTGACAATAGGGCTACCGCAACTAGGAGGTTCATTAGAAACTAGACTGTACAAAGTGAGTGTAATAAAACCTTTAAGGGGTCATAACTCTGCCAAAATTCATTCAACCACAACACGGCAATGATAGGTGCAACTGATCATTCCCACTAAGATTCGTTGAAATCCGGAAAGGAGTTCAGAAGAGACTACTATGGACAAAGTTTGTCTATTAAAAATTTGAAGGGTCATAACTCTGCCAAAAATTATTCAACCGGAATATGTTGATGATATGCACAACTACGCTTGATATTGATCATCATTGTCAAGTTTCGTTGAAATACAGCCGTTCAGGAGAACTAGCCCGGAAAATGTTTGTGTATCAAAAAAACATTTGAAGGGCCATAACTCCGCCAAAAATCTGTAAACCGGAACGCGATGATGATATGCACAACAAGCTTGGTGCTGATCATCCCTGCAAAATTTCGTTGAAATCTGACGAGGGTTTCAGGAGAACTAGTCCAGACAAAGCTTTTGTATTAAAAAATCATTCAACCGGAACACGGCGATGATTTGCACAACTAGACCAGGAACTGATCATCCCTAAAAGGTTTTCTTTAAATCCGGCCAGGGGTTCAGGAGAACTAGTCAGGACAAAGTTTGTATATTAAAATATTTAATGGGCCATAACTCCGCCAAAATCATTCAACCGAAACACGGTGACGATATGAGCAACTAGGCTTGGTACTGATCATCCCTGAAAAGATTCACTGAAATCCGGCAAAATGAAGGCCCTTTCGTCTTAATGAGGCCAAAATATAGCATATTTCATAAAATCAAGGGCCATAACTCTTCTGTTACTTGTCCGATCTGGCTGGTTTTCAAACTTGCCCGAGTGTTCATCAATATGAAGAATCTGATAAAGCTTGGTAAAAATCGGATGAAAAATGAATGCACTATCGTCTTAACGAGGCAAAATATAAAGCATTTTTAACTAAATCAAGGGCCATAACTCCGCTATTACTTGTCAGATATGGCTGGTTTTCAATCTTTTTTAAGCTTTCATTAATATTAACAATCTGGTAAAGTTTGGTAAAGTTCGGATGAAAAATGAAGGCCCTATATTCTTAACGAAACAAAATATAGCATTTTTAACTAAATCAGGGGCCATAACTCCGTTATTGCTAGTTGGATCTAACTGGTTTTCGAACTTGGCCAAGCTCTCATTGATATTAACAATCTGTTAATGCTTGGTAAAAATTGGATTTAAAATGAAGGCCCTATCGTCTTAACAAGGCAAAATATAGCATTTAACTAAATCAAGGGCCATAACTACGCTGTTAGTGGTAAGATCTGATCGGTTTTCGAACTTATCCGAGCTTTCATTGATATTAACAATCTATTAAAGATTGGTAAAGATCGGATGGAAAATGAAGGCCCAATCGTCTTAACGAGGCAAAATATAGCATTTTTAACTAAATCAAGGGCCATAACTCCGCTGTTACCAGTCCGATCTGGCTGGTTTTTGAATTTGAATATTAACAATCTGTTAAAGTTTGATCAGATAAAAAATGAAGGCCCTATCGTCTTAATGAGGTAAAAGTTAACGGACGGACGGACGACGGACAACACACCATCCCATAAGCTCTGCTGGCCCTTTGCCAGTAGAACTAAAAACAATAGCCTAGAAAGCCACGAAGAAGGTACTCAAAAACCTTGTATAACTAGCATTTTCTGATTTTGTAACACAATGCTACATGCTGTGTAAACAAACTAGTCTACTATAATGTAATACAATATTGTACACAATTCCTGATGAATGTATGCAATAAAAGAATCATTAATAGAGTAATATTTTTTAAGCGTGCATCACCTTTTGTGGACATGTCTTATCTCCATGACACCACTCGAGGCTAAAGCCTCTCGTGAGATCATCCTGTAGATATACCATGTCCACTCGAGGTGTAACTAGCTTCCGGAATACATTATTCGAGTAATCCTATTATTATTATTTCGCTTCTTAAAAGGGGAACATAAGTCTTTTTGCGGGTGTCTTGGGGTCCGTCTTATAATTGACAAATAATGATAATTTCTAATTTAAAAGGCCAACATGTAATGAATGGGCTTAACAAATACTCCTTATTTTCAAGGAAATTCTCTCTGCACAGTAATAATGTGCTATCGTAGTCTACTCACAAGGGTTAATATAAGCATTTTTCATTCAAAATATATGGTTATTTCAGATTTTGAGCATGAAAAAAACGATACTAACAACATATTTTGACTGATATGCCATTTTTTGTCATGGATTTGAATATTTAACTGATGTACCCCCTTTTAAAAAATACACAATGCATGTCTTCAGTATTAGTAAGATGCCAAGTTATCGTAAAAAAACAGTCAAATCAATGACCCCTTTATAGCTTTGGTTGAGAATATTTTACAAACCCTTCCTAGAACTGCTGACATCAATGATGATTTTCCCGAGCCAACAGATCCGCATATTCCAATAAGTCGCCCCTGTAAAAGCATTACATCCATTAAACAACAAGTAAAATAAAAAATCAATCGTATTTTTCACGAAACATTATTTCATATCGAGTTCAATACTTTGATGAAGAGAAACGTATTTATTTGTTGTTGTCTTTTTTACTACCTGAGAAGAAATTTTACGAAACAATATTTCATATCGACTTTTATGAAGAAATACGTATTTATTTGCTGTCTTTTCTAATCATGTTTTTACAAAACAAATTTCATATCGAGTTCAGTACTTAAATGAATGCAACTGTATTGCATTTTCTGTTGTTTTTCAAATGTATGTCATTGGCTCTTGTCATTTTCACTCTTCGACAATGCATTTGAAACAATGACACAACTTTATATTTCAACCAGATCAAAGAGCATTGTATTGCAGATAGAACTTTGATGTCAGACTTACCTGTTTCACTTCCAAGTCCATGTCTGTGAGGGCAAATAGGTTCACACTTTCTCTCCTGGAACTTGCTATGCTTGAAACTAAATTAGGAACAAGAGTTTTTATGATTAGACTACACGATTGAAACTGTATTAAGAACAAGTGTTTTATCATACTTACTATTGACTAAAGAACAGGAGATACGTGATTATGGTGAATGCTTGAAACTAAGCTAATGCAAAAACAAGACTTATAATTACGCTAGATTTTTAAAACCATACTAAGAGCAGGAATTTTTATAATTTGGATGAATGCGTAAAACACAGTATTAAGAACATGGTCTTATAACATTAGACTGAATACTTGCAGTTATATGAAGTGCACAAACTATGTAATTCAAATATGCAAATGCTTGAAATTTAATCTAAAACAAGAGATATTTGGATATTTGAAACTATATTAAGAACAGGCTTAATATATTTATGATGAATTCTACCATATTAAGAACACACGTTATGTAAGTAGACTGTATGATGGAAACTATATTAGAAACAGGAATTAGGCAGAATGCCTCATACAATATTCAGAACATGAGTTTCATGATGGGGTTAAATATTCGAAAACATATTAAGAACACGAATTATAAGAATAGACCGAATACTAAACACTATATTAAGAACAGAGATAATATAAAGAGGCGGAATGCATCAAACTATATGAAGAAGACTAGTTATGTACTTGCAATCATATATGGTGTGCCATTATCGACAAAAGGCGCACCGCGGCCGTATATTAACCTGTAAATATTAAACACAGTAGTATGCATCTATTACGATATACCTCAATATTTTCGGGACGTTATTTCAATACTTACCACTAGCCTTTCTTCTCTTCATGTCGGCTTTTCTATTTCCGTTAGTGTTGGTTTCAGGGGGCGTGTCCCATATAAAATGTGCTCCTTTTATTTCTATAGTATTACGCTTATCAAAACACTCTGACGACGGTTCTGTGTATTCCTCTATCAGCAGAAGTTTCTGAGAATATACAACTCACACTGAATTATTAGATTAACGTAGTGCCACATACTGTTAGAATTTGTTTATGAATCAGTAATCATGAATTAAATAATATGTTAAGAATACACATTGTAATTATTCATATATTACTTGCTGTAATAAAGTGGTTTACGCTTGCTTTGTACTTTAACGTGGTGTTTATGTACTATAAATTGTCGTGGAGATACATTATACCGTCATTCCAACAACATTGGCATATACATATTTGCGTTATTTCATTAGATGAAACCTATTGTTTGGGGCGCTTGTTTCAGCCAAAGGTTTTTCTGCAGTAGCTTCATCAATTTAAATAATACGTACATCAATTATATATCATTAAAACTGGCATGTTTAGTGGTAAATAAAACTACCTTAGTTTTGAAAATCGGTTGAGAAATATATATTTTACAGCCAAAATGAATGTTTGATGTTTTTTTTCCTATGTAAATACCTTGTTGTGCGGACAGCAGAAAATTAAGAAATTTCAAATAACTTCAGTTAGCCTCCATATTTTGCTATAAAACGTTTAGGGTGTCTTAATGTACGAATATCCAACAATTTAAAACCACTTTTGGATAAAAATCAAAAACAGCTTTAGCGGATGAAATGTTTATTTCTGAAACGATTTTGAAAAGTAAGGCATTATTACTTGCCACTTCACTGATATATTACTTATTTAGGTACTAGATGAATTTTGTCTGAAAATTCCAATAAACCTTTGGCTGAAACAAGCGCCCCAAACAATAATGCCTGAGGTCGTTTTCAAAAAGTTTACATATGCACGAGTTCTTCTTGGAGCAACTTCTTGCCTTACTCGATAGTTCTAATATGCTTTATCTTATTTTAAATGGGCGTTTGAGTCTTGACATGTTGTTTTTAAAGGAAAGTTTGAACTATAAGTATTAGACTAGATGTAAATGTCGAACAGTTAATTCAGCATTTAAGGACAAAAATGTCAAGCAAAACACGCACAGAAACAAATAACAATAACAATGATAAATAAAACGCAATATATGACATCACCAACATAAAAGGATTGACAACAGGGCTACCGCCATGAAACGGACAATGGCAAAAAAGGTTGGGAAAGAGGAGGGTGGGGTGGGGATATTTAAACCAGGTTCTAGGGTGCAACAAACCGCATTCTTACCCTATTACATTGATTGTTTTATAAAATGTATGCAAGTTATTCGTGATTTTGCAAGTTTACACATGTCAGAAAAAAAACCAAGAAAACGAAGCACGTTAATATACGGTTTGATATTTCATTTATAATTCAACATGATATACATCACATAGTGTTTTTTCTTTTCATTAAATACAATATAATAGGGTTTCAGGTCTCACACCTCTATAATCTCCCCTGAAAGCTCACCGACCTAGAGACAAAAGGAAAACAGAAAATATTTTTATTTTTTTCTTAATTTTAGGCAATTTTTAATTTGAAAAAAAAGAGAAGGTTTTCTTTGCTTTAGCATACATCTGCACTGTAAAAGACAGATGATACAGAAAATCCCATGTTGATATGAGGCTTCATTCAAATTTCAGAAGTGTTTGACCGAAGCACCACATATTCAGCTAGATAGTGTATGCATTTTGTATTTTGTACCCCAACCAGGCTAACTTATGAATTTTATTGTTTTAAATTACTGGTCTTGGCTATACTGAAGATACTAAACAACAATGTCTGCTACCCAGCTTTGAAGCTCAGATGTTGGAAAATGCTGTACGGTAACCCTATGGGAAAGTTAATTGAGGTGTGAGACCTGAACATATATTCTGTACAACCTTTATATAACTTAAAACTAAATTTAACTTAACTAAATGCTTCACTAATTTGTTTTTGTATAATTGAAACTACCTTCATTCGTTGGAAGCTGACCTTTGCCTCTCCGTGAGCTCTCATAGCAAATGGTATAAGAGCAACGATTATACGTAGAAAATTCATTGTTCCGATGATAGCAAATGCCTGCAAAACAAGAACATTCAAGGTATTACAAGCATATAGATGTACATGTTTAAACAGTGCATTAACAATAAAAGGTGTATTGCACTTCCTAATATTACAACCCAACACCCCTACCCCAACCCCATCCCCCAAGGATAAGACGACGATAAAACTTTCACGTTCGTTGTATTACATTTATCATTAACTACAAACTATTATTATTTTTTGACATTATCGCAGGCAGTACATAAACAGATTCTTGATATGCTAAATACGTTTTAATCCTGTAAATCTCAAACGTAAGCTACCATTGTCGAACCTTGTCAAGAATACGTACCGTTGACGCTGTAAGACTGTTTCCAGCAGCCGTGTAGATGGTAATGGTTATGACTGAGGCGATGGTTGGAGTCACCGGAATTATTGAGCCCGTAATAGCGTTTACCATGGCTGAATACAGTAGATATTTCTGTTCCAATTGTCGAACACCTACGTTTATATAGAATATTGTGTACTTCAGTTTCATAAAAAGATATAATTTCACTATATCTACTCTCAGTTTTAGTCGGGTTTAATGACAATGTATATGGTGTTAGTAAAATAAAATGGTCAAATGGCTTCGAATCGCTCACGTGATGGCCTTGGCGAAAGGAAAAAAATCAAACAAGCTGATTACGATTTAACCACCATTGTACTGTCGCTTCATACAAGTTAAATATTTCAACCTGTCTATAGTGTAGACATCGTTTGTTAGTAGTGATGAGCAGTGCGCAGTTGAATCAGCACAGGTTTTGGTTGTATATGACAAAATTTAAAACATTAACCGTCTGATGAATTTAAAGTATGACATCCAGTGGATGACAAAATGGAGAAATCAATGACCACTGGTTGGTCACTGTAAGCAACACATTTCTTACGCTTGTACACCAATGTTTTACCTGTTTATAGTATTTATTGTGTAATTGCTTACTAAACCTTTTATAGAATCTGTAAATGCTTGTTCCCAGGCGTACATCTTTATAAACTTCATGCTGCTCAATATTTCTCCCATTTTCCGCACCTAAACATAGACATGTTAATCTTTATTTACTTCATCATTTTCATGCTTTTCAATATTTTCCCCATTCTTTGCACCTAACAATAGACATGTTAAATCTATATAAACTTCATGCTGCTCAATATTTCCCCCATTCGCCGCACCTATACATAGACATGATAAATCTTTATAAACTTCATGCTGCTCAATATTTTCCCATTCACCGCACCTAAACATAGACACGTTAATCTTTATTTACTTCATCATGTTCATGCTGCTCAATATTTCCCCCATTCTCCGCACCTAAACATAGACAAGTTAATCTTTATTTACTTCATCATGTTCATGCTGTTCAATATTTTCCCCATTCTCCGCACCTAAAGATAGACATGTTAAATCTTTATGTACTCCATGCTGTTCAATATTACACACATTTTCCGCACCTAAACATAGACATGTTAAATCTTTATTTACATCATGCTGCTCAGTATTTCCCCCATTCTCCGCACCTTAACATAGAAATGTTAAATATTTATGTACTTCATGCTGCTCAATATTTCCCCCATTCTCCGCACCTAAACATAGAAATGTTAATCTTTATGTACTTCATGCTGCTCAATATTTCCCCATTATCCGCACCTAAACATAGAAATGTTAAATCTTTATTTACTTCACGCTATTCATTAGTTCTTCCATTCTCCGCACTTCAACATAAACATGTTAATCGTTATGAACTTAATGGTGTTCAATATTTCTCCCATTCTCCGCACCTAAACATAGAAATGTCAAATCTTTGTGATCTTCAAGCTGTACATTATTTAGAAATATAGATATTTTAAATTGTTTGTTAACACAAAAAACAACAACAACAACAAGGTAACCATGTATTTTCTAGTATTTACAATTGTTGTTCTATCTTTGATATATATGACAGAGGTATAATTATACAATAGTTGCCATTTGAAAGGTAATACTGCGCATTAAAAACAGTATCTATTTTATTTCCCAAATTATTTACGTTTAACAATTTACGTATGAAATATGTAGTTATAATCTGAATTGAAGATATAGGCATTCATGCCATAGAAGCTCTATCTTTTATTGTTTGACAATCAAACAAACTCTTATCTCAGTCTATTCAGAAATAGTAATGCTAATTAACAATATTGTATTTTTTCCTGTTGAAATAGCGGCTGTTGCAGGGGCTTGTGTAATGGTGAAGGAGATGTTGGGAGCAAGTCTGTTTTGTGGGAGTAAAGGTGTGTTTTAATAACTTTTAAAATTGCATTCAGCATACTAATGATAATATCAAGTCCTTTTCAGAGATTACTATTTTCAAAAAATGTGTTGACGTATGCCTTTTATGCTGGTTCTTTACAAGGTTCTTTAGTAATTTAAAGTAAGTACGTGATTTACTAATTCTTGTGTTACAACTAACTGTGTTAATATCATGTACAATTAACAAAATTAAAACACTTACTCTTTGGTCTGTATACCGAGAACATGGTTTTCTAAGTGTTTCCAGTACTCTCGTCAAAGACATCTGGAAAAACCCATACATGTTTTTTAAATTAAAAGAATGCGAAAAAAGAGATGAAAACATATATGTATGTTTTTTGAAGAACTGTTTAATTTGTTTACTTAGTTTTTAAATTTAAGTTATTAATAAACAAACGATGACAATATAATATACATTGTATTAGTTTATCTCATATATTTTTAAAACTTGAAAAACGATGGAGGATGACAATTTACGATCCTCACATGCATATTATGGAAAGAATTACGAGCCACCATATGGCCAAATTGAAGAAAATTTTAATTAAATAAAAACAAAAAAACACACTATTTAATCATAATAGAAAGTGTGTCTTTCATCCAAGGTATGCATTGTATGAAACATGCTTAAGAACTCACCTATCTAAGGTAACACCCAATGAATGTTCCAATGATAGCAAAGCACCATGAGCCAATTAGCGTGTAACTATTTGTAACCCAGGTTACTTATATATGTATGATAAATCGTTTGTGCTAAACCTGTACCTGTTATGTTTACCTGTGTACTGTATCGTCATGTGATTGTCATGTGAATGTCATGTGATTTAGATATACTACAAATAGTTGTTTTTGAATGGTTCCATGTCGTATCCGTGTTGTATGTTAGCTATGTATGTAAGGTGGGAATCCATCACCCTGCACGGGTAATCATGCACGTCACTATCGCGTTCCCACCAGTACAACTAACCAGTCTATCAGATCTCTTTATCCATCTTCTATTCATTCTCTCCCTATGTCTTGCCGGGTGCGGTTTTAACACCGACCCTCAGGTCTTAGTATTCATAGACGAGTATCGGGTATAACGTGTTATATTTATACAGACGAGTATCGGGTATAACGTGTTATATTTATACAGACGAGTAGAGCGATATATACAAATGTTTTATTCTGGTAAGGCTATTTCTGTATTTCATTCATATACATTGTGCTAAATTCAGTGCGCTGTTGAGTTGTGAGTTTAATGTATAGTTTAGTTAGCCCCGTAGATTTATGCTCTCATTTTATTGTTGCAGACCACTTTCGTACTCTTTCGTATACAGCGTATACGATATGATGCCTGATGTACACGTATTAAAACGATGAACTATTGACATAGTCTCTTAATCTCTACAACCCAGTCTACAAATGGCTCTCAGACGGAGTTTGTCGGTTTCGGCGTCAGGACATTGGAAAGAGAGATGGACAGAATTTCAAAGAGCCAGTGATAACAGCAAGGAATCTCCGAAGCGCGGAAACCACGCTGCGTATGTGGCGACCGAGATGTCGGTCCAGTATATATACTTATGTTTCCCCAGAGGAAAGACAGAAGGAAAGAGGGAAGGATGAAGGAATCGGTCATTCCAAGTGATTTTTTAATATAAACATTACATCCCAGTGAGGGAGACGGTGGATATTGCCAACACGAGGAAATAAGTCGACCTAGGCATTAAAAGACAATCTAGCAATGCACAGGACTCACCAGACAGTGCATGCTTCAATAAGTACAAAACACCATAAGCCGATTAGCGTGTAGTTACACAGTATCAACCTGTCCAAGGTAACGCACAGTGAACCGTGACTGAACATGGTACCATAGACCAATCAGCATGTAGCAATACGCATTTTCCAAGGTAACACCCAGTAAATGTTCCAATAGGCACAAAGCACCATAAGCCAACTCATCGTTAGCCAATCAACGTGTATCAGTAAATGATAACCATCTATCAAATGTAACACACAGTGAATGCACCATTAGGCACACATCCACACATGCCAATCAGCATATAACAGGTCACAATACCCACCTGTCCAAGGTAACGCCAATTAACAGTGAATGTTGCCATTTGCATATAACACCATAGGCCAATCTGTGTGTAGTAGTACGCAGGACTAACCTGTCTAATGTAACACACAGGGAATGATTTAATAGGAACATAGCACCATGCGCCAATCAGCGAGTACTGTACACAGTACTCACCTGCCAAAGGTAACACACAGTGAATGTACCAATAGGAACAAAGCACCATTAGCCAACGCGCCATTAGCCAATCAGCGGCGTGTATTAGTACAAAATACTCACCTGTCCAAGGTAACATACAGTGAACGTACCAATAGCCATACAGCACAATAATCCAATCAGCGTGTAGCAGTAAACAGTACTCACCTGCCATGTGTAACATTTAGAGAACGTACCAATAAACACACAACACCATTAGCCAAACAGCGTATAGAAGTACACAGTACTCACATGCCCAAGTTTACACACAGTAAACGTACCAATATGCAAACAGCACCATAAGTCAATCAGTTTGTAGCAGTACACAGTACTCAGCATACAGTGAACGTATTAATAGGCACACATCACCATGCGCCAGTCGGCGTGTATCAGTACACTCACTCACCTGTCCAAGGTAACACACGGTGAATGTACCAATAGGAACAAAGCACCATAAACCAATCAGCGTGTAACAGTACACAGTACCGATGATGAGGTAGATTGGTAAGGACAGTAAAAACGTCACAGTCAAGGATGAAATGTAAACACGGTAGGAATCTACGCTGAATATGTTGAGAATCTGAGAAGTAAATATATTGGTAAATTGTGTGAGAAAAACAAACATCTACAGTTATATCAAGATAGGTTAGTCTGCATTTGTATATTAATAATGTTTAATCACATGTAAGAACTGGGTAACGATACCGTAACAGTATTAGTGCTAGTCTTCAATTTGTTGTTTTGTAGTGAATAACAGATTTTATTTCATCGAGAAGTGTGAAAACTTTATATTTAAAATATTGATCACTTCGAGATGAAATAAAATCTGTTATTCACGACAAAACTCCACATTTTCTTTTTATTTTATGCTTTATACTCAACGTGTACATAAACATAAATAAAAAGTTGACGTCATTGGCTTAGTATGATGAAATCGCTGTTTTTAATTCCCCGTAACTTCTAAACTACTTAACCGATGTCAATAATCTACGACTCATTTTCTTAGTTAAGTTATTTCCAATCCAATGATATACATTTTATAGCAACATTCGGAAAACAATTGTTTTTGAAAAAAAAAGTAGTTCCGGCAGTGAAAAAAAACAACTCTAAATTTCACACGTATGAAATACCACTTTTATGTCATTGCTAAAATCCACTATTTCACTGCTAAGCATAAAATAAATCAGAATAGTGTTAACCTGTGTCATTTTAACTAATATACTTCTTAAGACATATTTAATATTATCAAACTATTAACCTAAACATGTTTGATTGGTCTTATTTGAAAACTTTATGAAACCAAAAATGCTAACGATTTTTCAAAAGTGTGTATTTTCCATCCAGCTAAAGGTTTAACTGCTATTGATGGAACGAATACATATTTGATATTCATATAAAAAATTATAGTATTCTTAGACCAAAACAATAACATAGCTCTTTAGACGTATATTACAACCAGATTCATTACTTCCTTTTTGTTATAACCATGTTTTTAAATGTAAGAGTTTAATCATTTAAAATACATTTGTTGTAAAATAAAACGTGACCCATATGAGGATCACTAAAATGAAACTGCAGTGTGGCGGCGGTAAAACGTCTCCCCGTGCTTGCAATTAGTTATTCATTCCGATCTTTGGAGATCGCTAAGACCGGAATTTATATACAGATTCTCAAATACTTCAGTTTTCTTACTTTAATTTCTAACAGTTGTTCTTTCAAGGTTATGAGTATTGTTAATCATCCTTTGGATATGTTGTCTGGTTTTTAATTTAGTCTTTTGACTATTACCTGTGATACGCAGGCTTCATAAATACTGAAAAGTAGCAGACTCGGTTTTATTGAGTCTGTTCATGAGAGGTAGCCTCTGCTCCTATCAAAGTTCTATTTTGTTTATTTTGCCCATTGGTTTTATCCGTTTAGGGCAAAGCATTTTGTTAGAATCTGGGGTCATGCGCCGCTGGCCATGGGGTATTATGAAAATACCACATTGAATGTTCCATGGTCACCGTCATATGCATAACATCTTCGGGATGACTAAAATGTCCGTACTATTGAAATTTTAAATATTGAGTTGTTCTCAACCCGGGGCTAGAGGGCGTGAACGGTAGCTAGCATTTTTCACTACCGTGCATGAATCAAAACTGAGACTGTAATATTTCTTTTGTATTTATCGTGTTCGGCGATTTCCAAATTTTTCTTTTTATATTTGTCTCAACATAATATACCTACTTCTGAGCTTGTACTGCCTTTGATGTTTCTAATTTTCAGGAGTTTATCGTACATCAATCCCATGAATCCGGATCGAAACCTAGTCCCTGAAGAAAACAAGATGTTTTTTATTTTGTCTGAATAGCATACGTACAATAAGGGAATTTTAGCATATATTCAAACAAGCTTCGTTATTGCGGGTGCTGTAAAACTTGGCCCAGGATGCAATAATTATCAAAAATCGGATGGCATGATACACAAATGATATATGACTATTTCAATATTCTTCTGAAAAAGACACAGAGGCCTCAATTTTAAGATCTGCAAAATCATGGTTCAACATTACCATATATGGAATATTAATAAATATAATTAATTTTCTGATATATTGGAAAAACTTTACATCAAATGCATAAGAACAATATTGTATAATAATGCAGTATACGATCAGTTAAGATGCGACTTCAAATGTTCGCCTACCTTTTATATTCTAAAAAGGGTCTAGATTGTCAAATTATTTAAGGATCGTTCAGTCATATTACGACGGTGTCTACTTTTATCTGTGAGATAACCGCCCAACGTGTATTGTGTTGATACACTAGAATACCACAACTTAGATACATTATATGATACCCCACTCAGTCACATTATACGGACACCGGCCCGATCAGTACTAGTAATAAACTTTATGTGCTGAACGTCAAACAAGGCAGGAACTGAATCCACGACTTTACGCATGCTTCGGACGTTCTTCCACTACACAACCAAAGTTATGAAATACACACATTGCTATCTGCTACAGCTGCATCACATAATTATATTTACAAACAACAAAGTAAACGTATGTCTGCATACATAATATTTATTTGTGTTCCTAACTAAACCTAAGTGTCTGAATGAAATGATATTACTATATACATGATATAAGTATGTCGTTGTTGTGCTGTTGTGTTTTTTTGTTTTTTTTCTTGAGTGAAACTGGCACTGAATGCATGTAATTGCTTAAATATCCTTCATATAGGACACTATGGATATCTTGATTATGAATTAAGAATATTATGCATGTATTAACCAATGAGTGTTGTCGGATTTGTAGTATTGTTGTGTATATGGATGTTTGCGTGTGTATATGTATTTATAACTTTTATAGCATTATTGTCCGAAGGCCACATTGAAAATAAGTGTATGCATTTTATATGCATAACTTGTGTTTTAACCTTCGTTAAATAAAGAAATTATGATTATTATTATTATTATTATTAATCCTACCTGTCTGTGCCCCAAATATCATCAGATTGGCGAAGCAGCATGCCCTTGTTAGCTCACAAGCCAAAACACCCGCTACCAATCCCAGTCCATATTCAAGGGAGTCCTCGGGCGCTTCCAAATACGCTATTATCAAATTCACCAAAAACGCCTAAAATACATTAAAGACAAACCATTTGTATATTAAACATGTTAAAAACCAATTACTCTAATACTGCAAAACAATATAGTATATGTTAGTAATTGCCGAATGCGTATACATGTATTTGAACATCATCAATTGGTACATTTACTCAGCAATGATGACCATGGTTGTGAGAGATTCATAATAATGGATCTTTCACTCGTGCTTATTTTTTTTTGTTTTCATCAAACGATCTGACCAGAATGATATGATTCGACGGACCTCATATTTGTACAAACATTTATTAAAATTAAATACTGTTCCTAACGTTATGTGAATTGTTACTATTAGCGGTAAATGAGTTGAAAAGCAAAACAGACAGAAACAACAAATCGGATTGTAATCAATTATAGTGTAGTCCTATGTACGTCAACGTTCTCATTACACAATCCAAGTTACTTAATAAACATTCCTTTAACAAGGAAAGGCTTGCATAGGTTATACATCGAAGGGATGTCTGTGCAAAGTGAAGGCCCCCTCTCCCCCCAAACACCCCAATGGCCCTTACATCTCCAAATACCTTTGATTTTCCCATTAAATGACCTCGCTATTTAATGAATAAGGCCTCACACCTCTGCACCGCGTGAGTTTGATACCTGGCGGTGTGTGGTGTGACAGGAAACGTAAGCACTGTCCAAAAATGACCTTCCACGTGTACACGTGCATGCGGAACGTAAAACCACTTCATTTCTTACATACTCAAAATCAGTCGCGATGGATTAACGTTATTATACGATGCCTGTAAGATGATATAACTTCATTTCATTAACACTACTATGGCTTTATTTTATTTACAGAATATATTTTTTTTAAATGAATTAAATACTTTTATAAGTTGCATTTCCAGAAACCAGGTTTAGTGGATACAAAAACAAACGTTTACTGTTTTAAAAAAACAACATCATTTGTGCAACGAAGTGTTCCATTTTGTTTATTTCGCTCTTCGGGGCATAGTATTTTGTTATATACTGGGACCATACGCCGCTGGACAAGGGGGAAGGGGGGAAGAAAAGATATCTATGTCCACCGCCACATGCATGCCATCTTCGGGATTGTTAAAATTATAAACTATTGATTATATAAATATTGAGTTCTGCTCAACCTGGGGCTAAAGAGCGTGAGCGGTAGCTAGCATAATTCATTACCGTTCATTACCGTTCATGAACAGTCTCAGTCAAACCGAGACTGCAATATTTCGTATGTTTCGTGTTCGGCCGTTTCCAAAGGTCCGCTCTCATACACTTTTACTAATGCTTTGATTAACGTAAGTATCTATACCAAAATACTCGGTAACAACCATACATACCGACGATAAAAACGTTGCAATGGCCATCAGTGTCATAACAATCAGCGACACGAGTATTCTTGTCCAAACAAATCGTTTCCAGACGTTGAGAAATGATGCCTTATTTGGTCCTTTCCTTTCTAATTCGTCAGTCCAAAGCCGCAGAAGCCTAAATGAAAAAAAAGTACAATCAAACCTGCACCAAATCCCCCTGTATTAAAAGGCCTCGTGATTTAAGGGACCACTGTATCAGTTTCCTATTGTTATCGTTTAAATAAAAATGCATCTGTGTTAAAATATCACATGTGTTAGGAGACCAATGTTGCTCGTCTCTTGAGTGATCACGTGATACAAGTTTGAGTGTACTCGTCTTAAAGGCTTTCTGGATTGTGAGCTGGATAGTTGATATGTCCATGTATATGCATATATAATTGCGCAAATTTGTATGCACAATATTCAAAAAGAATAGTATGTCAATTAAATTACCATACTAACAGAAACATTTGTTTAATGTTTAACTTAAATCTAACACATCGCTAATTGTGTTTGCTTCTTCTGAAAATTATGTTAATTTAAACCTGCTCTAAATTATTATAATTATTTTAAACCTTTCTGTATTTTCTCTGAGACCTTCAGGCTCTGAACATTCCCATATGTCACTCTCTACCACTGGTTGCGTTCTATTGCGAAACATCTTCCACACTAATGGGGAAAACCACGTGATGAAAATGTAAGAAAATAAGCCGACTTTGTTGATCGGTAATTTCCCATCTCTGAAATAAAGAAAGTACGCGTCACGCTAACCAATAAAATGTTTAATGCGAGTCTTGAATAATTCAAAGGTGATAAAAGGAAGGCTATTCGGGGCATAGAATTTTATTAGATACTGGGACCATACGCCGCTGGACATGGAATAATGGCAGTAAATATAGCATGTCCACCGCCATGCATGCCATCTTCGTGATGGTTAAAATTCTGCACTATTGATTTTTATGAATATTGAGTTCTGCTCAACCCAGGGCTAGTGGGCGTGAACTGTAGCAAGCATATTTCAATACCGTTCATGAACAGTCTCAATCAGAGACTGCAATATTTCGTATTTATCGTGTTCGTCCGTTTCCAAAGGTCCACTCTCATACTCTTTTTTTTAAACGAAGCCTAGATACTTTTAAATATTGCAATGCTTTTGACAGAAAACACTTTACTCGTACCACAATTTATATGTCTGAGCTAATCGGTCAGGTAGCATAAAGTATGTTATCAGTAAATAAGCAAGCTTTCCATGCATTTTCAATGATCATTTAGCGTTGGGAAATAGGTCCTTAAAAGAAGCCAGATAAACCATAACTTCTTTATGTAACAATATTAGGTTATGTGATTCAATGAGAAACTCAATCTCACTAAAATCAGACCCTTTATCAGGTTAAGATACTCTACGCTACTGAGGCTCTTACAACACTGCATTGGAGGTCACGTCAGACTGACCTTACGATCAGCCAATCAGATTTCGGCCGACGAAATTGCTCGGTATAGACTGCTTCACTACGCATGTCCCGTTTCAAATGCGCACTGCGCATACTGTGGCGCAGTCTTCGCTGGGTATTGAAAGAGACTATGTCCGTACCTTTAGCTTATAAAACACAAACAAATTGTTTGACGGAATTCAATAGCAGTACAAACAAAAGAAGAAAAGTACCACTTCGTAGTGTTGAACTCGTAACCCACACTAAAGTTACACTCGCAGATAGTAATAACAGAAAGTCGCTATCAACTGCGCTAAGCGGGTCAGATGTATTAATGCGTACTATATATTAAACTGAATGTTGCAATAATATCGAGATTTTGAGATTTTGAGCAGCTTGATTATAGGATTTATAATTACGTATGACACACGCCGATTGCCCTTAAGGAAATACTTCGAGTCTATTGTATTTAGGGGGAGAATATTTGTATAGGTTACTGTAAATTAGTTAGATATACGATTGCTTGAGAAAATGGTGTTATTTAATTTTATATCAGATGATGTGGCCCTCGCAATAAAGCTTTTGTATGAAGTCAACACATTAAGATAGAAGCAGGATTTTCAATATTCTATTGAAAGAAAAAACTTTAATGGGCCTCACTTTTTATACCTGAGCAAATAGATCACGTAGCATGTTAGCAGTAAATACATAAGCTTTCCATGCTTTTTCAATGACCATTTGACGTGGGAATTAGGTCCTTAAGTAACGTGAGATAATTAGGTAATTAAAGTAGATAATACAGTAACATTGGTAATTAAAGTAGATAAGACACTAACACTAGGCAATTAAGGTAGATAAGACAGTAACATTGGTAATTAAAGTAGATAAGACACTAACACTAGGTAATTAACGTAGATAAGACAGTAACATTGGTAATTAAAGTAGATAAGACAGTAACATTGGTAATTAAAGTAGATAAGACACTAACACTAGGTAATTAAGGTAGATAATACAGTAACATTTGTAATTAAAGTAGATAATACACTAACACTAGGTAATTACGGTAGATAAGACAGTAACATTGGTAATTAAAGTAGACAAGACAGTAACAATATGTAATTAAAGAAGATAAGACAGTAGAATTGGTAATTGAAGTAGATAAGACAGTAACATTGGTAATTAAAGTAGATAAGATAGTAACACTAGGTAATTAAAGTAGATAAGACAGTAACAATAGGTAATTAAGGTAGATAAGACCGTAACATTGGTAATTAAAGTAGATAAGACAGTAACACTAGATAATTAAAGTAGATAAGACAGTGACACTAGGTAATTAAAGTAGATAAGGTAGTAACACTAGGTAATTAAAGTAGATAAGATAATAACGATAGGTAATTAAAGTAGATAAGACAGTAACATTGGTAATCAAAGCAGATAAGACAGTAACTCTAGGTAATGAAAGTATATAAGACAGGTAATTAAAGTAGATTAGACAGTAACACTAGGTATTTAAAGTAGATAAGACAATAACATTGGTTATTAAAGTAGATAAGACAGTAACATTGGTAATTAAAGTAGATAAGACAGTAACTGCCTTATTCCAGTGTAAGTAGATACACCGCATGTTGCATATTAACCTCTTCCTGCACTAAATAAAACATATATGTATTAAATCATACTATAGAAAGAGTACCGTTTATATTTCTGTAATTATTATGCATGTTAAGGCCAATACAGTCATGAACCTTAGAACCTGGTTTGAACCCGACAAACCTTTTTGCAACTGACGGTTGGTTTATTTAAACATCGAGATGGACGTATTTTAAATAGCCAACCAGCTGAAACAGACTCTGTTTTGTAGTATGGTGTACTTAGTGACCCTTTCCGTACTCTAACTTCCATTTATCGGAAGTTAGAGTATGGTAAAGCGCGGCCCCTTTGTTTATCCTGAAATAAACGAGTTAATGCTATGCGTTCATCAAAGGCAATTTCACCGACCATACTGCAAGTTCAAATATTATTAATACTTATAATCTATGGTATGGTTCAAAACAGTTTAGCATATAATAACTACCTGTTGATTATATAACAGTAATACTATATTCGAACATGTACAAAAATAATGAAGGAAATTGAAAACTCCAAATTGTATTATCATTTATTTAATGATATGCCATCATGTAAAAACAGGTTTAAGTTAAATTAATATTATATTAATAAATTAAGGTGTTCATGTTAATGCTTAAGTAATCGATAGAGTCTGGTTTCAGCGTGTTGGTTTAATTAAACACCGAGATGAGCGTAGCCCGTCGGGGTTTCTGAAATAACCAACGAACTGAAACAGACTATGTCGGTTTTGTAGTATGGTGTACTTAGTGACCCTGTCCGCACACTAAATTCCATTTAGTATCTGAAGTTAGCTTATGGAAAAGCGCCGCCTCTTTCTTTATTCTGAATTAAACGATTTAATGCTATGCGTTCATCAAAGGCAAGAGGAATGGCGTGGCGCAGTCGTTAGCGCGGCGGATTTATAACCGGAGGCCCCGGGTTCAATCCTCCGTGGTGCCACTGAGTTTCGTCTGTGTTTTCTTGGGCAAGACATTTTCCCTTAGCCTCGTCCGTCGGATGGGGACATAAACCGGGCGGTCCCGTGTATCGGTCTACCCTCCGGGCACGTTAAAGAACCATAGAAATCTATTCGATAATAAGAGTAGGGCACGGTTCCCGGATTCCTATGTATCTTCTGGGGCGGCTCTAAATAACCTATACAGTGTTGATGAGCCGTTAAACAACATTCAGTTCAATTCATCAAAGGCAAGTTCACCGAACATACTACAACAATACTTAAAATTGCCGTGTGTCACTTTAAACGATAATAGATAAGACAATATATAATTGCATATTATTAATATCTGTATAATTGATAAGATCCTGTGATATGAATATGGATGAGTGACATTTTAAATTGGACAATACACATATTTGTCCGAAGCGATGTACTGGAGTCATTATTGAAACATGACAATGATGTTTTAGGACAGTTTGACGAAATCTAGCCAAATTAAAGACATTTCAAGTCATAATCTATAGCCGGTAATACATCTACTCTTATGAATGCAAACGATACATATTCACAATCTAATAAGTACATTTAATTGTTACAATACTGTTATATACAAGTAGATATAAAAATCGAATATGAAATGCAGCATTCAAGGACCACAAACACGCGCAGAGCATGAATACTGAGTCTTTTGAAATTAAATACAATATTTGAATTTTTTAAACATGTGGTTGTTCCTGGTGCTTTTTAAAACATTGTAAATAAGGAATACTAGTTTGCCTGCAACAAAATATTACTTATATATCCAAATCTGACACCAAACAATATACATACTTTGACGAAGGTCTGAATGGTTTAAGCGTCTGTAATGCCACCGAATACTTCCTCTTGTTTTGTGTGTCTCCGTTTATACCGTTCATCCCCATTTCTACGGATGGCATAGTGACAAATCGAACTCTGTGATTGAAAGTACAGCTACAGGTCATTAATTCGTCATAAAACACTGATTCAAATTTAAATGTCCTAAATATCGCACTAAGTCTAATTGTGTTATTTCGTGTTCAATACGTGGCTCTGTATGACAGTCCTCAGTTTGATAAAAGCAGTGTGAATAAACTTAATTTGGACGGAAAAATAAGTCATCTTCCGTATTATGTACGATCTAGCTGCTTTTCGAACTTGCCCGAGCTTTCGTGAATATCAACAATCTGTTTGCGTTTGGAAAATATCAAATACAAAATGAAAGTGCTATAGTATTCACAAAGTATAACATGCGGACATTTTTCAATACTCTGGTGTTCTTACATTTAATCCAATTTGGCTGATTTTCAAGCTAGTCCGAGCTTTATTATTATTAACAAACTGGCCTAGGTTGATTAAGATCAAATACAAAACAAAGGTGCTAGAATATTCACAAGGTCGAATATAGCTGTTTTGTTTTAGTAGTAAACCAAGGATCATAACTCTAGAATTGCTAATCCGATTTAGCTGATTTTCGAACTTATCCAAGCTGTTATCATTACTTACAATCAGGCAAAGTTTGAAGGTGCTAAATTATTCATAATGCAGAATATTGCATTTTTTAAGAAATCAGGTTGCCATAACTCTAGTGTTCCTAATCCGATATTGCTAGTTTTAAACTTGTATAGCTACTTTTATTATCAACAATTTAACCAAGTTTGGTAAAGATCAGGTAGTAATAAAGGTGTTAGCATATTCACAAGGCTGAAAACGTTTTTCTTTTCATTAAAACAAGGGTCATAACCCTAATGTTACTAATCCGATCTGGCTGTTTTTCGAAATTGTCTGAGCTTTTATTGATATAAAATCCTTATAAAGTTTGGTAAAGATCATTTTAAATGAAGGTGCTAGAGTGCTCACAGGGCAAACGTTAACGGACGGACGGACGTCGTACAACACATCATCCTACAAGCTCTGATGGCCAATGGTCAGTAGAGCAAAACAATACACATCATTCGCACGTGACGCAGAATCCCAACATTAAACTGACAGAATCAATATGTGGTTTATACTAAAACAGCGAACATCAAAACAGGTCTTATGCATTTTTGGCATAATTAATCAGAATGTTAGCCTTCTAATTATTTGTGTTTAAACTTTGTACAATTCTTCATTTATTAGAACTGGATTTTGCCCAAGATTCTATGTATTGGTTTTAGAACAATCTAGGAAAATCAAACAAAATCATGAATCCGAGCGGCAACTTGTGAAACTGTGAAACTCAGTAAGGAAACATCGAATCCCACTGGGAGCTCGTCTTGTCTAATGACAACATGTCGATTCTTACGGATGGCGGGAGGTTTATCGTGATGGTTCTACCCAGGAAAATCATCATACATGGCCTAACATGCGCTAAAATGACGTAAAACAACATCCAAGCATACACCACAAACAAAATGGGAGGTACATTAACTGGGATACAATGGTTTACCTGACTTTGTTTTTTTCTTCATCGTTGATAGTACTTGTGTTAGATTCGTCTAAGACAATGTTGGAGTACCCGGTGAGGGATACGCGCCGGTTCACCTCAGCCTCAGGTATAACTAGACTGGTGGATGAGCCCCGCTTTTTTATGACCCAGGAACTCGACATGTCTTCACTCTTGTTTGACTGTCTCTATGTTTTTCGTTTGGCTAGAATTCTGTTTTCTTTAATAAATATAACGATTTTAAATTAGTTTATGGCGAAGGAATTAGGTTTATTTAACTCGTTTAAGCCTTTTGAATTTGGTTGAAGCGTTCTTTTGTTCTCAAATTACATACACATGCTATATGGCTACAAAGAGCTGTTGTACTATTAGTTTAGTAGTAGTGGTAGTAGAAGTAGTAGTAGTAGTAGTAGTAGTAGTAGTAATAGTTTTAACATTTCAGATATTGTATCAGTAAAAGTAGTGGTTATTCTAGTCAAATGATTAATCAAAATGAATCAATACATGCCTATTTATTTAAGAGAAATAACAACATTTGATTCTTAAAAACACAAATGACGATAGCACCTTACCTCATATAATGTCGTTGCACCTGCAAATGAATCCCACTTTCTTATTGGTACTTGTTTATATACGTAATAGTTACATACGTATTATTCTTAAGTAACAGTCCAACAATTTAAACCTGTCTTTAACATTCTATCAATTGGCTCCGATTGTAGAACATTGCATTTGGTCGTATTTCACAACAGTCCCGATATTTGACTTTAAAAGTGCCGAAGGACGGATGCGTGTATTTGGCGGGTGGGGATGGGGGGTGGGCCTTCCCGGGGTGCATTTCTCTAAAATTTTCAAAGCGTATATGTTTAACATATCAATTCAGAGTTTTAGGGAGCGCGCGACGGGTCCACCGTTAATTTATTTGGATTTTCGGAGAGCATAACACCCGGAACCCATAACCCGCTCAATATCCCACGCCCCTTTATAATAATATTCCGGATCCGAACCTGGTTCTGATAAACCATGTTCTTTTTTGGAAGGCGATAAGCTAAAGCATAATTAAGTTCATAGTCATGGACACGCACACCTACCCAATTTCACAGCCGTGCATGGGAACATTTTATATGAAATTAAATACATCCGTGTGTGTGTAGTTCTAAGGTTTATAGTCCCTCCGCCAACATACTCAATGAGCCTTAATTAAATACATCCGTGGTACATTTCACATTTAATCTGATAATGCCCTTCATATGAACATATCGAGCCTAACCAAAATTAATGTAATAACACAATTTTTTATGCTCTAAACATGCAGCCACTATTTACGTTCTTTAAATCGTCATACTTCCCGAAGAATCAAATTTGAACAGATATTGGTATTGTTTTTCTTGCTAGATTTGTTTAAAACTATTTATTAAACTTAGTTTTCAATAAAAATATCATAAAACAAATATTTTATTTTATTTTCTAGAGATTATTTAACTGCTGGGATCGATTATAGGGAAATCCTTCACGAGATGGTACGCGTGTGGTTCTTTTCACGAACGAGCGTAACCGAGTAAGTGAAAAAAAACACACACGCCAACCATCGAGTGAAGAATTTCCCTATAATCGATCACAACAGTTAAATAATCTATTTATTACATTTTTCATCAGATTATGTATGATTTTAACCAGAATTATTCGCTTTATTTTAACGTTATCGGCGGATGACGTCGACGTCACCAACACGTTATTGATGTCATAACTCAACGTCGCAGTTATTTTTGTATTCGGAGTTAGTTATTAATATTTAGCGATTATGAATATTCTTTCACTGAGAAATCCCAATCTTTCACACATAGAAATGCAATAAAAAGGGATATATATACATGTACGACAATCTTGATTTTATAAAAACTCTCGGCGTCCCGTTAGTTTTTCTACATTACTTGCATTTGTTCAATCATTAATATTGAGTATGAGAATTGCATAAACGTGAACTAAATGGTGTTTGAGTAGTATTAAATGTTGTTTATATTGCACCAATAATATAGTTTTAAAATGTTGTAGAATAAGACGATAATCTAATTATATGCAAGCAGGTTTAAAGGCAAAATGATGCTAGATAATTAAATGGAGACACTAATGGCAATGCTGCTTACTAAACACTTCAATATTGCTGTGTGTCGCTTTAAACATATTATATTGTTATATCCCACGCATTCTCTATTAAAGCGAAGTATGTTGTACTGTTCTAAAGGAAATACATATAGTTTGAGTAGGAATATATTCGTTTTGGGAGGCATCCATCCATCCATCCATCCATCCATCTCTATTCGTGTCCGTCTTTTTGTCTGTCTGTCTGTCTGTATGTCTGCCTCCATGACTGTCTGTCTGTCTGTCTGTCTGCCTGCCTCCATGACTGTCTGTCTGTCTGTCTGTCTGCCTATCTGTCTGTCTGTCCATCCATCCATCCATCCATCCATCCGTCATCCATCCGTCATCCATCCATCCATCCATCCATCCATCACACCCGTACGTGCAAGTTCGAGCAGTTTTAACTGATAGGTGCAATCACAATACCCCGTAGATTCGTGTTCATGCATAATTATATATTTGCTATATATAAACATTATCGAATGGGGGACGCTCCTGTCATCGTATCACTTTATTGTGTAATAATTAGTATTACCTGTATTTAAAGATCATGTGGTAATAACTTAATTATTGTTTTCAAATATAGGACGCATGTTCTGAATTTTAACCTAGCGATTTATTAGTAAGTAAGGTGGGAAAGTCTAGTTAGAAAGTGTTAGAGAGTAACTCAGTTAACGCAACCAAGCTGCCTGGATGCCACCTTATTTATATTCCCGCCAATACGAAAACTGCCATTTTTTGTTTCTCCTTTGGATAATGGTATTTCGCCATAAAAAGTTATTGACTGTGTGGCTGAATAGGAACTATATATGTATGCAACAATCATAGTATTATATGTTTTTCTGTTATGGACATTTCTGAAGTCGCCATAATCTGCCGACATTATGTATGTAGCCATCAAACCATACATATCTCAAGACGCTAGAATCTGTAGGGAGTGTCTATGCTACGCGGCATAATAAAATAGTTTTCTATTTTGGACATATCTCAAGACGGCAGAATCTGCAGAAAGTGTGTAGGCTACCTCATCATAATATAATGCGTTCCATTATGGATATATATCAAGGCTGCAGGAAGTGTGTATGCTACTTCAACATACTATAAGGTGTTTTAATATGTATAACTCTAAAAGCGACAGAATCTGGAGGAAGTGTGTCTGTTACCTCATCGTACTTTAAGGTATTCCATTATGGCCATCTCTCAAGGCGCCATAATCTGGAGGAATTGTGTATGCTACTTCGCTAAACTCTAAGGTGTATTTTGGACATATCTTAAGGCGACATAATCCGCAGGAAATGTGTATGTTACCTCCTCATGCTATAACGTTATTCAATTTTAGACATCCCTCAAGGCGCCGGAATACGCAGGCATTGTGTATGCTGCCCTATCATTCTATAAGGTGTTCCATCTGGGACATTTCTCAAGGCGCCAGAATATGCAGAAAGTGTGTATGTTGCCCATGCATACTATTATACGGTGTTCCATTAGGGACATCTCTCAAGGCGCCAGAATATCCAGGAAGTGTTTGTGCTACCTCATCATACTATAAGATTTTCCATTGTGTACACATCTTAAAGCGACATAATATGTTAGAAGTGTGTATGCTACCTCGCCATAATAAAACGTTTTCTATTTCGGACATATCTCAAGACGCCAGAATCTGCTACCGCATCATATTATAAGGTCTTCCATTATGGATATATCTCAAGGCTGCAGGAAGTATGTATGCTATCGGATCATACTATAAGATTTTCCATTTTGTACACATCTTAAGGGAACAGAATCTGCAGAAAGTATGTATGCTAGCTCACCATGCCATAATGTTTTCCATTTTGGACATCTATCAAGGTGACAAAATCTGCAGGAAAAATGTATATGCTACCGGGTCAAACTACTAGTATACGGTTTGCCATTATGGAAATCTCTCAAAAAAAGATCGGACAGGGAAAGTATCATTCAATGAGGACAGTTAACCACAAAACACAGAAACAAATACGCAAACAGACAAACAAGAAGGCAAAAGTAATATTAAATCAAACGACATCACAAACACAAAAGGGTTGACAATAGGGCTACCGCCTTGGAACCGGTTCTAGGGTGCACCAAACCTCTCGAGCCGACAGAAACTGCCGGAAGTGTGTATGCTACCTCATCATAATATACTATGCAGTTACATGTGCGCCTTCTCCCGTAGGTCGATAAATGGTTATTCCGAATAAATAAAATAAATTATACCTTCGCATTCCTCTTAAAATATAATAATATCTTAAAAGAAATGGAGAACATTTAACACTCTGTTTAAGTACTTCACATTTTTATATACCCGTTTTCGGGCATTTTTTGATTTACATATATAGTTTATATTACTACCATATCATCCCTTATTTTTTAATAGTTTTATCTTGATATATTTACATTAATTTTTAATTAATCCTTCATTTCTTCATCTTTCGTCAGTTTTTGCGCACAATATGACCTATTTGTGTGTCGACGTGCCGTAAAATACCATTCATTCATTCATTGAATATACGTATACTGAACGGTACTCTGTATTGTTTGATGAAAGTCATGTAATAGTCATCAAATGAACCAATACTATCCAGATAACCAAAAATGATCATAAAATATGTTTCAAAGAAATTCTTGTAAATAGTATGTGTGTTATTGTAGATCTATTGGGGAAAATTATTCAAAACGTTGGCTTAATAAACGGTAGAGTCCGGTTTGGCATCAACGAATTGCTTAACATCATGACTCAAATTCGACATTTGATTGCAACAACATACTATTGTTTTGGGGCGTTTGTTTCAGCCAAAGGGTTTTTGAACTTTTCAGACAAAATACATCTCGTACCTAAATAAGTTGTATATCAGTGAAACAGACAATTTTAGTGGTAAATAAAAATACCTTACTTGTTAAAATCGGTTGAGAAATAAAAATTGCATGTGCGAAAGCTGTTTTTGATGGGTCTTTTTCAATGCAAAATTCTGCTGCATGAAAAAATTGAAAAAAATATTTTGTTTTAAAATTTGTATCCAAAAATGGGTTAAATTGTTGAATATTAGTAAATTTAGACACCCTGAAAGTTTTATAGCAAAATATGAAGGATGACTGAAGTTATTTGAAATTTCTTAATTTTCCGCTGTCCCACCAGCAAGGAATTTACACAGGAAAAAAGCCCCATCAAAAAATCATTTTGGCTGTAAAATATTTATTTCTCAACCGATTTTCTAAAGTAAAGTAGTTTTATTTACCACTAAAAATGCCAGTTCTAATGATATATAACTGATATACGTATTGTTTAAAATGCTTAAGTTACTGCAGAAAAAACTTGGGCTGAAACAAGCGGCCCAAACAATACCTAATTTCCATAACCAATGACAAGAGATATGATGTCCTACTTAGACGGGGATGCTCCTAGAGCAACATATTTTGGAGGTATTTGTTTCTCAATTTATTCGTTTTTATCATACCTCACATGAAACGCCCACGTTAAATCCCCATAGACAACAATGTGTAATTTCTTACTATCTGACGCGAGGCAGATAGTACAGGGTGATAGTAAATCGCAGGGTGATAGCAAAACAATTATCACATGCGCAGCTTTGATGCGCCCTGTTTTGGTGACTTCATCGGGTCAGTATGGTGAAATTGCTCTTTTTAACTCATCATAACTTCAAAAGTACCTGACGACTTCAATAAACTACCACTCATTTTCTTAGTTACGTTATTTCCAATCCAACGATATAACTTTCATAGCAACTATCTGGAAAAAAATGGTTTCGGCAAATACACTGCTTCGCTACGCATGTCCCGTTTCACGCAAACAAGCAGTGGAGTATCTATCAGGCAAAGTCAAATCTGTACTGAAAATTA
Source organism: Cyrtodaria siliqua (assembly GCA_037043455.1). NCBI lineage: Eukaryota > Metazoa > Mollusca > Bivalvia > Adapedonta > Hiatellidae > Cyrtodaria > Cyrtodaria siliqua. The sequence goes on from JAWPHD010002536.1 coordinate 130,013, forward strand.
ATCTTATTTTTGCCCGAGGGGTTTTTGGTATAATAAAATAAAGATCGGGCGATAATCATATCCCCAGGGTAAACATTCTTACTATCACTCTCTCATGAATGTGATATTTATATATTTAGGAGCTGCTAAAATGCCACTACATCGGGGTTATCGTTACCAAAAACTTCGAAAACCATTCGCAAAATGTTATTATCGTAATTCTTGATATACTTCAAAATATCAAACCATATCTGTTTTAATGAATTAACATAAACAATAGTAGCTCCTTTGCTTGCCGTTCTGTATATAAAGGTAGTGCTAGGATGGTCGGCCTGGTCATTATAATGGGACTGGGTATAATTCAATGTGTCCACAGCGTTGTATTATCAAGTCCCACGTAGGTGTATTTAGTAAGTATTGTAAGAAGGCATGAAGACTAAGATGCATACTATCCATCCATTAGTTTATCTCAATGTCATCTAAGATTAAAACTGGTTTATTCAAATTAATCCCTATTTACATAATACTAACTAAAACTTAATATGACTATCCTCCAGTAACAACTAGCTATTTCTTATAAAAAATATCTAATCTCAAAACCATGCAGCCTGTGACCCAATGGATAGCACGATGGACTTTTAATCCGGAGAACCCAGGTTCGTGCCTCGCTGAGTTTCGTCGGTGTGTTATCGGGCAAGACACATTCCCTCGTGAAGACAGTGGTAGCCGCGTACATCGGATGGGGACGTAGGCTGGGCGGTCCCGCGTATCCGAAGACTATCGTTAGAGGCTCAGAGCAAGTTGAAGAATCATAGTATTTAGATTAGGGCAGGTTCTCGGATTTCTACGTATAAAAACGTATAAATACCCTCTCTCTGGGGCGGGTATACACAGTAACATATAACGTGATGATGGTGCGTTAAGCAGCATTCAATTCACTCAATTCTGTTTCTATTAAAGTGAATTTTGAATCATTCTCAACATTAAGGATACTATAATGCTTTTCATCAACAACAAAAATGGAGAAAATACACAATTCAATTCAATTCAATATTTTATTTCAGCATAAACAGTTTACAATGTCCATCGCAATCAATACTGAGACGGTTAACACGCGATGCAATAAATAACATACAACTATTACAAAATCAACTTGAGAAGAGCAAGACCAATATTTAGATGTGAGAAAACAATAACATTGACAGTAATAGTTCGTTAATCACCCTGTAAAGGTAAATTTAGTATATACTTTGTGCATTTCAACTCAGTAGATCAATAAGACAGTACGTAGACTCCTGTATGTAGCTTTGTCATTGTCTTAACTACCTCCGTCATTGACAATACACTTTCGGTCTTTTGTAGTTAACTGTCGTTCGATTTACACTATTTCTGTGTGCGCAATAAAATAGTCATTATGCTTACTAACAGTCCAAAACCTAGGTTTTGACTATAATAAAATGCGAAGAATATCACAACCTAAGTTAAGAAGGTGCTATTGTAACAACGGTACACATTCTAACAAATAGTTGCATGTGTAGTTGTCAGTACAGTAGTCAAGGTATTATCCTTATTCTTCTTCGTTTTTTTTTTTTTGCGTATTGATAGGAACAGAATTCTTCATTGTAAAGTATGTGGGTGGGTGGGGTAATCCAAACTGGTGTTAACAATCGTTAAAATAGGCAAGACTTGCTATTAATTTGAACTAAAATAGTCATCTTATTGGATTTTGTGTTTGCAAGGTGAATTCGTGTCTTTATATGTAATACCTAATCCAAATGTTTCAATCATAGTAAGTATTGAAATAACGCATACACCTACATTTGAAAATGGTCTATGTTATAAAAAGCGGAAACACTTTTTCCTTATCTAGAATCCTTTGGATTTGTGTATTTTGTGCAATATATGTATATATCGGAAAAGTAAAATAATATTGATGTTGAATTATTTTAATGAAGGCTTACACTTTCTATTCGTACACAATTTCATTAATCTAAAAACTATCTCTAATTCATAATGTAATATTTAAGTCATCGTAGAAAGGTTGTGGATTACTGATTCCTTCATTGTTTTACATATAATGTAAAACATATTGACTGTACTACATGCATAAAACTGTTTCAGTAGTGGGTGGGGTAATATGACATCCCATTTTAGTATGATAGATAGTGAGTTTAAGCAGAATGTAGAACCGAAACTAAGCTTATTTATGCCGTATTAAACTAAAATTAATTATAAACCTAATTGTATATTTCAAAAGTACCTTAACAATTACCAAAAAACATAATGCGCAAAAATGAACATCCAAAATGTTATGCCGCGTGGCTACAATGATACACCTGTTATTATTCGAATTAAACTGTATAAGCTACATGTTCCAGATTGCTATCATGAACAAATGGCATCTACATTCATTGCTCTTTTCAAAAAAATTATGGCAGAATTTGCCATCTGAGTTATTAGCAATATCGAACATTTTGGGTCCTGGCTCCATGCCTAATACGTTGATTTACATGGAACGCGCGGACAAATGGAAGTAACTTAATAGGCCTTGCCAGATAAATGTACCGATCTTATCCAACATGTTTTTGATACGAACGTTCCTACAAAGTTTGACGCATGGAAGTCAAAGCGTGTAAACTGAAGTTTACTGTTTAAAAAAAATAGAATATGCCCAACGGGTATATTTTGTGACAGATCAATACATGATGAGCGGGGCTTGAAAATCGACAATATGAAAACTGCAAGCACACGATTTTGATCTCGCATAATATCAGCACACTTGACATATTTATTTCCTTAGCAGAAGCTATAATTTAAACATAGTTTGTAAACATATTTTTATTTGGTATGTATTTATTACTTAAAGAAAAAACTCAAATGTATAAAATCAAGTGACAAAAACCCATTCTTATTAGATGAGTGATTTTGACATAAATTAAGAAACATATTTATGTAACAAGTACATCGATAATGCTCGTTGTTGAATAAATCTAACATCTTCGTAGTACATTTAGTATCAAGTTTAGTAAACGTCAGATTCGATTCAGTATAATTGTTGAGTGAATCGCATTTCGAATAAGTCAATGGCGATAACGTTATTTTGAGTGTTTCATTACGTGGTCCAAGTATTAATTTTCATACCCCATCCAACCCCTTCTCCAAAAAGCGAAAACGGGGTTGGCTGGGTTATGAAATAAAACCTTAATTTCGTCTTTAAAAGTTTTCATATTGTAAAATTGAAACATTTAATAGGTAATTGTAAACAGGCTATCGCATCTTTTTCAGTAAAAATGTTTTTACACATGTTTTATTGTCGAAATATCCGTTATAAAATCCTGCTAATATAAGCTTTCCCATCGCTTAATGGAATTAAGGCGGGACCACGTAATGGTTTTACCACATTGTCAAGTATTTGTTTAAGCATCATGTTTAAGTATGAATGTTCTCTATATTATTATATAAAGATCACGTTTTCAAGACGACAACTACATGCATTATCAAGGCGTTTAAGCTGTAGTATGTTAAATATTTATTGTGGAAATATTTAAAAAGCAAACTTTCAAATCAATAACAAAGTGTGAAAGTAAATAAATAAGTAATAGTAAAAAACAATAACAAATAACAAGAAATAACAAGAAATGTCACAGTAAGTGACAAATGTGTGTGTGTGTGTGTATTTCTAAGGATTAGTCCCTCCACCTACGACAGGCGTCCTACCTGACGATTATAGGCACAATGTCTGGACTTTTATCTGTGTGTCGTTGTGTGATGTGATGATATGTCTACTTGAAGCAGCGAACTCAATGGTTTCTTTATAGTGCTGACACACTGGAATACCACGCCGTAGTAAACATGATACCCCCACCCGCCAGTCACATTATTCTGACACTGGTCAATCAGTCGCAGCACTACCCATTATTTGCTCGTCAGGCAAGGGTTACAAGTGACTACTCCATTTTTAAAGTCTTTGGTATGACGCGGTCAGGGGACTCGAACCCACGACCTCCCGAATGCAAGGCAGACGCTATAACCACTACACCACAATGCATCGGTCAGGTAGTGACAAATGCCCCCGAAGTGACCTTTGACCTGTAAGTGTGACCTTGACCTTGGAGCAATATGAAACCAACAGATATATTTAACAGTTATTAAACAAATAAAATAATAATTATTATTATTAAAAAAAAAATTAGAAGAAAAAAATATTAAAAAAAAGAAAAAAAAAAGAAAAAAAATATATTAAAAAAAACATACACTAAAAAAAACAAAAAAAAAACAAAAAAAAAAAAACATCACAAAAAAACTTAAAAAATAATGAAAAAAGAAAATTAATTAAAAGAAAATTAATTAAAAGAAAAAGAAAAAAAAGAAATGTCACAGTAAGTGACAAATGCCCCCAAAATGACCTTTGACTTGTAAGTGTGACCTTGACCTTGGAGCGATTGACCTGAATTTTGTGCGCGACATGTCGTCTGGTTGTGCTGAGCACTTGTGCCAAGTTATTTGAATATCCGTACAGGAATGCCAGAGTTATTGACTGGACACAATTTGACCTTTGATCTCTAAATGTGACCTTGACCTTGGAGCCACGGACCTGGGTTTTGTGCGCGACACGTCGTCTAGTTCTGGTGAGCAATTGTGCCAAGTTATTTGAAAATCTGTCCATGAATGTCAGAGTTCTTAACCGGACACGAAAGCACTTTGTTTTGACCTTTGACCTTTAAGTGTGACGTTGACCTTGGAGCCACGGGACTGGGTTTTGTGCGCAACACGTCGTCTTGTTGTGGTGAGCAATTGTGCCAAGTTATTTGAAAATCTGTCCATGAATGTCAGAGTTCTTAACCGGACACGAAAGCACTTTGTTTTGACTTTTGACCTTTAAGTGTGACGTTGACCTTGGAGCCACGGACCTGGGTTTTGTGCGCGACACGTCGTCTTGTTGTGGTGAGCAATTGTGCCAAGTTATTTGAAAATCTGTCCATGAATGTCAGAGTTCTTAACCGGACACGAAAGCACTTTGTTTTGACCTTTGACCTTTAAGTGTGACGTTGACCTTTGAGCCACGGACCTGGGTTTTGTGTGCGACACGTCGTCTCGTTGTGGTGAGCAATTGTGACAAGTTATTTGAAAATCTGTCCATGAATGTCAGAGTTCTTAACCGGACACGAAAGCACTTTGTTTTGACTTTGACCTCTAAGTGTGACCTTGACCTTGGAGCCACGGACCTGGATTTTGTGCGCGACACGTCGTCTTGTTGTGGTGAGCAATTGTGCGATGTTATTTGAAAATCCGTCCATTATTGTCAGAGTTATTCAGCGGACACGATTGTACAGACGAACGGACAGACAGTGCGACTATTATATGACACCCTTCGGGGGCATAAAAAGAAGAAGTAAACAATAATTAAAAAAAAACTGCCATGGTCCAAAACTTTTTTTACCGAGTATATATATATTGAAAAAATAAAAACAAAATTAAAAAAATAAAAGCAAATAAATCAATATTAAATACAAAAAAAATAATTAAAAATTTAAAAAAAATCACACAAAAATTAACAAATAAATGGAAAAAAATATAATGAAAACAGTAAAAAAAAAAATATTCAAAAAAAAAAGAAAAAAATTAAAAAAGAAAGAAATGTCATAGTAAGTCTCAAATGCCCCCGAAGTGATCTTTGACCTGTAAGTGTGACCTTGACATTGGAGCGACGGACCTGGATTTTGTGCGCGACATGTCGTCTGGTTGTGGTGAGCTCCTGTGCCAAGTTATTTGAATATCCGTCCAGGAATGCTACAATTATTGACTGGACACAATTTGACCTTTGACCTCTATATGTGACCTTGACCTTGGAGCCACGGACCTGGGTTTTGTTCGCGACACGTCGTCTAGTTCTGGTGAGAGATTGTGCCAAGTTATTTGAAAACTGTCCATGAATGTCAGAGTTATTAACCGAACACGAAAGCACTTTGTTTTGACCTTTGACCTCTAAGTGTGACCTTGACCTTGGAGCCACGGACCTGGGTTTTGTGCGCGACACGTCGTCTAGTTGTGGTGAGCAATTGTGCCAAGTTATTTGAAAATCCGTCCATTATTAAAAGAGTTATTAAGCGGACACGATTGTACAGACGAACGGACAGACAGTGCGACTACTATATGCCGACATTGACCTTGGACCCACGGTCCTGGATTTTGTGCGCGACACGTCGTCTTGTTGTGGTGAGCAACTGTGCGAAGTTATTTGAAAATTCGTCCATTATTGTCTGAGTTAATAAGCGGACACGATTGTACAGACGAACGGACAGACAGTGCGACTACTATATGCCACCCATCGGGGGCATAATAAAAAATAAAAAAAGGACGCATTGAATAAAAGTATAATATAATAATAATAATATTAGAAATGGAACATTTATTTAATTGTAAATACATTCGGTACAAACGGTTTTAACACTTTTGCTGTCACAGTCGAAAACATTGATCTGTTTCGACCAGTTTAGGCCCAGATCAACATGCACACTATCATGGTTTTCTCTATTCGCCACTCAGTAAGAATGTTTTCCATAACACTTTATATATAAAATATTACCGGAAGGTTTGAATTCAAAATTTAAAAGACGACATTTGGAATTTGGCGGGTAAAGTGTTAACACTATTGATTTTTAAATAAAAACATGTCCATGAAAACACGAACGTGACAACATATAAGTACAATACGTTGTGAGTAAGGACAGTTTTTAAATGTGCCTGCACTTTTTCCCTCTTTTCCTCTTTTCACAGATCAACGTCGTATACTACTGCGTTGTTAGTACGGAGTATACTAGAAGAATTCAATGCGCGTTTCAGTTGACCCTTTCGTTTTACATAGGCCAACGTCTAATACTTTAGGCTATTGGATTTGTATGGCGAACTATTACCTGCAGGCTCATCGTCCACTGCCTAAAATAACTCGGAATATTTTGCTTAAAACATGTTTATTGTATACTTTCACATTGTATGAAAACTATTTCCATTGTACTTGTGTTATTTCTATAGCATTTGAAGGAATTCGTATCTTGTTTTTTGCGGATGATTATGTCGTCGACGTCGGTGGACGCTATTGAAAATGTCAAGCGGTTGTCTGAAGATTGTAGACGATTCGTTCGCGTTTACGTCTAGTATGTTAGTGAATCATTCAACTATTTTGTAATCTTTTCGTTGTTATGTGGATACTAGGCACGTTTCTGTTTCTTTACAGTAAAAAGTAGCTCTTAATCGACGTTTAATATCGGATCTTGTCAACGTTAAGTATCGTAAAACACAGACTATATGTGCATTTCTAGTTTTGTATCATGGCCATGATGATTGTCGTTCTTTGAAACAGATACAACATATTGCCTTAGACGCACAATCCTTGCATCAACGTCTGCTACATCTTTGAGTCTATCCATTTGTGCTGAAATCCTTTTATGTCGAAATTCAAGATGTGCATCAATTATATCCTTAAATAAAAAAAATAAACAAGAAATATAGCATTCACAGAAAGTCGTCAACCAAACACACGTATTTAAAGATATTTATCTGATGAAAGAATATCATAGTAATTAAATGCTTACAACACAGACTGGTGAAGTAGTCACAGACTTACAACACAGACTGGTGACGTAATTACATGCTTGCAACACAGACTGGCGAAGTAATCACATGCTTGCAACACAGACTAGTGACGTAATTACATGCTTGCAACACAGACTGGTGACGTAGTCACATGCTTGCAACACATACTGGTGACGTAATCATATTGTTGTAACACAGGCTGGTGACGTAATCATTTACTTACATCACAGACTGATGAAGCAATCGCATGTTTGCATCACAGACTGGTGAAGTAATCACATACCCACAACACAGACTGGTCAAGTAATCACATACCTACAACACAGACTGGTGAAGTAATCACATGTTTGTAACACAGACTGGTGAAGTAATCACGTACTTGTAACACTGACTGGTGACGTAATCAATGTTTTCAACACAGACTGGTGAAGTAATCACATACCTACAACACGGACTAGTGACGTAATCACATGCTTGCAACATAGACTAGTGAAGCAATCACATGCTCGCAACACAGACTGGTGAAGTAATCACATATCTACAACACAGACTGGTGACGTAATCACATGCTTACAACATAGACTGGTGAAGTAATCACATACCTACAACACAGACTGGTGACGTAATCACATGCTTGCAACATAGACTAGTGAAGCAATCACATGCTTGCAACACAGACTGGTAAAGTAATCACATACCTACAACACAGACTGGTGATGTAATCACATGCTTACAACATAGACAGGTGAAGTAATTACATATTACAACACAGACTGGTGACGTAATCACATGCTTGCAACATAGACTAGTGAAGCAATCACATTCCTGCAACACAGACTGGTGAAGTAATCACATACCTACAACACAGACTGGTGACGTAGTCACATGCTTACAACATAGGCTAGTGAAGTAATCACATACTTGCAACACAGACTGGTGAAGTAATCACATGTTTGTAACACAGACTGGTGAAGTAAGCACATACTTGTAACACAGACTGGTGACGTAATCAATGTTTTCAACACAGACTGGTGAAGTAATCACATACCTACAACACGGACTAGTGAAGTAATCACATGCTTGCAACATAGACTAGTGAAGTAATCACATACTTGCAACACAGACTGGTAAAGTAATCACATACCTACAACACAGACTTTCCAGAAGTGTATCACGTGCATTAGGGTTATTGGTATTAACATAGTTGTATGCATCCATTGCTGGGTTTAAAATCAAATTAAAATCTCAAGCGATAAACGGGTGTCCATATTTTGATATTTTATCTCTTAAATTATAGAAAAAATTGTAAAGTGTGTATCCTGTAGAAAATAAAGTGAGAATGGTTTACTTTTTAAAAAAATCAATACAACTTTTCTTTTATTTTTGTCACCTAGACCCTGAATATTCATAAAAATTGTATTTGTCATTTAAACAGTAAAGTTGAAAGAGGTATGTGGAACCAGAGAACAAAGATTCTAACTGATCAAATCATAGCCAGTGTCGAGACATGTTAAGTGTATTACTGGGATGCCATACTTCATTTTCTAGGGGGGTGGAGGGGGGGGGGGAATTCTGTCAAAATGTTATGAAATTTGCTGTGTTACAAACATGTGATTACGTCACCAGTCTGAAAACATTAAAATATATTAAAAAATGCTGCTGCTTCATTCTTTAATTAAATCTCACCGATGTCAAAATCATACTCTTATTATTAATTTAAATTAATAGTAATGGTAACGTAACATACACATATATGTAAGTATGTTAAAATTATGTTTCAATTGTTGTAACAATTATAAAATTTAATAACCGAGAACTGTGAGTTGTTAAAACAAATGAAACGAAAATTGAAGAAACATTGACAAATTTTCCTACTGAACCTCTAAACCTTACATTGTATGCTACGTACCCTTCATATCCTTACATATTAGGTACATATACCCTATATATCCGTACATAGTATGTTCCCATATCTTATATATGTTGACATGGTATGTCCGCGCAACCTATACATATGCTTTGTAGGACCATAATTTTCCCAGATCACATTTTTCACACACTTGTGAAGAATAGATCCTATTCTTCACATTTCCAAATGTGACATATGTGTTTGTCCAAAAAGGGGGTTAACAAGAAAATCACATTTTTCACAGATTCTGTCCGTGCCTGTTGGTGTTGCAACGTATTTATGGCATCATCATCATCCTCATCTTCATCATCATCATCATCATCTTGAGGGGCAGATATATAATTATTATTGTTTTGCCTTCGACGTCTGTCCGTCCGTCCGTCCGTCTGTCTGTCTGTTTCCATAACCCCTGGCCAGATTCACACGAGTGATTGGTACCAAACCTAGTTGTGCATATCGCCTTTGCGAACGTTCGCTTAATTTTTGTCAGAGTTATGGAACTTTGTTATTTTTTCTAAACAGAATATATAGGGGAGACATTATCCTAAACCCATTCTCGGATTTTGATAAAGATTTACTAGTATGAAGCCTAGTTATGCATTGTGAGACCGCATAAAGCTCGCTTCGCATAACGCGAATTATTATTATTATTATTATTATAACACAATTAGTGTTCTTATTTACAAGTTGGGGAGCTTTATGCGAATTGAGTATACAAACACTCCGCGTGAAGCTTATGACGTCATTGACAATGTTAGGCGGCATCTGACATACAGATGAAAGGCGTTTGATGTTACGGGTGTGCCTTTTTGCGGACGGGATCGAACCCGCACCGCTACGGCGACAGCGCCTAGCAACAACAAATTCGACCACGCTACCAACTGCGCTACCGCAACAACTCCCAAAAAGGTTTCGCAAGTTAATATACGTTAACCCTTTTTGATGGATCAGTTTCTATGGAAACGAACCTAATAGCATACGACTTACGGTAAATACATTTCGGAGTTCATAACCCAGCCATATGTGAAAAATGCGATTCAGATGTAAAAATGCACATTTTTAGTAAAATTGCACATTAATATTGAAATGTGAAGAATACGATTTCATGTCACATCAAAAACCTTCATCGATCACAGATTTCACAGGAAATGTGAAATATGTGACTGTGTTGTGTGAAAAATGAGATCCCATTCTTCACATCTGTGACGAATAGGATCCTATTCTTCACACGTGTGAAACATGTGATCTCGGAAAATTATGGTCCTACAATGCTTATTTCCCCGTACCCTCCGTATTGTTACATATTATGTCCCGTACCCTATATATCCTTATAGATTATGTTCCCATATCCTACATATCTTGACGTATTATGTCCCCGAAACCTACACATATTATGCCCCCATACCCTCTAAATCCTTACATAGTATGTCCCCGTACTCTATCCTTTCATATTATGACCCCCACTACCCCTATTACCCTCTCCATACTAATACATATTCCCATACCATATTTAGTTGCATAGTATGTCCCCATACACTCTATATATTTAAATACGGTATTATATCCCCGTACTATATTTTTTCATAATATGCCCTCATAGCCTCTGTACACTTATATAATATATCCCCATACCTTATATATCTTTACATATTATGGCATCATACCATGTGTATCCTTACATGCCCCTTTACCTATTTAATATTATGTCCCCATTACATGTATACCCTTACACAGTATGTTCCCATATCCTGTAAATATATCCTAACATAGTATGTCCCCGTACCCTCTATATCTTATGTTCCGATTTACCTTATACATTATATACACATACCCTCTATATCCTTACATATTATGTCCTCGCAACCTACATACGAGCGTATCCTTGCAATGTATGTCCCCATAACCTCTATATCCTTACATATTATGTCCCCGTACCCTGTAAATACTTAGATGTTATATCCACTTTCCCTATATATCCTTACATATTATGTCCTCGCGACCTATATATCCTTACATTGTATGTCCCCATAACCTCTATATATATCCTTACATGTTATGTCCCGTACCCGTACCTATTACGTCATCATACCCCCTAAATACTTACATATTACGTCATCATATCCTGTATATACTTACATATTACGCTATCATACCCTGTATATTCTTACATATTATGGTATCATACCTGTATATCTTTACATCTCCCCCTACCTTCTATAACCTTACATATTATGTTTCCATTACCTTTATATCCTCACACAGTATGTTTCCATACCCTATAATTATGTCCCCGTATACCCTCTATATCCTATATATCCTTGCTCGCTATTTCCCGTAATCTCTGTTTACTTACATATTATATCCCGATATATATCCTTACATAATATGTCCCCGTACTATCAATATCCTTACATAATATGTCCCCGTACTATCAATATCCTTACATAATATGTCCCCGTACTATCAATATCCTTACATAATATGTCCCCGTACTAGTACTCTATATACATATACTTATATCCCCACACCCTATATATCCTTACGTATATCCTCATATCCTATATATCCTTACATATCCCCATACCCTCTATATCCTTCATACCCTCTATTTACTTACATATTATATTTCCATACCCTCTATATTCCTAATTACATAATATGTCCCCATACCCTCTATATCATTACATATTATACCCCCATACTCTCTATGTCCTTGCATATTATATCCACATACCCTCTATATCCTTACATAATATATCCCCATACCCTCTATATTCTAACATAATATGTCCCCATACCCTCTATATCCTTACATATGATATCCACATACCCTCTATCATTTGTCTATATTCCTTACATATTATATTCCCATAGCCTCTATATTCCTTGCATATTATATCCTCATACCCAGTATATCCTTACACATGTACCACGCCTCTATATGGTTTGCGTATAAAATATGTAAGCATATAGAGGGTATGGGGACATCATATGTAAGGATATATATGGCGACATAATATGTAAGAATATATAAGGTATAGGGACAAAATATGTAAAGATAAATGTGGTATGGGGACATAATATGTAAGGATATAGTGGTTATTCAGACATACTATGTAAGGATGCAGAGGGTACATGGACATACAATGTTAGAATATAGAGGTTATGGGGACATAATATCTAAGGATATATATCTTATGGGGACATATGTAAGGATACAGAGGGTACAGGGAAATACAATGTAAGGATACATACATAATATGTCAAGATATATAGATATGGGAACATAATATACTAGTACGCATATAATAGGATTATTACTAGAGTAACGTGTTCTGGAAGTTTATATCACCTCGAGTAGGTAAATGATCCTTGATCTGGCATTTACCTACGAGAGGTGATACAAACCTTCCAGAACACGCTACTCTAGTAATGATCCTTTTAGTATATACCGCCTACATATGATTAAAAATATTCACATTTCTGTTGCATACGTATGCAATAAAGAAGGATATCAATAATACTCTCATTGTTTTGTGTATTTCACGTATGATTAGAGATACGGTTGAATAGTGAATTATCTGCTGTGATTGCATGAACACATTGTAAAGCTTTCAAGTTGGAGTGTTTTCTTAAAATTAAATTATAACACTTATACAACTGCGTACTTATGATTGTTTAAGTACTTTGAATAGTATTGTCTAATTCTACAAAATGTTGACTCGCCTTTATGTTGTGTAATGTAATTTTAAAGAAATAGTCATAATGATTATTATGTATTATGGTCTTCTACATCTCATGCTTATGTCTGTCAAGCGTGTGTATGTGTGCGTGTTGCGTGCGTGCTTGTGTGCGTGCGTTTGTGTGTGTGTGTGTGTAAACTGTCGGCTTAAAACGTCCTTATTAATTTGTGTATATTTCAAAATGAGTATATTTCAAATGTTAATTAATTGAGATTTTGGTCGATGTAATTTTCATTTAGGTAAACGGTTTTCTTCACTACAACAAGATGGATATAATTGTTCCTTCAAAATAAGAGTGGCTACTAATGTAGCAAGATTGCCGTTGTTTAATTCTTCTCACATTGCGATGTTGAACGTATAATAGTTTTGGTAAGTGCAACAATGGGACTACGTGATATATGGGTCAATGTACCGCTGTGTCCATAATTACTGTTCCATAACATTTATTTATGACTTGTAATACACAGCTAAGTTCGTGATATATGGTCAACCTTCCGTTGCGTCGATAATTACTGTTACGCAATTAACGGTGGTGTCCCATTAGGCCCCATTAAGCAGTTAATAAATATTACGTAACAACACTGATAAAATTTTACATATTAGATTTCATATAGCACACAATTATATTTGGCCGTATTTAAGGGTATGTTGTAGAGAAAACAGGTCTGTACCGAAGCATTGTGGTGTAGTGGCTATAGCGTCTGCCTTGCATTCAGGAGGTGGGTCCCCTGAACGCGTCATACCAAAGACTTTAAAAATGGAGTGTCACTTGTAACCCTTGCCTGACGAGCAAATAATGGGTAGTGCTACGACTGAATGACCAGTGTCAGAATAATGTGGGTGGGTGGGGGTTTCATGTCTACTACGGCGTGGTATTCCAGTGTGGCAGCACTTTAAAGACACCATTGAGTTCGCTGCTTCAAGTAGTCATATCATCACATCACACAACAACACACAGATAAAAGTCCAGAAATTGTGCCTATAAATCGTCGCCTGTCATAGGTGGAGGGACTATAATCTTAGAAATACACACAAAACAGGTCTGTATCCATATTGCATCGATACAATATTATTATGCATGCAATTATGTTTAATATGTTTGTGTGACGATGCAACTTTTAATTGATAATGTATAAACACACTTATAAAATCGTGAATTTAGTTCTACTTTGCGAATATTTAGGAATATATTTATATATTATGTCAGTACGTCTACTGAGACTAGTTAGCATGTATATTACATGTACCCCTATTTTAGCTGATTTTTGTCGCATAAATGAGATCATATGTTCATTCACCGGCAGGGTCATACCAAAGACTTTAAAACTAGTAGTTCTCTATCTTGAAGCACAAAGTTCAACCCCAGTGCCGTGTAACTGATGGATTTTTCTCTTGGAACTTTCATATTTCCAATCGCACGCACGCAGAAAGACATACAGACAGACACATGCAGGCAGCCAGGCAGGCAGGCAGACAGGGAGACAGACAGTAGGCAGGCAGGCAGGCATGCAGGCAGAAAGGCAAGGTTCAGCATATAAAGAGTAGGGCTAGGATTGGTCGGGTCGGTGTCAGTATAACGTAACCGTGTGTGGTGTCATTTCACGGCGTAGTATTCCAGTGTGGCAGCAATATGAAGTTATGTTGAGTATAGAGCTCAGCTCACTGCTACAAGTAGATACCAATGTAATATTACTGAACAATTGATCAAAGCGACGTTACCTCACATCCACCCAACGCCCCCACCTACCCCATCGCGCGCACAAACGCACGCACGCACACACGCACGCACGCGCGCATGCATGCATGAATTCATATGTAGCAATGAAAGAATAAGTGTTACCCTATCTCCCTCATATACACACTCGTGCATTTGTAGCGACCATACTTTTAAATGAATAATACAACGTCAACAAGAAAAACTTGATGCAAAGCATCAATTCGGCGCCAACTTTTTGAAGAATTAAAACATACGTTATTAAATAACAGTACACGTGTTTATCAGTTATTTTAACTATCTTATCATCAGTACTAAACCTTGGTATATTTAGTGGTCATGGACATAATATTAACAAACGTTGCTATGTTGACTTGGTTAAATGTATTTTGAATTAACTAGGTCATTCAGACAATTTTCCAAACGGCCCGGCCAGACATCACGGCTGTCCACTATGACCTGCCCAGGCTGTGTAAGAGCAGCCCGGCCAGACATCACGGCCGTCCACTATGACCTGCCCAGGCTGTGTAAGAGCAGCCCGGCCAGACATCACGGCCGTCCACTATGACCTGCCCAGGCTGTGTAAGAGCAGTCCGGCCAGACATCACGGCTGTCCACTATGACCTGCCCAGGCTGTGTAAGAGCAGCCCGGCCAGACATCATGGCTGTCCACTATGACCTGCCCAGGCTGTGTAAGAGCAGTCTGGCCAGACATCACGGCCGTCCACTATGACCTGCCCAGGCTGTGTAAGAGCAGTCCCGCCAGACATCACTGTGTGTAAGAGCAGTCCGGCCAGACATCATGGCTGTCCACTATGACCAGCCCAGGCTGTGTAAGAGCAGTCCCGCCAGACATCACTGTGTAAGAGCAGCCCGGCCAGACATCATGGCTGTCCACTATGACCTGCCCAGGCTGTGTAAGAGCAGTCCCGCCAGACATCACTGTGTAAGAGCAGCCCGGCCAGACATCATGGCTGTCCACTATGACCTGCCCAGGCTGTGTAAGAGCAGCTCGGCCAGACATCACGGCCGTCCAATATGACCTGCCCAGGCTGTGTAAGATCAGTCCCGCCAGACATCACTGTGTAAGAGCAGCCCGGCCAGACATCATGGCTGTCCACTATGACCAGCCCAGGCTGTGTAAGAGCAGTCCCGCCAGACATCACTGTGTAAGAGCAGCCCGGCCAGACATCACGGCTGTCCACTATGACCTGCCCAGGCTGTGTAAGAGCAGTCCCGCCATACATCACTGTGTAAGAGCAGCCCGGCCAGACATCATGGCTGTCCACTATGACCTGCCCAGGCTGTGTAAGAGCAGTCCCGCCAGACATCACTGTGTAAGAGCAGCCCGGCCAGACATCATGGCTGTCCACTATGACCTGCCCAGGCTGTGTAAGAGCAGCTCGGCCAGACATCACGGCCGTCCACTATGACCTGCCCAGGCTGTGTAAGAGCAGTCCCGCCAGACATCACTGTGTAAGAGCAGCCCGGCCAGACATCATGGCTGTCCACTATGACCAGCCCTGGCTGTGTAAGAGCAGTCCCGCCAGACATCACTGTGTAAGAGCAGCCCGGCCAGACATCACGGCTGTCCACTATGACCTGCCCAGGCTGTGTAAGAGCAGCCCGGCCAGACATCACGGCCGTCCACTATGACCTGCCCAGGCTGTGTAAGAGCAGTCCGGCCAGACATCATGGCTGTCCACTATGACCTGCCCAGGCTGTGTAAGAGCAGCCCGGCCAGACATCATGGCTGTCCACTATGACCAGCCCAGGCTTTATTTGGATGATACTCTATATAGAAAATGTTTACATTTTAATACAAGAAAAATTGATGCAAAGAGTCTGCGCTCATAAATCTACTTTCGTTTTCAATACATTTGTCTGCATTTGACAGTCAAAATGAAGCATTACAAAATTAGCGATTTCCCGTAAACGAAATTTAAATGCCAAAACTTTCCGATATATCATCGTATTTTCTCATTTCTTAGCAACATTTAATGTAATTTGCCAATAATAATTAATCAAAACGATTTAAAAACGAGAACAATGTGAAAACATTTGAAACGCAGATATTACGATCGATAAATTTCGTTAAATTTTTCTAAAATTCGTATTACGCATTTAACCATTTGATTTTATAATCAGCCTCGTTTTCAGTCAAAATACAGGGAGACATCGTTTTAATGAAATGATTTTGTATAATTTTTGAATTATTGGTGCATCATTTCTTACAGAAATTCAAGAAATCGCTAAGCAGTTTTATCTCTTGTGTTTTTTATCTTATTCTGGTGCGTTTTATAGCATGCTTTAAATGCCATTTAAACATTTTTAATTACAATCCAAACATACTCAACTATCAGTCCTTTTGATTCCCCATGCCTAAGGTCAAAGTACTACCACAGTATGTCCGGCGCCCTCAAGGGGCGCCGAACAATAATAAACTAGATGATTGGGGTATATATACGAGGGTCAGTCAATAAGTTCTGTCACTAACGCGTTTTAACAAGTATATGCTCATTGTGAGTGTTGATGTTTGATATCAAATGAAAGAAAGTTTCAATACCATTCCATTGATGGTAAAATGAATGCTGTATCTTTTGTGTGACGAAAGTTATGGAACATTTAATATACATCACTTATATATACTGACGCATTTTCGTCCTGATTCTTTTTCAGGTATGTTAACTGTTACTTTTTTAAATGCCTGTTTCTCTTTAAGTAATTGTCGAAGACCTTTGAAATTTCTCATACATTACCAGTTATATCTGTGCATTACAAGATTTAGAATTTAAGCATGGTAGATGAAAAGGCATTGTCTTAGAAATTAACATTTTAAGCTAACATTAAAATTAATTTAATGATAAATGGACATTAAATGGAAGGACAGTCTTCTGAAATATCGTTTTTGGATGATCAATATTTTCACTAAACATTGTGCAAAATTCTACAATAATGTGTTGAATATGAAATTTAAACACTGAAGGACTAGGATTTCTTAACAAATATGAAAACATATTAATACTATGAGAATAATTACGACATTTAAAAGATATTACAACATTTCACAAAATGAAGAAAATCAGTGTTATTTCCGCTAAAATTTAGGGATATGCATTCATTCATATCTGGTTTACAGCAAGACCTTTCCGAATTATCGACAATCATTTTCATGGATTATAGGCGAATAACAACAGATGGCGTACAAGAAAATTTAAAAGCATAGAGTTATTCAAATATTTTTTACAACGTTTTGTAACAAGGACATTTTCAGAGCTGTGGTACCTTGAGGTAATTCAGGGGTATACATAAGCGGAAATTTTTCATTTTTGTTGTGGAATTTAAGAGAGCGAACCCAGTAGTACTATAAATACACTACTTTATCTCAGTGTAATATCCAGTTCAAAGGATATATACCTAGTGACAGAACTTTTTGAAGCACCCTCGTATATACTTTCGTTCCACGTTATATGTGTATAGTGGTAGATTGGGGCAAGGATTTAAGTAGATTTGGAAAAACTATTCTTGTTTCAAAGTTACACTAAACACATATACTTTTCGTGCCACGTTATATGTGTATACTGGTAGATTTGGGCAAGGATTTGGGTAGACTTGGGTAACATATTTCTTGTTTCAGAAGTTATACTACTGCACATATAATTTCGTGCCACGTTATATGTGTATATTGGTAGATTTGGGCAAGGATTGGAGTAAAATTGGGCAAGGATTTGAGTGGATTTGAGTAGATTTGGGTAAATATTTGGGTGGATTTGGGTAGATTTGGGTATTTCATGTCACCGTTCACGACCCACCTAATGAAGGTCACTATGGACTACGTCGGAGTTGGTTAAACTTGTATCTCAGAAACCGCTTAAAGGCATTCAGTTACACTTTACACATGTATTCACGTTCATAAGAGGCACTCGTTCAGGCATGCGGGCGAGTGCCTAACTCTATGAATTATAACAGAATTATACCCCCCTTGTCCGTGTGGTTCCCGGGTGCCCCGGGTGCCCCGTTTGGTCACGGGTCAAATAATTAGGGCCACTGCAGATCGCTTTGGAGGGGTAGGCAGAGGGGTAGAATCCCTCCAAATTCATGTTCATTTTATCATTTTTGTTCATGTTCATTAAAGGTCTCATCATGATCCCTGTGGTGTTTCAGGTGCCATTTCGCTCACATCAAAAGAGCAGTGGCAGAAAAACAATGAACGTGGCTTCAGCGTAATGGAGTTTTTACGATAGAATTTGCAGCAACTCTGCAGTTCAGGGTCGAGAAGGTTCTAGGCCCATTTTCCATAGTTTATCTCGGTGTACATGGAAGATGAGCCTGACATGTTCATGCCTGTTAGGCGCCATATAACCTGTAATGTGTTGGTGCGCCTTAAACCCAATTCAGTTCAATTCCAACATAATTTTTCAATAAATAAGACCTCGAAAGTCGAGCGCACTGTCCTGCGACAGCTATTGTTTACACCAGTGATTCTGCTAAGGCCGTTTGGTATGTTTCTAAGTCACTTCAGTACCGTTATAATAAACTATGCAACTATTAAATGTTATACGAAGATGTTGGTGTAGTCATATGAATTTGGCCCAGTTTAATTTATAAAGAAAGTACTGGCATATGCATATCGATCATTTAGTTCACTTGCCTCACAGAACTGACATAAGTGGGCAGTTATTTATTTTTGTTTGTTGTTTGTATTGTGTTTTACGTCATTTTGAACACATGTAAGGTTAAATATGACGGTCGATTTTTGTGGTGAGGCAGACCTCACCACTTTTCCTTGGTAGAACCAGTACTGTACACCTCCCGTCATCCGTAAGAATCGACACTTCCTCACTTAAAAGTCGAGCTTCCAGTGGATTTAAAAAGGTCAAGTGATATCTTATTCTCAGTTACAAGTTCTCAGTCTTTGGCCTTTGGCCTCGGCTAATATGACATACCTGGACTAATAACTGGGCCAATATGAAATCACTTGTGATTGTTACTCACACATTTAGTATTATCTCCGACCCTGGACATTGTACAAGGTTGCTAAAGAGGTGTGAAGTATTTAGTTTACTATTAGGAAGTGTAAGTACCGGTGGGGATGTAAATGAGATAAAAAGAGATAAAGACATGTTGAATTAGTTTGATGAAATTGTTTATTTAGCAACTGATTACGAACATAGGACTTACAGCTTCATGTACCTCCGCATAATTAAGGTTTACCCCTGGTAGATTGACTACTGTTAACTATTTAGTAATACAGATTGACTCACTCATTTTATTGTCTCACCCACGATAGTGGATAGCGAGACATAGCAGTCACTTTTCCAGCCGGCGGCGGAGGTCCGATTTCAAATCAACTATATCTCAACAACCGCTCCTCGAATATTTCTGAAACTTTTTCAGATTGCTTTGTTGGGTCAAGGGACATCACGTAATGTGAAAATTACCAAGGTCAAGGTCATATTTTGCGTTATTTTTCCAAAACTTAACATTGATTAGGTATACTAACTTAACCTTGATCAGGTAAGTTAACTTTATGTATGTGCCTCACTTGATGTCTTTGTTTATTCAACTTTCCAGTATGGATGTTTTATTCAAATGTGTAATCAAGCCCGAGTAATAGTGTACGTTTTTGTTTACCCGGGTACTTGTGTCGGGTTGTATGTAACTACTGCGTACACTTGAATAATCAAGCCCGAGTAATAGTATACGTTTTTGTTTGCCCGTGTACTTGTGTCGGGTTGTATGTAACTACTGCGTACACTTGAATAATCAAGCCCGAGTAATAGTATACGTTTTTGTTTGCCCGTGTACTTGTATGTTGTATATAACTACTGCGTACACCTGAATGTTTACACTTATACCATCTCACCGCTGCAGGTTCGAATCTCACTTGAAGCTCGACTTGTAAGTGAAAAAGTGTCGATTCTTACGGATGGCGGGAGGTGTTCAGTACTGGTTCTACCCAGGAGAAGTGGGTTATCTGCCCACCACATAAAAAACAATCGACCGTCATATATAACCTTACATGATTGTGTTGAAAATGACTTAAAACACCATACAAGGTTTACACTTATACCTTCTCGCCGCTGCAGGTTCGAATCTGCAGGTTCGAATGTCACTCCAGGAAAGCTCGACTTGTAAGTGAAGAAGTGCCGATTCTTACGGATGGTGGGAGATGTTCAGGACTGGTTCTGTGGTTTTCTGCCCATCACAAAAAAATACATAACCTTACATGGTTGTATTGAAAATGACGTAAAACACCATACAAAAAGCAAACACTTAGGCCTAAGTTTGTTTGCTCGTGTTTAAAACGTATTATTGATTTTTAAATTGTATATTTTAAATGACACGAGATTAATCCAGTTCATGACTAGAACTGAACAAACTATTACATGTGGCAACTGTTATTCACTTTAACTTTAATTTGACAAAACATAAAATAACTTTATTTAGTAAAGGGACTGGAGGCGATCTTGAAGAATAATTGCTGCCAATACAAATACAAGAGAAAACCCTCATAATGTGCTTCAGTTTCATTTGAAATGTGCACATGTAATATGTAAGCCGTATAATAAGTTGCACTGAATTACTATTTATGAAACTGTTTGGATTTGAAAACACGATGATTTGGCTGGTTTGTGTTGCTAAATAATAAATACTACTTAAATGATTTTACTTCTACTTCTTGTACATATAATTAAAATTAAGTGTACTTCAATCATAAACAAGAATGTGAGCATCATATATATTAATCTTAATGATTATGCATAAAAAAACTAGCCAAGTCGTGCAGTTTTCCAGACTATTCTGTTTCATAAACAACAATTAAACCGTACGTAACATGGGGCCTAGTTTAGCGTATATGTACACAGAAAATGAAACTATGCCCGCCTTTGATGAAGGTGGGGGTATATTGCTTTGAAAATGTTGGTCGGTCGGTCGGTTGGTCGGTCGGTCCCGAAATCTTGTCTTTGCGATAACTCAAGAACAGCTACTACAAACTCGAAACTTAGCAGGAATGTTTGTGTCATGTTCTTAGATTCGCTTAAGAAATGTGTTGCTATGGTAACACAACTTGTAAAAATATTACTAAAAATTGCTTGTCTTCGCGATAACTCAAGAACAGCTACAACTACAAACTTCAAACTTGGCAGGAATGTTTGTCATGATCTAGTTGTGCACCTCCCATTTTGGGTAGATTTCCCTAAGAAATGTGGTTGCTATGGTAACACAACATGTAAAAAAATACTAAAATTGCTCGTCTTCTCGATAACTGAAGAACGAGCTGACTACAAACTCAAAACTTGTCAGGAATGTTTGTGTCATGAACTAGTTGTACACCTCCCCTTTTGGATAGATTCGCATAAGAAATGTGGTTGCCATGGTAACAAAACTTGTGAAAAACTAAAATTGTTTTGTCGACATTTATCAAGAAGTTCATATAAAACATGTCTTCAAATATTACTTTTCATTACTAATGAAACAACATCGATTTGTATGTTTTATTTTTAAATAACAACCTTTACCACTACAAATTAAACTGCAAGAAATGTTGTTAATCCGTATTCTAGATCATCAATCCTATACATCAAACTGGTTATATAACCGCTCATCAACATATTTCCCATTCAACAATTGAAATATTAAATTAAACTAAAATAATTATACCCCCGCTTGCACACATTGAAATGGGGGTTATATAGGAATCACGTTGGCCGTAACGTCCCGGTGCGTCGGTGAAATGGGGCCTATGTAGGAATCTCGCTGCCCGTAACGTCCCGTCATGTAACACATTTTGTCCAGTCCAGTCCCGTCTCGTCGCGTAACATGCATATCTCAAACAGTTTTGAATGTGTTGTTCCCAAACTTCATATACTCATAACAAGTGATGGCCTTATGTCCCTCTACATCACTCATTGTTGATTGTCTAATTCATTACAGAATTATGGGCCTTGGTTTCACTTAGATATTTCCACTCTAATATTGTATAATGTCCTGTAACACATTTTTCTCAAACATTTTCGAATTACTTGTTCCCAAACTTCATGTGCACATAACAACTGATGACCTTATGTCCCTACACCACACATTGTTGGTTGCCTTATTTATTACAGAATTATGGCCTTTTATTGACTTAGCATGTGTTTTACATAGAATGTGTTTGACTTAGAATGTGTTTGACTTAGAATTGTTCACTCTAATATAATTGTTTATTATAATGTCCAAAAACACATTTTTCCTCGAACATTTTCGAATTGAATGTTCCCAGACTTCATACACCCATCAACTGATGATCTTATGTCTCTCTAAATCACCCATTGTTGATTGCCTAATTTTACAGAACTATGGCCCTTTGTTTGACTTAGATTTTTTCCACTCTAATATTGTTCCTGTAACACATGTTTTCTCAAACATTTTCAAATTGAACGTTCCCAAACTTCATATACACATAACAACTGATGACCTGATGTCCCTCTTCATCATTGTTCATTGCATAATTTATTACAGAATTATGACCCTTTGTTTGATTTAGAATTTTCCACTCTATAATTCACTTCAAAAGTTTTCATGGATTGTTATTACACCTGACATGCATTTCACACTTGATGACATGATGTGTCTCTGCATCAACGGTTTTCGATTCTACATTTATTTTTACAGAATTATGGACCTATGTTTTACTTAGACCTTTTTTCGCATGAAAATTTAATTGAATGTTGTTTAACGGCTCATCAACACAGTATAGGTTATTTAGATGAAAAAAAACAAACAAATATTTTATACACTAATTATTACTAATTTCGCCCATTCTCATCGGCTATATCAAAAACGCGGGGGTATTCATCACCTTCAGTGATAGTTCTGGCTTACTTCCTCCCCACACAGTTCTAAAATACTCTTTAAATTTAGGGCTTTGTCGTATGAAGTCTACATGTATGTAAACCATCGGAATAACAACAGTGAACCAATTTACATTTTCACCATTTATCACTAACTTGCGTGGCAGAGTAATAAAGACATGGAATAAATATCATAATACACACGTTTAACAAATCTGCATATGAATACCGATCGAATCATCACTCGGTCTTTTAGTAGACCGCAGCAACATCTTGGCGTCAATCATAGGACAACGATGTACATTATTTGGAGTTATTTTATAAAAAGAATCTCACATTCGTTCCTGCTTAATACTAAATTTACTAAACTCATTCGATAACATTGGTACACAGCCTCGCATAATATACCGTTTTCCAATTCGTTTAATGAATTTGATATTAGCTTGCACTCATATAAGATATGTGTTTTACATCAGGTGTAAACTTGCGTATCTCGTAGAAAAAATGTAATTCAAAATCTCAATTATTGTTTTTATCTGACTTAGAGCAGACGTTTAAACAATTGCTGACAGAATTTTACTAATTCTTGGTGGACAGGTCGTTATCACACGTACTTGTCTTCATGGAATTTTACATACTTGTCAGTTGAGTAGATGTCTATGGATTCTGAGGTCAGTAAGTCAGGCCAAGGTCAAAGTGAACTTATAAGTGACGTTGAAAATCGTTTGCACATACCATCTTAGATTGTGCGTGGCCTTTCTTCATGAAGCACAGGTATGTTAATTTGCTTTGAGGTTTTCTAATTACCTGCAATTTGGATAAATTCGGTCATATATCACATAGCAATGACATTGTAAATGGTGTTGGTACCACACTTCGTCACCATAAATTATCATGAATGTTAATATGTCTGCTGCTATTGCTGCTATTCAAGTTAGGTGAGTTT
Organism: Cyrtodaria siliqua; assembly: GCA_037043455.1. Taxonomy (NCBI): domain Eukaryota; kingdom Metazoa; phylum Mollusca; class Bivalvia; order Adapedonta; family Hiatellidae; genus Cyrtodaria; species Cyrtodaria siliqua. Next base: position 154,734 of record JAWPHD010002536.1, read on the forward strand.
CAGTCAATGTTATTGTTTTTAAATACTTCTGTTGTACAGTGAAAAAAAAGAGAGGACTATATATTAATGTGATTTGCTATTATATTCAATGGTATGACTATGAATGACTTCAACGTGTGTTTTTGTGGCTGCTTTTTGCATTTTGATCGTTCTTTACTTTAAAAACTGAAATTCTGATTTATATTTATTTTTTAAACTTCTTTACATAGTAACCAAAGGCTCAAGTCAGCTATTTTCATCACGTTTGTGACCACAATAATTGTTACTGCTCAATATCTTGAGAACGTTTTGGTATAACATATCCAACATTTACACACGACAGTGTTAGCAAAATGTAGGTCAAGTTCTACTTTTCAGCATGCCCAAGAGTTATTGACCTTGATTTATAGAATACAACTACAATATTAGTTTTCACTCAATAACCTGGTTTCAGCGTATCAAATCCCAGAAGTGTAAAATGCGGGTCAAATTTGATTTTCGATTTTCAGCGTCATTAGTTCAGGCGTTATTGCTCTTGACCTGTACTGAGGAAGAGGCGTAAACAATGGGGTTTCTGCTTAATAATTTATGAACCGTTTAAGTATATCATTTTGCCCTTGAATGCAAGACAATAGTGATACGTTGAGTTTCCGCTTGATAAATGAGTCATTTTTTAATTTACTATTTATTGCTCATTCTACCTAAAATGATATGTGAAGATGTTATGTTGCAAATTTTGTGTAAAAATACTTAGACATGTGCTAGTTCTATAACTTTGCAACATTCCTATATAATTCAATGTGATTTACAAAGAATTGACCTGAACTGAAATGGGGTTTTACGGCTCACCAACACAAGAAAGGTTATATGGCGCCACACAGGGATGAACATGCCAGGTTCATCCTCCATTTACATCTAGATACAAATATGGAAAATCGGCCTAGAACCTTCTAACCTGAAGAACTGTAGAGTTGCTGCAAATTCTACGATGGAGCCACGTTTCCACATTTGCATATGCGGTGTCATGAAGAAGACGATGGATGAGCATAATAAAAAATAGACAAAATGAACATGAAGGGGATTGTTGGGGGTGGCGTCCTACCCGTCTGCCTCTAGCGTGATTTGCAGTGGTTGTATTCTACCCCGGAAGTGGTTGTATTCTACCCCGGCAACCACAAGGGGAGATTTACAAAGACAACACAAGAACCTTAATACCTGAGCAATGTTATATTTTTTTAAAAATTGAGATTGTAAAATGACTTTTTTTTGTTGTTTTCGACTCTGGTAAAAAGACCCTCTGGTAAACATGGTAAATGGACCCTCTCTTTATAATTTTCTAAATTTCGTTTTCAATATAAATAGTCAGCTTACTCATTAAGCATGTACACGTGGTCAGACTGCGCGGGTTTTTCGCTTGTATTTCTTTGTTCGTACTTTATGGCTCTTGAAATATTCATATTGCGATATTTTGTGACTGGCCGCTGTTTAGCATTGACTGTTGAATTGAACTGAAATTTTTATTTGTTTAACGGCCCATCAACACATTTAGATTATTTTGAGCCGGTTTTAGAGAGAGGGGAGAGAGAGGGGAAGGTTACACAGGAATCCGGGGATCCTGACCTACTCTTACTATCGCATCAATTCCTGTGGTTATTTAACTCAGTGAGGATAGACTCAAACATTAAGAGCGTCTAACGTATATAAGTGAAATAACTCATTCATTTAAAAATTAAATCCAATGATAGAAGATTAAAAAGAAGCAATGCATTTTTTTGGTAAATATTTATTCCGGAATATAAAGCTGTTTGTAAACACTTGCTGAATACACATAAGCGCACGGGTAGCATTTTACACTGGCAATATTGCGCAGCAATATTACGCATCAAATATACAGAAAACAAACTATAAAAACACACACACAAAACACTCACCTGGTATACTGATTATACTGGTTTCATCGACACCATTTTATAAATATGATGACCTTGAAAAGAATAAACATAATACAAATTTGCCTAGAGAATATGAAGAGACGCCCCTTCACTACTCAGTCCATTTCAAATCTAAAATTAACAGAGGGACGACGAAAGCAGTGTCAGTGTAGAGAAACATTAAAATATATTTGTATTCAATTAAACACATATGCAATATTTACTCGAGGACTTTAAAAACGCCCCATGTATATAGTTTAGTTCATACATGCGACTTTTAAGCTAATGTTAAATCGGTATTTTCAGAATAATTAAATGTGACTGTTTTATTTTCCTAAAACTACAGAGTCTCTATATCAATCGAGTTCTTCTTTGTAGGCGTGTGTTTATTTGTAATTTGTTGTTCACCAGCTCATGTCGAAATCGGGTATTTAAGCGAGCAAATATAACGTAAGACATCATTTATTATATAGACATCGACCAGTGCACATCGTACCTGTAAACAGGTAACATTATGATTTACAGAAGAAAACAAAGCTTCTTTCGGGACTCGAACACAATACCTTCTGATTTCAAGTCTGGTGAGGTACTCTATCCACTGCGCTATAACGCTTCTTGAGAAAATGGTATACAAATTACCATTTATTATGAGGCAAAATAACTTAACCTGTTTGAACGCAACTCAAGATGAATCCATAGATATAAAGTCCATCTTGTCGGACGTGTAAATTAACATTGCCTGGTGTAATACTATATGTTATCAATATGAAACTAATATTTCGCCTCAAAACAACCACATATCGACTTGTTATTTAGCCCATGATGAGTTTGTGTGTGCGCTAGATATTACGTAATGCCTATTTAGTGTTAATAATGATAGAACTTACCAATAAATAGCCGTGGTCTAGTGGTTAAATTTTAATGCCATCAAAACTTAAAAGAGCATCAGCAGTAGTTCAAATGCCGTTCCGGGCAAGCATTTTTTCACGTATATTCTGAAGCCGTATAATTATCGATGTTACCTGTACGAAGGCTAACTAAAAATGTGATAATTTACGCATCGATTTCTGCCTTATATACCGACTATTGGGTGTTCGTCGATTTGAAACTACTTCACACGTGACTCATTCATATTCATGAGTTATTACCAGTTGAACTAGAAACTCTGTAGCTTTAAGTGAAAATCAAAATGATATTTTACTCACAACTGATTTTGAAATAAGATATATTACGGAATACTCTTTTTTATTTTTAGTTAGGCACTTTTAAAGTCTTCGAGTTTAAGTATGAAAATAAACATTGTAAATAGAAGTTTAACGCATCAGATGTATGCTTTTAAAATAATATAAAAATGTTAAAGGAAGCAACAAACAACATTTAACGCGAATTTCAAATTCAAGTAATTTTACGTGTACAAATTGTATATAATAATAATTAGTCTTAGATTTTATTGTTGTTTGTTTCATTAAACATTGAATTTGATCCAAAAAATAGTATTAGATACTATTGAAAACATATTTACATGCACAATTTATGAAGCAACAATACATTGTACAACAAAACACTTCAAAGTATATATTCTTTTGTTGTTGTGACCTTTTCAGCAATGAATTGTCATGTTCTGCCGCTGGCAATGTTCTTTGTCAATGTTTGCACGCACCGCCTTACTACACGTTATCATATGTTCGACATCAATGCCAACATTCACAGCACTACGTTTCTAATACATTTAACTGTATTATGAGTTACCACGCAAGTTCACACCATAGTTTAATGTCTTGATGTCCACGGAAACAGCACATTACTCATTAAACGTTTTGATAAATGTCATCTTGCTTGATATGGGCCAGTATGACGTCATTACAATACTGATACTGCTTCTGAAATAGAAACACGTCATGTTAATTCAAATAATATCGTGATTGTATATTATTATTGACCGTATTAACGTTACACATTTAAACTTACATGTAATATAAGATATCGTCCCGTTATGTATTATCCTATTGATTCTGAATATATGGGTATACGAATTAGAAATAAAATGTAAGTGAATATGTTTACACGAAACCTATGTCATAACTATTTAACTTTCTTATCTAGACAATGCTATCCTTAAATATGTATCTATAATTCTATGAGCATGTTAATTGACGAATACACAAACATATAATATAATATCAGCTGAATATTTATCAATACGCATATTATAGGGGTATTTGGTTTATTAAGCAGTGACGACATAAAGTTTTTGTCAAACCTACATTGCATGTCCATCTAACTATTCAGTCACTTAAATATCTGTTCAGTACCCATCTTATATGCAATTTCAATAGGATGACATATAAGGGGGCATATAATTGGACATAGGTCTCATAATGTACACTAGCATCAACGTTAGTCAATATATTATATAACGTGTAGTAAATAGTTATTGTTCTAATTACGTCTTTATCGCTTATGTTACGCTTGGTATTGAAAATGAATAGGCCTCTAGGTTGCATTATTCATATATATTTAATTATTTTAACTAAAGGTTCATAACAGAACTATTTTATTGTCAAGAAATTATACTATTATACAAATACTTAACAAAAAATATCTCTACCAAATAATAAAGTAAACAAACTCGAATACTGGTCGCGTTGTTTTGTGATTAATAAAAATGTTAAGTTAAACTAGTTGCAGTACACTTACGAAATTTGGTATGATGTTTCTATGTCTCTGTTTCATCAACATGACAGATTCCACAACGTTGATATGACCATCGTCTCGCCTTATTCGCTGCAGCTCGTTCATCACAACACAGACGAGACCACATCTTGTTAAACCATTTCTAAAATACATTCGAATTGAATAATACTGTATATGAAGATGATGCGTTGACTGGCTATTTATTCCTCGGCCGTTTTAGTGCGATATTTTAGTTAGTTTTGATATTCATCTGAATGAGTGTTAATATCAGGACAGTGTTGTGCTCTCAAGCGTTCTAGTGTTCTAGTGTTTTTGCATTGTCGCATTCTTACATTCTCGCCATTTCAGACACGAGTTTATGAGAAAAGTCGTGATATGACAACAACATACAAACAAGATAGTTACACGTACGTTAGTGTGCACGTGTAAACTTAACAGTATAGCGTGAATTATATGTTATATCATATACGTTACAGCTTTATTATCAACTCTTACCTTAATTGGGATGGCAGTAGAATAAGTGTGAGGTTAGGTGCACCGTAGAACCTGGTTTAAACCCCAAACGGCCTTTTTGCCACTGACCGTTCTAAGGCGGTAGCCCTATTGTCAACCCCTTTTGTGTTTGTGACGTCATATGCCTTTATTATAACTACTGCCATTCTTGTTTGTCTTTTTGCGTGTTTTGGAGTTTACTGTGTTCTGTGAAAGCTGCATTTCCTGTTCGATTTTTATACTTACTTATATGTTGTATATAAATGATAGTATTCTAAATTTACTCTAATTTTTATGATGATTCTTTTTAGTGTTAAGATGTGGTACAAATAGGTCAAATCTATATAACTGCGAAATAATCGGAAAACCCAGTACAATCAGAAAGTGACTTGTTTTACAAACAATATTCTGATGACTTCTGAACATACACAATGCGTATCTAGTATTGAAACCTACCCACAATGGACAAGTACAGGCTGTGACAGTGAGATATGTGGCTGCCATCTTTGTACAACTTCTATCAGGTCTATCATTGACTGTGGATCGACGGGAACATCATCACCAGTCTTCCATGCGGTGTACTCAAACTGTTTAACAGTCCGCTTTGTTTCATCTCCCTGAAATTGAAACGGAAGTAGAAGCCGACATATTGTGTATTAATATTCCAATGTAATGCCCGCCTACTCACGCATTACACCTTAAATTGGTACTCCAGCAACTTAGATATTGTAACAGTTCAAATTAATTGCGGAAATAGGCATGCATAAAGGAGAACCATTTTCGTACAGATGTATGTTCGAGGGTATGGAAGATTTGGACCAAGTAAACAAAATGCGACGATATAACACTTACAAGACTTTGGGTCTTAAATACAATCAAGTAAATTTTTGTATGTCCATACCTTGGATCTTTCTTTAAATGTGAAGGTTCTTGCAATGCAGCATTTATCTTTGCAGTCTTTGACAAAGGTCACATCAAACCTCCCATGTTCAGCTTTTGACTTTGTACCCAAATAACAACTTGCCTTAAAAATAAAACATGCACCATCCATTGTCCGAATGCTGTTCAACCAATCAGTTATTTATCGGACTAGTTATTCTACATTAAAAAACTATTGAAATATAGATTCAAAACCTTAGAAAAGTGCCATTATAATCTTATAACATTACCATTACAGAACATTGCTAAAAGATATAACCCCAATTAAGAAATCGTAAAAAAACATGTAGATGCACGCAGAAAATGAATACAGTCGTATTCTGATTAGTTCACTATTAATATTAAGAATTTTTATTATTTCTCTTATGCGTGAGATTCAATTGTTGGCTTACTTTGTTTTTTCTAAAGTATATAACACAGCTGAAGGAACTTGCTTATAACCTTCTTCGTTTATTGAGTACTTGGTAATACAAGTCATCGGGTTTCAGAACCTTACCTTATAACTTGCAGATGAGGCTTCTGTCAACATTATGATGGTTTTTATGTTCTGCTCATCGACAAGAGACCAGAACTCTTCCATTGTAGAATCTGATGGAGACTTGGCAACCAGGTATGTATTAGCCTCGGCGTAGTTCTATGTCAAAATGTATATGTTCATTATTTGGTCAAAGCCGTTATTATGTGAAGGGGTGTAAAGGGGTTACTCTCGATTTTTGAGGTCAATTGTTTCACATTTCTAGTTTTTATTCAATTGCTGTGATTTAACCAATGTATAGCAATATTAGTATTTGAACAATACTAGTATGTGCTCTCGTAAACTGACACGACACACTTGAGATCTGTATTACACATTTTCACGCATCTAAAACCAATAGTGACTTCATTTATTCTTCTAGCTCACTTATTCGGTAAGCTGGAAATAGCTATGTTTTAAAAATAAAAAATGTGTAACTTTGCTTAAACTAGTTCTGAACAAAAGGAAATTGAGAGGTGATGTCGATTTTGTAAAGAATGAACGGACATATTATGAGCAAAGGACCATTCTGCCAATATAATTATTAAAATTGACTTACAGGCAAATAAATTGTTCCCAATTCTTGCACATACTTGGAGCCTCTGTTTGTAAGCCTTGGTCTGTATTCGTCAACTGAAAGATAAAATGTCGAAATGTCAGGTTTATCATTGTTAATCAACCAGCCTGTTTGGATTGATTGATTGAATTGGATTTTATAGTCGCACCAACAGCTAAGGTCATATGGCGACTTTCCAGCTTCCATTGGTGGAGGTAGACCCCAGGGGCCCCTCCGGGCAATTTTCGTCCACGGGCGGGCACCTGGGTAGAACCACCGACGTTCTAGCCTGTTTGGAATGAGTATCGTATGACATTATAACGTGTTTAGATATAACAAAGTGGATGCTAAATGCTTTAGTAAATAATTAAAACCTATTAGGTAAGCTACTTAATCTCTATTTCTAATATGTCTCTCCTTATTTAAAAGTATTATCCTTTTGTTTCAAAACCTGGCATACGTTTGCTCTAAAGCACTAATATATATTGATGCATACTTTGACGAAGAGACATACACGACAAAGAATTGTATTTATAGGGCAACATACTTTCTGAAGCGATATGTTGGCAATTGGCGTATTCGGTATCAGCCTCTGGAGGGTTGGACGTTTCTGCCCAACCTTTTAGTATAAGCTGGAAATTACAAAGTTGTTTTGAAAGAATGTATATACATTAATTGATCACAGTACATAATTATTGTATTGGTTCTTTATTGACTTAAATAAATAATCAACAATTATACACATATTTAGCTAATACTAGTTATGCTAGTTTAAATATCTGTTAGTCAATAGTTATATACTGAACGATCTTAAAATACGCATATTGTATCATTTACAAACTGTTATCTCGTTTGAACAGCAAATCAAATCAACCATTTTTTTATGTAAAATTGTATTCCTCTTACAGAGATAATCAACACAAGAAATCACTTCATTCGAGTAAGAATAACTAAACTGAGATAACGAATATCACTACACTCGCATTAGATAGTCACACTCTATTGGCACAGTCAGTAGCGAGTATGACATCCATTAACGAAATACAATGTTGCCATCTCACGTGTTATCGTTTTTCCTCTACATTTGGAATGTTGACAAATGTGCTAAAAATACTTATATACTATATGAAAATATTATTCTAAGATATACCCAAAATAATGTATATATGCGTTTTTGTAGTTATTCAATATAGGAGTGACCTGGGCAAGATGATACACAGGACAACGTGTTACATTCAACATATTTTGTCACCTATTTCATCAAGAAAAAATAACTCTAAATGTTTGTTTGCGCGACCATCTTGAGTGGTAAGCTCGTTGGCTCGACCGTGAAAAATAGCGAGCAAAAGTTGAATTTATGGCAAAGTAAGTAACTTTTCATTTTTTAAACGATCTACGAATAGTTTATTTATTATTCAAATATTGCATTCTTTCCAGACGTAATAATAAATGTTATGGTATATTCTCATACGTTACAGAGTATTAAAAATTGACCTGTCATGGATTGCATGAAATGAAAACGGGTAAAGGAATGGTAGGGTAACATGTTACAGTACTGAATGGGAAATATGCTACCGTGAAACACTAGACCCACTATTCGATAACGTGTAAGATCTTCGTTTATTAACTAGTTTAGTGAATAAATAAAAGAACTTTACGTGGACATAGACCTATCTGCATTGTTACGATATACTCGTAGTAATGGCCTCCATCCGTCCGTACGTCTGTCCGCCAAGTCCCGTTTGGTGACCACTTTCTCTTACAACCATGAAGGTGTTTTGAAATAACTTGGCACAAATGACAGCATTACTAAGACGGCGTTCAGAGCGCAACACCCGGGTGTGCAGGTCAAGGTCACGCTTTAAGATCAAAGATGTCAAAATCCACTATATCACATTATGTTAAAGAAGATTTCCGCTCCATAACCTTTACGTGCACTGAAGCATTTTTGAATAACTTGGAACAAATGACATCGTATCAAGACGAATGACAGAACTCAAACCCGGTTGTTGATTTAAGATCAAGGTCACACTGAGAGGATGAACAGTTCGCATCCATATCATTATAAAGCTGCACCTAATATGAATAAATGAATGAATGAATGAATGGTGTTTTATGGCACGTCGACACATAAATAGGTCATATTGTGCGCAAAAACCGATGAATCATAAAACAATGAAGTAGTAATTAAAAATAATGTAAACGTATAAAAGATAAAACTATCTACAAATAAAGGATGATATGGTAGCAATATAAATTATGTATATATGTAAATCAAGAAATGCCCACCAATGGGCTTGTAAACAAGTTAATATATATCATGTATATAGGAAAATATTATACTGATTTATAAAGTCTGATTTCTTTAAGGAAATCTAAAACAAGACTAAAATCTATAGTATCAAATAACTCTTACAAAGTATTAACTGTGTAGTATCTTTGTCGAATAGGATCAAAGTCTACACATTCTAACAATATATGTTTGACCGTTAACGGTGCAAAACAGGGTATACATTCTGGCAACTGCTCACCTTGTAATAAATATGAATGAGTACAGCGTTTGTGCCCTATCCTGACCGTGGCTAGGACAACTTCCTCTCGACGATTGGGTCTACTAGAAGGACGCCATTCTCCGAGTAACGGTTTAATGGAATGGAGTTTATTGTTCACTGACAAGTCCCAAGCGCATTGCCAAGAGTTACGAATATATGTGTTGATACAACTTTTAAAACCAGTATAAGGTAATTTGGTATTAGATATATGTAAACCTAATGCTGCCTTGGCAGCACTATCAGCTTTATCATTACCACGTATTCCTACATGGCTTGGAAGCCAGCAGAAAATAATAACATTATCAACTTCAAGAGAATTGTACTTTTGTAAAAGTTGAAGCACAAATGGATTATCATGTTTCATATTACCCAGTGCTTGAAGAGATGAAAGGGAATCAGAAAAGATACGAAATGGTCATCATCAGATTCCTGAATAAAACTTAAGGCAAGTTCAGTTGCCTTAAGTTCAGCTGTGAAGATAGAGGCCTTGTCAGGCAGATGGCTCTTTATGCTATGATTGTGAACAACAGCTGCTGCAGCTACCTTGTCTCCATCTATAGAACCATCTGTGTATATATGTTAAAAATTACTGTATTTCGATTTAATTTCATTAAATTTGCTTTGAAAGATAGTAGGATCTGTAATCCTAATATGATTAAAGAAAGACTCATTTTGTTTCTGCTACGTAACGTTTACATGCATCGAGACATTTTGAAATCAAGACAATGTGCAACTAGCACCCATGTCTGAATCTTTAAAGTCAAGGTCATACATAGGGACAATTACTGCGGCGGGGGATATGGTTACATCTCAGAATGCAATCTCTTGTCCACGTAGTGTCTAGGGCCATGTAATGAGAGGCAAATGTAAAACAAAATCGCCGGGATACAAGAAATATGGCAGTCTTGGTTTGATTGAGACAAAAAAGTGAAATCTCTAGTTTTAAATTATAACGCACTTTCTATTTTCATATTTTTTTGCAGGATAACAGACACTCCGGAAAGCAATGTCATTGAAGATGAACTTAACAAGCGAGAAAACAAAGAAAAATAAATAAAACTAAACAAACCTCGGGAAATGCTGTGTGTAAGATCTTTCGTAAAATGTATTTTCATTTATTGCAAATTAATATCGAAACAAATGAATTATTTGAAAAATGTAACATCTTGCCCATCTCTTCCAAATATTGTATCCACCATTTAATTTTTGCGAGTCTGTGAAGATGGTTTGGTTAAATCTTTATGATATGCCAATGTTGAAAGCATATTTTAATGAAACTTACATCATACTGGTGCTCAAACCTGGACTTCTTCCATTCTGGACTATCGCTCTGGATCATGTGTTTGTAAATGTCACACCACTGGCTAGACCACACATAGTGAGTTCCAATGTAGAGCGCTTCTGCTACCGCCTCATGTAGGTAAACGTACTGATCCTGAATAGTTAAACTCGCTCTTGTAATCATTTTACTGTCTACATGTTGTTTTTTGTATTCCCTGCATTTCGAAAAACGAACTAACACTTGTATACAAAGTAATCTTGATTTATATAGTATCTAAGACTACGTATTGTTGAGATGCCTGTTTGGGCGAACGTTTTTTCGGTGTAAATCTTTGGGGTGTATAGAAACATCGGTAGTAAAGAATCATTTTCTGTTTAAATTCAATTTTCTCAGCACATGTATCTTAGATTAATTAAAAAATGTCCAGGCTTGACAATATACATTTTTGCAGAGGGGAAAGGATTTGGTGCATGTTTCCATGCAACATGTATCACTAAGTGCGACAATTCTCAGAAAACAACAACGATTCTTTACTACCCAAATGAGTGTGTTTTTGAAACGAAAAAGTATACTGCCACATTAAACTGAGATATAAATATTTGCTTTTATAACAAATGTTTGGGACAAATGTCAAAATGTTATCAACAAATACTTTAACTTGTTAAAGTTTGGCAGTTGTAGGGATAAAATGAAATTATATATACATTGGTGCAAAAAGAGAAGAAAATTATTTAAAAAAGCACGGTTCTAGGACAATAATTAGAAACTAGATGGACATTTTCCTTTCATTTTTAACTGAGACGTTTAACCCCAGTGATTCTATACCCACTACCCACTAAACCACTGTATTTGGATGCACATGTATTTGGATGCACAGCTTTAGTGGTTAAACTAATATATCAAGAAAACTGGGTGGTACATACAATATGTGTATTTGTGTATGTACGTTTATGCTACTTTAACATTAAAATGTTTAATTGGTTTTAATTTCTACTCAAATCTCTACTCTAGTTTCATAATCAATTTAAGATCTGAACTTTTCTTTGTTAACCTGTCAAGCTTAACGGAACGAATTATTGGTTATAAAAAGCAACACGGACTTTATATGGGAAAGCTCTATAAACGTGCTCTTACCTTGGTTTGAACCATGTTCACTCTCTGTCGTCGCAAGGTCTCCACCATATGTAGAGGTCGAACACAGCCTTCTTCAATTGCCTGATTGTATAGATTGTCCAAGGCAATGAATGTTCCGGTTCGTCCAATACCTGCACTGAAAAGCAAAATTAACATATTATACTAAAATCCTGAAATTAATCCTGCAAATGCACGTTGTATTTTATTGTATGGTAGTGGGCGTGTAAACATTATATTTGTTCATACCAGTATAAAATTCATTATCAAGACTATTTGTCGAAATAGATATAAAAGTCGAAAAGGAAATAGTTCATTCAACAAACAAACAAACAAAATTACTATGATATATAAGAGGCAATGTATACGACATCACAAACATAAACGGGTTGTATGACATTTATATGTAATTTCATAGATCCGGTTTCATCCTTAAACACATGCGTTATTTTGGATGTTTTATTAGGATGACAATAGGGTAAAAGTGCAATTTGGTGCATCTTAGACCCTGGTTTAAACCCCAGCTGCCCTTTTGCCACTGACCGTTCCAAGGTGGCAGCCCTTTTGTGTCAACCCTTTTGCTTTTGCGGTGGATTATTTTTCCTTTTCCTCATAAGCATCGTTTGCTTCGTTGCTGTGAATTTAAACCGGTTCTAGAGGAACCATACCTCACACTTACCATTTTGCCATCACAAGCAAACGGTACTGTGTAAATAAAAAAGAAAATCCCCGCCAGGCTATATTCTCTAACAAACTAGGCGGCAATAATAGTCATAAGTATAACACTAAGATGATCATGCATATATGCATATAAAAATACATAACGCCTAGAAAGTCACAAAGCATGTTGTCACTGACTTGGCAAAATGCCAGAGCAACAAGAGAACAAATCGTTAAGGGCAAGCCAAGACAATATTGCAGAAAAACATCAAATGCTATCCCCCTTTCAGGGTTTAAGTAGACGATATCAAAGGGTCCACACTCTGTCCTCGCACAATGAGAAAGGAAAGCATAGAAGCGAACTGTAAATGGATCAACTACTCAACATGCAGTGCGTTGCAAAATGATAGGGCCAAAACCTCTTTAGATAAACTTTTTTTACAAGTTTAATAAATATCGTATGAAAATGATCTTGATCAAGTACGTTACTTTGTAAATATGGTCATCATAGAAGTCAGGTTGTATCGTCCTTGTCGAAGAAGAAATTAATTGTCGAAGTTTATGATAACGGTAGCCTTGAATGAAATAGTCAGGTGGATATTACTTGTGCTTATATGTTTTCCGTTTAAGTATTGCCAAAACAATTTCCAATTACACCATTATTTGTCCCCTACCGGTGAAAAAGTCTTAAAATATCTTGTTTACAATACGACTTACAATGGACACATTGGTGATTCATTTACCTTACTACAGATTTGCTGAGCAAAGATAATAGGACATTTGTTTATCAATATCTGTATAGTCTTTCAAAAGAAAAAGTTAATTCAATATTAAACAAATAGTAAGTATTTTCTTCAAATTTTCAAACTCGTGTTATTTTCAAGAAAAATCACAGAAACACAGCTTTTAAGTAAAATCCGAGTTCGAGAGTTCGAAAATTTGAAAAAATTAGATACTATTTATTTACTATTTGGTTATCTTTTGAAAAAGTCTGAAAATACCAATTGAATTGAATGTTGTTTAACGGCTCATCAACACAGTACAGGTTATTTAGAGCCGCCCCAGAGAGAGGGGAAGGATACATAGGAATCCGGGAACCTGCCCTACTCTTATTATCGAATAGATTCCTATGGTTCTTTAACGTGCTCGGTTGATAGACCGATACACGGGACCGCCCGGTTTACGTCCCCATCCCTGAAAATACCAAAGGCAACATTGTATTTAAACGTACCTGCAATGTACTACAATTGGTGCTTCAAGTGAGGCATCTGCTTGTTTCATAACTGTGCGCCAGAAGCTAACTAAGCACCAGGCATTATCTGGAACACTCTTATCCGGCCATGATTTGAAGTGATACTGTGAAACGTTTCTGTACTCCTTGTTGTCCTGAAATTAAGGTAATAACAAACCGTAGGTCTGCAACATGGTTTGGAGTATGTTATATAATGTGTAAATATGTTTGTTTATCCAGTAATTGTGTCTTAATCAACAGTTTGACTTGCCACAATTAGGAGGAAAGGCCATCGATTAACAAACTATTTTCCAGTCTTATGAAAACGATTACTATTTTCAAAAAGAATGTGTGACAAATAATATTATTAGATCAATAGTTAAGTTTGTATTCTCATTTGCCACGTAGGCTGTTTATATTTAACTGATTTACCTGTGTAATTTGTAGATGTCTTATCTCAAAGTCTGTGTACGATTCGACGCTCATTAGCTCTACCAGAATTCTGCCAAATACTAAAGATCCTCCGTCAGGCCAATATTGAACACATTTTATCTGAAGTGAAAGTGGGAAATAGATAACTAAAGGGCACAATCGAGTAGTATGGAATATAAAATAAAATTTTAGTAAGTTAAACTTTGCACATGCGCACCTAAATCCTACACTTCGTATACAGCTAAATGCTAAAAGGAGCTGAAGCATATTTGAACGTTGTTATCTAGTAGGATTTGTAACTTATCAGCAGACCGATTGATTCTAGTTTTATAACGTTTACTCACAAATGTCTTCTTATAACATGCACCTGATCAATAAGTCCATCCTTAATACTATTCAATGACTATGTTGAATGTATAATTATGCTCTATTACTAATAGTTAATAAGCGTACCGATCCCATTTCCATCAAGTTGGTCAGCATAACAATTATATCCGTTTTATGTTGCCACACCATTCTCCAGAAATCATTTTTCATACTTTCTATTGGTCCTGTAATATTGCAACATTATTTATCCTATATCGTTGTTAGCTTTGTTAAATTATACAGATATTGATGATTAATATAGACACATCGTGATCATTAAAGACTTTCGATAAAATAGTTTAACAAATATGAATAAATTTGTGTTTTTTTCTGATTATAGGAGCCTTTTAATAAAGGAAAACGAGTTAAAAATTATGTTTAAAAAATCATATATTATAATGTAAATATTTGCAACGTTTAGATAAAGTGATTACATTTGAAAACGTCACCATTCTTCCTTAAATTGCTAAACCTTATCCTAGTAGTATATTAACTTAAAACATGTAATAAATAATAACATAGGGAAAACGATACCTTGCGATGCTATAAACTTCTTATTTCTCTCAAAACCCTAAAACATAAATGGTATATAACAGTAGACCTGGTAAAAATATACGATCGTGCGAATATATAATGATAAAAGGCTAATTCCACAAACCGAATCACTAAATTACAACTATAAATTGATTAAAGTCATATATATTTGAGAGTACAGACTCACCATTAATCTTAATATTTTAAACAAGGAATATAAAAATCTTTCATGGGTATCCGATAAAGAGGTTCTACCGAGGTTCCGATTAAAACACTTATATCGAGGGTTGGAATTCCCTATCTGAACCGAATACCCATGATAGATATTTTTCTTGCATATCAGAGACATGTTGTGCGTTGACGCCGCCAGCTACAAACGTTTTGCATGTTTGCCTGCATACCGGATGTTGGTGCGCGTGTGACTTTTATTTTTACCCATAAAGATTATAAGAATCTGACATGGGTATCCGGTGAACGTTTTGCATGTTTTCATGCATACCACCGGATGTTGGCGCACGTGAATTTTATCTCGACCATAGGGTGAGATGGAAATATCTAGACCCGGTAAAATGACGGATATCCTTGTCCGGTATGCAAGAAAAGACTTTCCATCCCCATGTAAACGTGGACAGCCTTATCTGGTATGCAAGAAACTAAAATCTTACATCTGTAAGGCCGAATCTGCTACTTTTATCTCTTGTTTGTGTTTGTTGCGTCCATGGGATCCTTTTTCAGTATTTATTACAAATGTAAATGTGCATATAATAAAATTCCCGCAGTCCAAATGGCCTATAGTTTATGATCTATAAAATACTATGTCTAAATGGTTTACAGTTTATAAACCGTAGGTACACACACACAAACGCTAAAGACAGATAAAAATATCGGACAGGGAAAGCAGCATTCAAGGACGAGCAGTCAACCACAAAACACAAAAACAAACACGCAAACAGACAAACGAGAAGGCAAAAGTAATAAAAAATGCAAACGACATCACAAACACAAAAACACCTTAACCGATTTCTTAAAATATCAATCAAGGTAAAATAGAATCGCCATTAAAGAAAAGAAACGCTATTACCAGATGGTTGCATGTTCAACTACATTCAGACTGATTTTTGTTTTAAATACTTAGATGTGTATAAAAAGGTAAAACACAATGACGGCGTACTTACAACACTGGACTTGTATTATTATGAGTGTTACATGGATATTGTCTTTTATCTTGTAGCTCTTAGTATTTTGATATATTATTAAAGTAACTACACTTATACCTTTCTTAATATAATACAGTCAATACTTACATCTGTGAAACATGCATTTATATAGTCGGTTTCCTCATCACCATTGACTTTAAGTACTACTCTAGAATGGTCATCTGAATGGTAGATGTCAATAACATAGGAACAGTTACAACACTTCCAATATAATACGTACGGCATCACAAACATAAATGCGTTAGCAAAAGGGGTTACTAAAACATTGTTATCGTGTATCACATTTTTATACGCCCGCTTTCTCAATGTGAAGTGGGAGTATATATAGGAATCAGGCTGTGCGTAACGTCGCGTTGCACCGAGTCGCATCGCGTCCCGTCACGTAACACATGTTTGACCCGCCTCGTCGCGTCACGTCACATCATGTCGCGTCGCGTAACACATCTTTATTACTAGCATTTCCGAAACAGTTTTGAATAGCTTGTTAACAAACGTCATAAACTCATAACAAGTGATGACCTTATTTCTCTCTACATCACCCGTGGTCGATTGCCTAATTTATTACATTATGGCCCTCAGTTTGACTTAGAATTAAAAAAACGCGGGGGTATTCATCACCTTCAGTGATAGTTCTAGTTAGATATGTCTTAAAACGAAAGAACGAATACATTGTTTGCAAACATGCATACGACAATGTACACTCATTCAACAATACTATACTCCACTTTGAAACCGTTTTGAGAATTACCCAGAGATGAAGGGGCTTTGGTAGGGCATACGCATATATCGTGCCAGTTTTATATTCGGGTGACTGTCCCTTCCTCTAATGTTTCCAGTACAGGAAATAAAACAAAGTTTTCCATTTCTAACGGCTATGTTTTTGTATTTTGGCTAGATATGTCATGTTACGAGGCATAACTTTAAATTCGCTTTTCAACAACTCCGTTTTTAGGTGGTGTATCTCATAATGGCTGCCAGTAAATAATTCTCATTTTCATTAATTTAGAAAGCCATGTTTGGTTGATATCACATTTTAATCTATATGTGAAATGGTTCAAGCATTTTCAAGTTGAAATTGCGAGTTTTGATTGTTTTTCTTAATATATGGAAAGGAATTCATGACTACAAATTCTCAACAATCAAACCCATGGCAAGCTCTTAGCCTGAATCTTTGAGCAAACATAAATCACACCATCATTGGATCATACAAAATAAAAGTACCAACAAGCATTTTCTTTACAACTTTTGCCCCATTTCTTTAAGACAACACACACCCTCCAAAAACATGCTTAAAATGCAATTTTACCAAAATTTCAAATGTCAATAAATAACTATTTTTTTGTCATAAGCATATCAGGGTCATTTCTGCACTCAGCATGCTCTTACATATCAGAAAATGCTAAATTGTACATAACTTCACCGGCATTTCAAAGAATTAATCCAGAATTATTCAAATATGAGGCATACTCAGTTATTTTAGATTTTGCAATTTTTTTTTTCAGTTTTGCATTTTTGTTTCGCCCACATAGTGGGTAGCGAGACATAGCAGTTATTTTTCCGCCGACGACGCCGGCGGGGGCCAAATTTTAAATCAACTATATCTCAACAACCGCTGCTCGAATTTTTCTGTGACTTTGTCAGATGCTTTTTGGGTCGAGGGACATCATGTTTTGCCAAAACTACCAAGGTCAAGGTCATATTTTGCGTTATTTTCTCAAAACTTAACCTTGGTTAGGTAACTTGGTAAGGTAGCTTAATCTTAGTTACTGTATGTGATTGCCTCATTTTCTTTGTTTGGTCATTGGTGGATATCACTGAACGACAAAAATTAACAAGGTCAAGGTCCAAACTTAACCTTGGTTAGGTAACTTAACCTCAGTTAACTTTATGTGATTGTCTAACGTATGGTTCGCATTGGTGGAAATTGCTGAACGACAAAAAAGACCAAGGTCAAGGTCACGTTTTGCGTTATTTACCCTAAACATGAGTTTGGTTATGTAAGTTAACCCAGTTAACTTTTTCTGATAACTTTAATTTCTTTTGTTTGATATTTGATCATAAGTATTGTTGGCATTGGCGGACATCACCGAATGACAAAAATTACCAAGGTCATCTCATATTTTGCCATATTTTCCCCAAACCTAACCTTGGTTAGGTAACTTAACCTCAGTTAACTGTTTGTGATTATCTCACTTTTTGTCTTTGCTACTTGGTCATTTGTATTGTTATACCGCCGCTAAACGAAGTTTAGTGGGGTATAATGGTTTTACCCTGTCCGTCTCTAAATGCAACATTATCCGCTCCATAGCTCCTCTCCCCCTGAAGCAAATCTCATAAAACTTCATGCGTTGACTGCCTGTGATGAGAGGATGATCCCTATTGAATTTGAGGTCAGTAGATTAAAGGACAAGGTCACCATGACTTGATAATGAAAAACCTTGTCCACTCCATAACTCCTCTCCCCCTGAAGTAAATCTCATAAAACGTCAAAAATGAACTGCCTGCAGTAAGAAAATGACTTTGAGTTCATAAGATCAAAGGTCAAAGTCACCGGGACCCGATAATGAAAAACCTTGTCCGCACCGTATCTCCGCTCTCCCTGAAGCAAATCTCATGAAACTTCATATTTTAACTGCATGTGGTGAGAGTAGGACTCCTTATGATTTTGAGACTAATTGGTCAAAGGTCAAGGTCACTGGGACCCAACAATGAAAAAACTTGTCCGCACCATAACTCCTCTACCCCTGAGGCAAATCTCATGAAATATTAAAGATGAACTGGCTGTGATAAGAAAATAGCCCATATCGCCTTGAGGTCTGTAGGTCAAATGTCAAGGTCACCATCACCCGATAATGAAAAACCTTGTCCGCTCCATAACTCCTTTCGCCCTGTGACAAATCTCATGAAACTTCACAGGTGAACTGTATGTGGTAAAAGAAAAACACCTATGGATTTTGAGGTCAGTAAGTCAAAGGTCAAGGTCGCCGGGACCCGATAATGAAAAACCTTGTCCATTCCATAACTCCTGTCCCCCTGAAGCAAATCTCATGAAACTTTATAGGTGAACTGCCTGTGGTGAGAGGACGACCACTTCTGATTTTGATTCAGTAGGTCAAACTTCAAGGTCACCGGCATCCGATAATGAAAAAACTTTGTCCGCTCCATAACTCCTCTTCTCCTAAAGCAAAGCTCATGCAATTTAATAAGCGAGCTGCTGTGGTGAGAGGATGACCCCTATTAATTTTAAGGTCAATAGATTAAAGGTCAAGGTTACCGGGATCAGATAATGAAAAATCTTGTCTGCTCCACAACTCCTCTCTCCCAGAAGCAAATCTCGTGATACTTAATAGGTTGGCTGTCTGATGAAAAGATGGCCCCTATTGGTTTTGAGGTCAGTAGGTCAAAGGTCAAGGCCACCATTACCTGATCATGAAAATCCCATTCCACTCATTTTATCAAACAGTAGGGTGTGGAATTGAGGGGACTGGTAGTGGGGTTATATTTGTCGCCCTTTAAAGGCGACAGCTCTAGTTGGCATTGGTGGACATCGCTGAATGACAAAAAATACCAAGGTCAAGGTAATATTTTGCGTTATTTTCCCCTAACGTAACCTTAGGTTACAACCTTGTTAGGTAACTTAACCTCAGTTAATTTTATGATTGCCTGACTTTATGTCTTTGGTACTTGGTCATATGTATTGTTGGCACTGCTGGACATCGCTGAATGACAAAAAAATACCAAGGTCATATTTTGCATTATTTTCCCACTTCAGTAACTGAACTTCGTATGATTACTTCGCTTTTATTTGTTTAATACTTGGTCATATGAAGTGTTGTCTTTGGTGGACATCATTTAAACACAAATTTATTAAACTATTTCATATGTGGTTTGCCGCAGTGGGCGAGACACCCTCAGACCGAGGTCTTGTTTTGTTTGTAGCTTCAACAAAACAAAAAGAAGGGATATTTGAATATATCAAAATAAATCGTACTTAAAACTGAAAAAGGAGCAAACATGCATGCACTTTATAATTATTATTAATAACATCTATGGACCGAACAGATGCTTAGTTGTTTTCTTTCTGGTCTACACTATGGACATTCGTGCGAAACTGAAGGCCGCCCCCATATATTAGCCTCTCATGTTTGTTTTAATATTTTTTAAGGAAACGTTCATTCATGAGACGAGTTCTTCCTTAAAGATACATGACCTCACATTTTCGTAGATATTTTGGCAGCACATGCACCATTTGTGATGACAATGTAAGTTACTTTTTGTTTAAAGTGGGCCTAGATATGAATGACAACTAGTATCTATATTTTATGACATTCACGACACAAGGCAAAACTCAATTGGAGTGATACACCTTTATCATCTTTGATATTGTGGGTACTTGATTTGAATTGAATTTAATGAAGCACTACCCACACATCACATGCCATGTTCCCGTAATGTTTCATGAATGCCACATTATTTGTTTACATTGAATAGTGGAGAATCGGTTACACGTTTTATGATAACAGTCTATTAAAACAATGATGGCATTTGGTGGCCTGATCAAAATGAATTTAGCTTCGACCAATGAAATGTTATATCATAAAGATATATCATGCCAGATACGGGGTAATATATCGATATAGTTATATTTCTTATAATATATATATTGATGATTGATTACCATTGATCACGCATATGTAATAATAATAATGATAATAATAATACTATATAGTGTAAAATTGTTCTAAAATGATATACCGTCACAATTACAATACGCATATGCCTCTTAAAACACTGTACTGTAAGACTTTATTCATTAATAGGTCATATCGGTCACATTATATCGGTCACATTATATCGATCACAAAACTTACCTGTGAAGATTCCACGATATGCACACAGTCAGGTAAAACGTAAAGCACGAGACAATTCTATTTTTAGACCTTGACTAGCCGATCACACAATTTACCTGTGAAGACTTTACTATGCATACAATCAGGTAAAACGTAAAGCACGAGACAATTCTATTTTTAGGCCATGACTTGCCGTATATAGCTCACATTGCTGTTAACACCTCCGATTCACGTGCGTCATGCCTTTTACATGCTTTCTGCCTTTGTATATACTACGCATGCTATGTTCTACACTGTAATATGATAAATGCAGAACTGTGTGATTTATATTTATCTTTGAGCCAACAACGATCTTTGTAAAATTTACACTTCAGTACGGAAATCTAGTTTTAATAATGATGATAAAAGCGTAATAAACATTGTAAATATAGCATGTAGATCTGTTCTAATACTCATTCTATATTATGTTAAGAATATGTTTAGCAATTTAATTTACTGATTGTTAGATCAGAGTCTATACAGGCGTACTTATTCACCTATTAGTTCTTAATATTATTAGTATTAACTTTGTTTTTAAATACGAAACATTATCTGTATATGTCAAAACATTACAAGCGCATATCTAAATTAACTCACACACAATCT
The DNA here is from genome assembly GCA_037043455.1 of Cyrtodaria siliqua. NCBI lineage: Eukaryota > Metazoa > Mollusca > Bivalvia > Adapedonta > Hiatellidae > Cyrtodaria > Cyrtodaria siliqua. Next base: position 176,739 of record JAWPHD010002536.1, read on the forward strand.
ATATATTTACTGTGTATAAATAGAATAATTGTTGTCTTAGATAATGTAATTCACATGCACATTGATTTAAAACGACCGAACTGTGTATTGTATATGTGTACACGCAAATGCATGGGCGTGATTATATGTGTGTACACATACGTATATCAAGTATATCAGTCGACTTTACCATAGATTTCACCCAATTGTTTTAGATAAAGCGTTCTCTGTATTGTATATGTGTGCATGCATACGCATGTGTGAATATAAATATGCATATCAAGGATATATAACATGACAGCAAATGTCATGGGCGTGTATATGTGTGTACAAATATGTATATCATACGCAAGCAAGCGCGCATAATATGTATACAGCCAGTTGACCTTACCACAGATTTGTTTTAGCTTTGTTTTATTAAATTGTTTTACATTAAGTATACTGTTTATGGCAAATGTGTACATGCATGTGCATGAGCGTGTATAAGCGTGTATAAATATGCATATTAAGTTGTACAGCATGACAGCATATGCAAGAGAATACGTATAGTATGTATAATGGAAATCAATCGACTTTACCTTAGTATATCGAAAACGAGCTTTAAAATAGATACTTGCATTGCTAATATAAAATAATTCTGAAATGCATTATCGATATGGCATGATCTAATGCAGCATGTGTAATGTCCTGGTATGTTATTGGTTTATACTGCATTATCGATATGGCATGGTTTAATGCAGCATGTGTAATGTCCTGGTATGTTATTGGTTTATACTGCATTATCGATATGGTATGGTTTAATGCAGAATGTGTAATATCCTGGTATGTTATTGGTTTATACCGCAGTATTGCATGGCACACGGTTCTAGTTAAACTTTTTATTCTACAACTATCTGTTGTAAAATTTAGATACTTCGTCCGCTGACGAATACTGACATCTAAATGTACATCGGTAAAAGTTACTGAATAAGTCGCGCTAATAACATTGTTAAATACAATATGTTTATTGTTAAATACAAACTGTTTTATATTGTAATAACACACTTTTCTATTTAGTGTTTATATCCAAATACCTTGGCTGACTTTCACATTGGACCAGATATGAGACAAAATGTGTCTGCGAAATTGCATGAAAATACGGTCAGTGAAGGAATAGCGATAATAGGACTCACCAACGCGCCATCAAATACGCTCTCTTGGTCGTCGACCAGTAGAGATAAATATATATAATATTGCTGAATGACTTTATACTGGAAAAAATCAAATTAAATTAGTGTTTGTAGCTGTTGGGTAATATAGCCAATAAACGTATATTATAGTATTTTTAATGTGTGTTTTGACATTGAATCCTTATATACTTTAAACAAAATTATTTATAATTATGGAAATCAAATTCCATATTTCCTACCACGGAACATTGATTCATTTGTTAGAATGTGTAATAGTTTGAGACTTACAAGCATGCATGTCCCTGTATCTGTTTTTGCCCTCGTTACTAGCATGACTAGCTACGTCAGTGTCGAATTGTAGGCCTTTCTTTAGAGTCTAAAAATAAAATATTTCCTTATTTCAGGTTGCCCATATCATTAGAAATGGCGCAGTTTGATAGTAAATTCATAATGTTTTGGCGGTTAAATATCAAACGTATGTGAGATTTAGCCACAGATATCCACTTTCTCTGCAGTATCACGAATACAATGCATGCTATTGCACTGACTTCAAAGGTGAGCTGTAACCATATTATAACGTACATGCACTGTGACATCAGTAAACAATACTGAATAATAAATAAAGGCGATACTGAGAACTTGTTGGAAGTGTTATGCTTAACAAGACAGTTAGTGGCATAAACAATAAAGTTTACTAAACGACGAATAGACTGATCTGATGGACGAAAGGATAAAGAACGACGCAAAACCCATCACGTAATCTGCTCATCTGACCTGAGTGATATAGTTCACATAAGATCCATTATCATATTCAAACACAAGGAACTAATATATTTAAATAGCAAATATAGTCATTTCAGTATTTGATGGGCAAATAACTCCGGCAAACACGATTCAATCTAGCTAATCATATAATAACGCAACGCATTGTGAAGTGATCTAATTGTTTTCATATTTTACACAAGGAAGTGACGAGAAACTTTTTACGTGTTCCCCGTAAGATACAGTTACATCAGCATACACTTGGACAGAGATGTAGCAAACGTAATACAAACCTGAAATTCATCGTATAATGCTTTGCAGTCATCCTGTTTTTTAGTCCTAATATAGTTCCAAAGCTGATAAATCTGCACATCCGTCCGTCGTATTGCAAATGAGTAATATTCGTTTTTTGGGTCATTACTACTACCTGTTTATGCAATAACAATTAAAACAAAATACGTGCATGTACGCTTATTAACATCGTTATTAAACTTGATGTATATCATTTTTGTTCAATATAATAGTTTACTGTTCTTTAAGACATTTTATCACATAACTTACGGTGTGGGAGTGGAATAACACCATTCTATATTTTCGATATACCACTAGTTATATAAGTATTCAAATAAGCCTAGTATGCGCTGTAAAAACATCGATAATGACTACGATCCAATTATCGGTTTCACGTGTTAAAGCGACAGGCAAAATGCAATAAAAGTCGATATATGAGTTATGTTATACATATAATCTAACATTCGTTCTCATTCATTATTGAATTTATTAAACTCGTTAGCAAAAATGATATAATCCTTGGCAAGGGGCTCGCATTATATTAATTTGCCAAGTCGTTTAATAAATTCAATAATGAATGAGTACTCATGTAAGATCCTCTATTTATTACATATCAATATATAATAGATTAATACTGTAATACAAAATTTAACTATTTACATGTATACTTAAACTTGTTTATCAAACACTATTATTTTAACTGTATATTATATATGTTTTTATCACATAACATGCGGTGTGGGAGTGTAATAACACCATTCAATATTTTCGATATTCCACTAGTGGTATAAAATAACGTTAATGACGTCATGGACGTCACGTTAATGTACGTTTTCTGACGTAATGTGACGTTATAAGTTATGTGATAAATAGAATCTAACATTCGCTCTCATTCATTATTGAATTTATTAAACTCGTTAGCAAAAATGATATAATACTCGGCAAATGCCTCGCATTATATCATTTTGCCAACTGGGTACTCACGTAAGATCCTCTATTTATTATATACTTTCCAGTAAAATAGTGGTTTTTATGATTAAAATAAAACCTTATATTTTCATTGTTTATATTTACATGTGTAAATATAATATATATTCACTCAAAATGACGTCATGCAACTGTTGATGTTGTTTACGCTGTTGACGTTATTGACGTCATTGTTTGGGCGAATTATATTTTTTCTGCATAAATTTCCAGGTTATGTGTATATAATAAATATACTATTTGTTGGTTTGTAGTGAATATAGGATTTATATTCCCCTCCAAGTGAGAAAACTCAACTATTTTCATTCGTACTAAAGGACTCGTATAAATATTCTCACTTCTCGATGAAAATAAATCCCATATTCACTCAAAACAAACAAATATCCTCTATATATTCGCTTGATATCATTTGTTATTTTAAAATAAGCGGAGCGAACTGCGCACGCATCCAATGTTCCTCAATAAAAAATGACTATTCCGAGGTCCGAAAATAAAGTTATTTGTATTTATTTATCATTCAGTCAAGAGAATTAGTTTGATACTATAACAACGGGAACATGAGGTAAATATAATAATGAAAATTGATTTTCGGCGGTAACGAGCGGCACATTCCATGAAGTACGTTAAACCTAGTCATTGTTAATGAGTATTCGTAAAACTTATGTTTGAGCTTTTCATGTGGAACTTCCACAAACTTTAAGGTAGATGTAATATTCTATTTTTGTAATAGCGTCTTAGCTTCGGTATGTTATAGAAACTTGATTAACATGATTAAGATATTTCTCCTATGTGCAGGTATGTTTTATTATTGAAGAGACAAACATGCTAAGATTAGTGGTTTTATGGTTTGAGCATTTCGTTTTATAAAACAAAATCATACATACACACTTGTTTTTTTCTATGAACACTAGAATTCATGGGCGTCCATGGCCGGATTAGTAAAGCTGTAACTTAACAGTTGCGGTTCAAATCCCACTGGCAGCTCGACTTGTCAACTGAGATTGTGTCGATTCTTATGGATGGCGGAAGGTATACAGTACTGGTTCTACCCAGGAAAAACGGGGTATTGCGCCTCTACCACAACATAAATTGACCTTCATATATGGCTTAACATGTGCTAAGAATGACTTAAAACACCGTTCAAACAAAAAACACCATTTAAACAAACAAATGAAATTCATTAGTACAAACGTTTTGTTGCCGTTATCCAATGACGCCTTTTGTTACAACGTTATTTGACGTTACGTTATTTATGACGTTTTACGGTTGCAAATTTGAGACGTTAGCTAGTGAAGTAAGTGTTACAATATAGTTGCATTAGAATACATGTTTGTATTAAATTACGCATGACTAGGAGAGGCATTCATTAATACACATTTTTAAAATCAGATATCTAAATATTGTAATGAAAATTGTTAAATAAAGATCATACTATTAAAGCTTTTTTATCACATAACATGGCTTCTGGGAGTGCAATAAAGCCATGACTTATTTCTCGTAATACTCTAGTGTATAACAGATGCAAATGAGGACCGAATCACGGTGTTTGTAAACAGTAAAACATTTAATACCAACTGTTTTCATGGTATATCATACTGTACGTTCAGACGCCTTACTTATTTATCATTATTTGATATCTTACTTCATAAAACGAACGTTAGTAACGTTAAATTTGGTTTAGGGTGTCGCATTATTTGTAAGGCGAACGCATTTACAACCGCGTAACGTAGCGACGTCGTGTAAACAACAAAACGACGTCATGATTTGCCTTACAAATTTCCGCCGTATATAAGGAAAATTGACAACATTAAAGTGAAACTATCACGTCGTAGGTGGGTTATGTGATAAACAGAATCGAATCTTACATTCGTTACTGTGTTTTATTGACTTTAATAAACTCGTTGGATAAAAAGATAGGATACTCGGCAAGATCCTCTATATAAGACAATTATTAGAAACGAATTCCGGAAATTTCATTACAAACGTTATATTAAATACGTATATGCTGAAACATAGATTGAGGAAAGCATATGATCAGGTAAATTCATTTCAGTCTACTGTATGAAAAAGGTATACACTAAATTTTATCTACACGTTCATTGAGCAAGTTAAACCGCATTTAATGGCCTACTGATCAATAATTTGATTTACCAGATGCATTGTGAACATTTTCTGACTCATCAGGATTCTTTCCAGTTGTTTGCGATGCGTTCGTCTTGTTTCTTTGAGGAATAACCTCCAAAACCACAGAGTCATGAACTGATTTTTGTGTCGGCGACCTATTCGCAAAAAAACAACAAAAGAAGCGAACTTAGTAGATGGACAATTAACAAGTAAATAAGTGATGTGCCATTTTCTTTGTATATATATACTAGTCACAATTACCCACCTAAGAATATGTCAATACGTGTTTTGTATATTTGTCGCTTGATTGGAGATACAGTTGAACTGTTAAATAACGAGTTTAAATAGCCTGCTCTGAATGCATGAACACATTTTAAAGGTTTCAATTCGATACGTTTTCGTTAAAATGAAGTATAACACTTGTACAGCTGGGTACTTAGGATTTTGTTAAATGATTCAAAGTTTTGAATTAGTGGTGTGCGATGATTTAAAGCTTTGAATTAGTGGTGTTCGATGATACTTGATTTTGTTAAATGCTTTGAATCATTTAACAAAGTCCTAAGTACCAAGCTGTACAAGTGGTATACTTTATTTTAACGAAAACTCATCGAATTGAAACCTTTAAAATATGTTATTCAGAGCAGGCTATTTAAACTCTTTACGATACTAATTCTAAAATATGCCTGCTAAAATTATTTTAACTTCATGACTGTTATTCATTCCGATATTTGGAGATCGCTGAGTCCGGTATTTACAGATATCAGTGGTACATTCTTAACTACTTTTGGTTTCTTACTAGAATTTCGAATAGGTGGTTCCTCTACTCCAGCCTTTAAATGTTCTGAGTATTGTTTAATCACCCTTAGGATATGTTGCCTGCTTTTTAATTTACTCTTTTGACTGTTACCTGTGATACGCAGGCTTCATAACTTCTGCTCCCAGCTAAATTCCATTTTGATTATTTCGCCCATTGTTTTCTCATTTAGGGCAACGTGTTTTGTTAGAAGCTGGGACCATACGCCGCTGGCTCAAATTGATGTAATATTGGCATTTTAAATATTGAGTTCTGCTCAACCCGGGGCTAGAGGGCGTGAACGGTAGCAAGCACTTTTCACTACTGCTCATGAACAATCTCAATCAAACCGAGACTACAATATATTTTGTATTAATTTTTATCGTGTTCGACGATTTCCAAATATCTCCTTTCATACTTTTTTTACTAGTATTACCACTACAAATCTACACATTTGTTTGCAAAATAATTTGTCGAAATATTTAATGTTAACGGTGAATTACAGTTACTTTATTTTTCGAACGATACTAAATTAATATCGATGTAATTTAGGATTATCCATTTTTCATTTTATTACAGACGGAACATCTGCAATAAATGGTTCAAACTTTTTTCTTTTTTTTTATATAATTTCCTACCAATATTGTGAAGCTTATATCTTTCAGCGGACAATGACCCATGTTATGCGTTTTATGAGCACATGCAATGTTTCCATTACAAGGAGGGTAACTCTCTAAAGATGCAACATTTTAAACGAAACATAAACATTTTAATTCACTTTGCATCATTATAACTACGCTCACTAGTCTGTGGACGTTTTCTTCCCCGTTCAAACAAATATGACACAGTAATGCATACGGAAAATGAGATTGCTTTATAATAGTTATAACATATTGCATACCTTCTTTTTAAAAAGATAACAAGACCAGCAACGGCAATAAGCAAAACCAGTATTCCTCCTGCAACACCACCGATTGTAGCTGCAGTCGATGGTTGTTCCACCAATAGCTCTATAAAGATGCAACATATACAAAACATGCAAAAGCACAAATTTAGTTGGCATATTTGAAATGTAAAAGCGATTCATTTAGTATTGAAAGCAGAAATACTACAGAGACAAGTACATTATATCTTTGCACAAACAAAGCGCCTCTGGGTTAACATATTTGCCACTCTACTTAACGGGCCCGGGTTTGATTGCCAATGAAGTAACCCGCGAATTTCAAACGAAATCCGGCGGTACTTTATTCGGTACTGTAAATAATGCATCCGTTGGAGGAGATTTAAAGTCCTTAGTCCCATTTGCATGAAGCGCCATGCCATACACATGTAACACTTCTGCATGTCAGATAAGCTTTCTCGACAGACAGACAGACAGACAGACAGACAGACATATAAATTGAATGGATAGCTGAAATGGATGTATTGATGGATGGATGGACGGACGGACGGACGGACGCACACACCGACGTACGTACGGACGGACGGAGAGAGAGAGAGAGAGAGAGTGAGAGAGAGATAGATAGACGTGCAACATTAAACGGTTAATATTTAAACTTCAGGTCACAGTTATTTGAGAGTTATTACAAATACAACTCGAAATTTCCGGGTTATCCTACTGTAAAATGTCAATGTTGCATATATATTTCCATATCTAACATGGTTTATTAAAATACGCAATGCTTGTTGGTTATTGGGGTGCTTTTTTAAATTCCTATCAAGACCTCTGTCGTCACGTCCTGCAACTGTTAGGACGTCATTTTAAACAATTATACACGTCAGAAAACAGCCAAAACAACGATTACGTTATTTTAAAGCAACGTTACTTACGACATCACATCGTATAACCGGCAATCGCAAAGAAGAACATAATTCAATTCGGTTCTTATTTTGATATAAATATCCGATAGTATACATGACAGTAAACCATCAGACGTGTCTAGCACAAGGCGCAGTGATTAGTAGTCTGCACTTGGATTCATTATAAAGTAACCGGCAATGGTTGAATATCACACTGTTTTTTCGTTCGTTTGTTATATTTGACGGGGGTAAATGACCGTTTACATATTTATATTTATCTTATTTGTTGTAGCTCTTTGTGAGTGTTTATGCATACACGTCTGCCGCGTTTTTCAGTGGAATATGGCCTAAGAAGTAGCATCAACTTCATTGTCTCCGAACAAAAATGACAGAACATATATCATTAGACATGTTGTCGATGTTTGTTTCATAATTATATGAGAGAGTTGTAATTATGATACGTTTGTGCTGTCTATCTTGACATGACATATTGTATAACGTGCCTCTTTATATTTTCAGAATTTGCTTATCTTTGTATGTGTTTACATATGTATTTCGCAATAAAATATATGGATATTAAAAAAGAGAAAATATTTTATTAGGAAAAATGTGAAACGCAAATTTTACGCAAAATTAAATATATGTGTCCGTCATTTGATTCGAACCTGTCCTAAAAGTTCTATGATTGACAGTCCACAACTCTTACCACCACGTTATCGTACAGCTGCAGCTTTGTATTGCGATCGTGTTACTCAAATATTTAAACACGGCAAGTAAATGATAATTTTCTATAATTTACATACTCATCATACTAGTTTGCTTTCAAATATACCATTACGCCATATTATCGAGTCCGGACTGTACTGTCATGACTCGATTACTTGCAACTGATATGGTTGAAACTGGAAAAGAGCATTGTAACTGGTTGTACAATCTCAGAAATGCTTTTTGTGATGGGAATGAACCTTATAATCAGAGCTCCTGAAAGAGAGTCCAGAGGTTCCAGAACAGTGTCAGGCATTTGTCTCCTTTTTAATAGAGGATTCATGGGTTATGTGACGATAACTCCACAGAACCACATCCAGAATAGATGGATTCTTACAGCCTTAGATGATACAGTTGAATGGGAAAGAATGAATTTTAAACCGAAGAAGTCCAGATGCCTGGTGGTGAAGAAGGGGCGTGTCACAAACTAGTTCAAACTGACGATACAAGGTGAAGACATACCTTCATTAACAATCCCATCAAATGCCTTGGAAAGTGGTTCGATACAAGCCTCACCTACAGGAACAGTTCCGGTAGACCCAGGCAGCAGGTGGATGGAGATCTGCGTAATATTGATAAATCAGGACCCATGGAAGGTTAAAGCTTGGATCTACCAGCATGGCCTGCTTGCGAGGCTCATATGGCCACTGATGGTGAACGAGATCCATACCAGCACAGTAGAGAAATTAGAAAAGGTGATATATAGGCACCTACGAAAACGGCTTGGTGTTCCTCTTGGTTCACGAGCATTGGGTTGTATGGCAGAACCAATAAACTGCGGCTGCCCCTGATATCCTAGGTAGAAGAATACAAGGTAGCCTAAAACAAGGCTTCTCCTGACTCAAAGGGATTCGTGGTCAGTCAGCCAAGCAGTTGACCAGGCAGAGAGTAGGATAATGCATAAGGACATTCCCAGCCAGCATGACCCTCTCGACCCAATGCTGGTCCAACATAGGCATCTATATCGGCCCAACGTTGGAATCCAAGATTGGCCCGACTTAGGCAGTGCACATCGGATCTAGGTAGGGCCGACGTCGGCTTTAAATATCGGCAAGTGGTAGGTCCCCCGTCGGCCCAACACATGTTATAGCCACCAACGTTGAGACTTCGTTATACCAACGTTGGGCCAACGTTTCAACTTTGTATTAACGTTGTCACAACAACGTCACACCAACGTTATTCTTTAAAAATCGAATATTTGACCTATATACAACATTTTTATATTTTAATTAATTTTCTTTCTCATGCATCATAAAGAACAATTTTAATAATCGTTGACAAATCTTGATATTTGTATATATATCATAACTTTAAAACTGGTTTCTTTATATCGATATATTTAGTATGTTTATATAGCTATTAGTTGAATTATTGATATATATATATATATATATAATAAAAGAGTTAAAAGACATTTAAAAGAGTAAAATTAAAGCCATCAAAAAGGAAATGTATGTTTATATAAAAAGTAATTACGTCCCTTTATGTCGTAAAAAGAAATATATAAAGATCGGACAGGGAAAGTAGCATTCAAGGAGGACAGTCAACCACAAAACACATAAAACAAACACGCAAACAGACAAACAAGAAGGCAAAAGTAATAATAAATGCAAACGACATCACCAACACAAAAGGGTTGACAATAGGGCTACCGCCTTGGAACAGTCAGTGGCAAAGTAGGCCAGTGGGGGTTTAAACCGGTTCCAGGGTGCACCAAACCTCACACTTACCCTACTGTCATCCCATTAAAACAGGACAGTGTAAATAAAGAAATCCCATCCATGATCTAATCTCTAACCAACAAGGCAGAATCAATAGGCAATATAAGTAAAACACAAATATGCTCGTGTAAATATAATACAAAAAAACAATAGCCTAGAAAGCCACAATGAAGGTATTCAATGACTTGGCAGAAACCAGAGCAACAAGAGAATAAACCATTAAGGGCACGACAAAAAAATATCATAGACAAACATCAAACGCCTCCGTCCCAATGGGCTTTAGGTAGGCTTCATCATAGGGTCCACAGCCTGTCCGGTCATCATACAATTAAAGAGGAAAGCATAGTGGCGAACTGTAAAAGGGTCCGCCACCAAGCATGCAGTACGTTGCAAAATGATAGGGTCATAACCTCTTTTGATAAACTTTTTAACAAGAATCTTACGAAGTTTATAAATCACATCACCATAGAAGTCAGGTTGTGATAGTCCTTGTCGCAGAATAGTCCTTAAATTACTTTTATATTTGGAAAGAAGATCAGGGTTACTGAAACGTTGTTGTACAACATTAGTCCAACGTTGGCCCAACGTTGTTTCCACGTTGGTCTTACGTTTGTAGATAACGTCGTGAGATCGTTGGGGCTGCTGGACAAAACTACGTTGTGCCAACGTTGTTGTACAACGTTAACCCAAACTTGTACGTTAGTCCAACGTTAAAACGTTGGCCCAACGTTGGCACAACGATGTCGCAACGTTGGTCCAACGATGGCCCAACGTTGTAGACAACCCTCGTGATATTGTTAGGGGTGCTTGACAATACTACGTTGAGCCAACGTTGTTGTACAACGCCAGCCCAACGTTAAAACACAGACGTTAGACCAACGTTGGTACGACGTTAACATTCTAGCTGGGTTGCATTTCGTCGAATTTTACAGTGTTTCCAACGTTGTATAGATGTCTGTTGCAGTCCGAAATCTAACGCCGAACTTCACTTTTTGCCAACGTTTTGCCGACGTCGCAGAAGCGTGTAATGTCCGACCGCAACGTTACGCATGATTGCCAACGTCGAACCAACGTCAGCATGCTAGCTGGGTTGTAGGTTCAACAAACGTGGGGAGGCAAGGACATTGCAGACCTGGAAGAACGCCAACATATTTGACAGAGGAAGCATGGTTCAAGACGAGATCCGTAGAGCAGAGTAGGAATCAAGGTCAGCAAAGGCAGTTGAAATGGAGATCCAAGGAAGCTGGACGCTACCAGAAAGGAATCAGTAGTTTTATTGATTGCTGGTCCTTTTGGATCAACATGGCTTTAAAATAAAATATTGCTTAAGCCGGTGCTAGGAGACGTGAGAGGTGTTGCACTCGACATTACCTCTGATGAACAGACTCAAGAAAACCGAGTCTGCTACTTTTATCTCTTGTTTGTGTATGTTGCTTCCAAGGGATCGCATTTTCTGTATTTATTTACATTGGCAGAAATATGGAGGTATGAACCATTGCAACTGCAGTTAAGCTCAATGTACGACCTCCTCCCACCACCAGCCAACCTAGAGAGGTGGATACTCATAGATGATCCAACATGTCAACTGTGCCAAAGAAGAGGAACACTCGCATGCCAGGTGGCGCTGACACAGGTTCACTACAGGTGGAGACATGAAAAAGTGCTGAGGGTGATGGCTGACATTATTGAAAGAGAAAGGAAGACCTCAACAGCAGAGAATGCAGGACTGTTGTACACAGCAAAGTCATGGGAGATGTCGGTCGACTTGGACAGACAGAGCCCCGCCCTGACATTGTCTGGTCGCCCGCTGAAAGAAGATTATTCTGACGGAACTTACAGTGCCATGGGTAGAGGGGACAGAAAAGGCCTATGAGAGGAAAAAGTCAAAGTACCAAGAGTTGGTAGAGTCTTGCAGGGGCAAAGGATGGAAAACATGGTTGTTCCCTGTGGAAGAAGGCTGTAAAGTTTTTCCGGCCCAGTCAGTATGGAGGATACACAGTGCACTGGGATTAAAAGGAAGGGCACGCAGGACAGCTGTGCAAGCACTTGGCAAGGTTGCAGAGAGAGCATCCAGTTGATTTTATCAGGCTCAGACGTAAAGACAAAACATGGCAGCCATCACAGACTGGCAGTACTTGATCAATACTGCCGCCACGCCATCTGGAGGATGTTCCGATTTAAGGGGAGAAACACCCGTGGAAGGATGGACACCGGCTGATGACGTCTGTGAAAAGCAGTTATATAGTTTTCCAACTGTATATCGACACTGACAGAGCTTAACTTTATTAACGAAAGTGAAGGAATAGAGCCAGATGGTATATTAACGATTATTTATATTTAACATGGGGTGTTTAAAGCTTTAAGTAACCACCCAATGTACGAAGTCGTGAAAAAGTGGTAACAGATGTGGTTTGTCAATCACAGAATCCCTAACGCAGGTTTGAAAATGAAGACGAACAACACGTTTTTGTAAAATGTATGTATCATTTTGTATGTCTGGTTTTCAATTATTTAAAATCTTGTTATGTTTTTGCAAAACCCAGACGTACACACACACAAACATAAGGAAAACTCTTAATACACGATATTCTGAAAAGTTCTTGGCAATATCAGGTATATACAGTATACTAATTAATGTTTAAAATTCAATGTTTTCAAATGATGTTTCCATTTACTTATTGAATTAGATGCAATAGTCGAAAAGGAATGTAGAATTCACAGAACTTATTCATCTAAAAATACGCATTAAAAACTAACAACAATAACACGGATTAAAGAAGACACTATGCAACACCACAAACATAAAATGGTTGAATACCTTACAGTCAAAGCCAGAGAGATAAGGTAAAGTTGCCATGTGTAAATCTTCATTACCCTCAACCTATATTCAAAAGACGAACGAAAATATAGCCTTGTGTGAGATTCGACTCATTGCTATAATGGTTCAGCCGCTGTTTGTTAATACTGCGCTTTGCGCTCTATGTGGCTGATAGGCTACATTAAATTATACTAACGTATCACCACAAACGTAACACACCAGTCACTGTTTATATAAGCGGATTGGATTGAATCAAAATAACATCAAATTATCGTGCCATAATGGACAGTCAATCAGGCAGTTTTGTGCTACTAAACATATTTAAAACATCTACTTCCATTAATTTGATTTAAGAATATCAACTGATTTGTCATACATTATTACGCAAGTCATTTGTACCCTTGTTCATTCTTACTGTTTATTTTGATCCTACCTGTACTACATGCATTCCCTGTCCACCCCGAGTCACATTCACCAAGGTAACAAGTACCGTTGACGTGATGACAGGTCATGCAGTGACAAGTTGATGAACAATTGGCTCCAAATGTTCGGGATTCACAATCTGGCAAAATATACATCGTAATATTAATTCGGCAGTCTTGTTCAAGCAATAATAGTCAATAGGAATACAATCATTCAGTAAACTGAACATCTCTTTAAGCAATATAATACAATATTACTATATTATTATATTATCCTCACTTTTGTTAATATTGTTATTACATTACCAACACATTCGATGGTTTGTTGTTTTTCGTCATCTTACTATTGTTCGAAACATGCTGTAAGCTTTGTCTTGAGTACACTTTAATCTTTTTTAGAGAGTACAATTCTTCCAAATGATGGGATGAAAAACAACGGCGCGATGCAAATATCCCTTTATACATGAATGCCGACGTGGATTTATAATACGTTTTGAATTTCTATTTAGATAAATACGAGTAAAATACCTCATGACCGCCTGTTCTTTATCAGAAATTTCTTAAAACTAGCTTAACTCTGCGTTTTACATGCTGATATACGTTTTAAAAGTATGCACTCCTTGTTTTTTTTTATTCAAATAATTAAAAAAAGAAGTCGATTTTCAACAAAGAATTTTCTAATTCGAGGGGAATCATTCTGAGTATCTTCCGGAAAAGTATAAACAAGTTATATTTTTACTTACGGGTTTCACATTTTGTGTCGCTATCGTTATAACCTTCGGAACATCCATTTGAACATACACCAGTTATTGGACTACATTTTTTAACATCAGAACAGAATCCACATCTTTCAGAACAGTTCTGACCATACTGTCCCGTGTTACAACCTGTAAAGAATATCATTTCAACGTTCAACAGATATACATATGAGTATGACCTTAAGGGAAGTTCATGTAAGAACCTCAAGTTTAGTGTGTAGATATGGAAATCGATGTACTGAGACACTAAACAGACTAAATGTGCAAAATATACGCATAGGTCTGGAAATTATGGTCAAAAGGTCAAAAAGCTTTCAGAAGCATTTAAGAACATTCTAGACTGAAATAGAATGTTTGACCTGAAGTAAGAAGTGGTTACTGTAGTTAGTAGTCAGGAGAGTAGTGTAGTATTTTTATTGCGCTGTTTTTATCAACGACCGATTAATTATAGCTCGGAACTACGTAGTAATATATATGGTATGTGTCTTAAAGTGCTCGGTTAAAGAATAGTGACCGTGAGACACTCGAATGACAAGTATGGTCATTGTCTATATATTCACGATGCACTGAGTCATCAATTGTGGTGTAATTAGTTTATGAGGTGTAGGGTAAACATTATTATTCTAGGTAATGATTATGTAAGTAGTGTATCGGATAATCAAAAAGAAAATGTGGCGAAGGAGGTTGTTGAAACTTTGACTAGAATGAATAGTAAGTGTAGTACGACATCGTTCTATTCACCTCATGCAAATGGTCAAGTAGATAAGGCTACAGTTAATTTACTTGCAAAGACAGTTACGGGGAGATAAACCTATCAAGAATGTTGAGTTTAAGGTAGGAGATGCAATCTATTTAAAGAAATATGTTAGGGAAAGTAAACTAGATTCACGATTGGTCTCTTTTTATAAAATTATTGAACAGAAATCCCTACTGACATATGTCATACAAAGTCATTTAGATAATAAAACTAGGGAATCACACGCAATACACTTACGATAATATTGATTAGCAAATTTGGATGAGTGGGAGATACTAAAAAATGAGAGGGGGCGCCCATAAAAGGAAGGCTGCACTTACCACGTCCCCATTGAGTAGTGACAGTGAATCAGGTAATAGTAGTTCAGAGAGTGCGCCAATGGAAAGGCTAGTACATAGGTTACCGTAAGGAAAAGGATTATTCGATCCCTTGTTTGAGTTAGCCCGTAGGCTACGGGAAAGAAACAAAAGGCTATAAAGGGAAAATCAGCCTAGTAGAAGGAGCAGTAGTGTTAGTTAGTAGTAGTGGTAGTAGTAGTAGTAGTCGTAGGAGTAATGATATGGTAGGTAAGGTAGTAGTAATAATGGTATTAGTAGTAGTAGTAGTAGCAAAGCAGGGGTAGATAGATAATGACGAGAGGTTGAAACGGCCGAGAACGATATGGAAATTAACATAGTTAGACTCTAAATGGGAGTGAGAGTAGAGTAGTGTTGTTAATGTGCAGTTTAACAGTTCACCGAGAAATACCTTTGTAAGGCAATTATATTGTGTGCAGCAATATTGGTCTAAAATTAACAGTCATACCCTCGTTCGAATACACTGGCTGCTAAATGAATTCGGAAAATACCTTAAGTTAGGTTACGTGCTGTGTTATACGGCAGGGTATTACTAATTGAATTATCGGGATTACCTTAGTTAGGTAATACGACATGTGTCTTTATTAGTCAACACGAAACTCATAGACATCCGAGTGATATGTGACAAACGATTTGTCCAGTAGACATTTAGTAACCTATGTTGGGGTTTATTAGTTGGAGGTTATGTCAGTAGTGAGATGTTTACTATAGTTGATAGTAGGTGACACGGGAGGGGTGTGGGGTGTGTGTGTGGGGGGGGGGGGGGGGGGGGGGGGGGGTGGGGGGGGGTTGGGGTGGGGTGGTGTGTAAATTAAGGAAGTAAATGTTAAGCGATGAAATAAGGACTAATTATTGATGTTAAAATCAAAAATTAACTTTTGTCCCATAGATTATGAATAAATTTAATTAGGGTCTTTCGCTTTGCTATAAACAATTGAAGTAATACAGAATAATTCATATGATACGCGTGCGACTATTGTTTTAAGTAGTTAGAGTCTTAAGTTTATAAGACCATGAAGGTTTTAGTTTAAGTTTACACATTTAATACAGTAATGAAATATGACGTATGACATAGAATTGACAGACAACTATGTACTTGACTACTCGCTATTGACCAAGTGGAGGACAGTTCATTGACGGGACATTTACCCTTTAGGTGCAAAGTTGAGTAAATATACATAGTAAACTATGTGACGTAGAAAATCAAACGGAAAAGGCAATTACTATAATATGAGAGAGTTTAAAGGGGGTACATCAGGATTTTTCTAGAAACATCTTAAATTATAAAATTGTTCCAGTTCATGATAAAACACTTATACATGTATCAATCAAAATATGATGTTAGAACCATTCTGTTAATGTCTAAACTTTGAAAACACCATATAGCTAGAACGGAATCGGACGTAAAATGCTGAAATTAACCCTGGTGCGTCACCTAGGATAGCACGTATTACTGTGCAGAATGAATTTCTTTGCAAATAAGGGATAATTTTTAGGCTCATTCATTATGTTTTGACCAAGTAGAATAGAAAATATCAATATTTGTCAATTTTAAGTCGGACACCTAGACCCCCATGAAAAGCCTGATGTACTCTCTTTAAGTACTCTTCACAATATTTTGCTATATATTCTTAAGTGTTGATTAGATGCTATTTAGGAACTGCTATTCAGGAAATCGAAGATATGTCATTGGATGTGCAATAATCAAAATGGGAATACACAGGGAGATTGTTTTGGGATTTTTTGGGAATTGTAAAAAATACTTTTATTAAATTTTTGATACATAGTTACAAAAATGATTACTCTCTAAACTTAGAAAATGGTCGTACAGAGGGAGTATGAATGACATTCCGCCGCAAAAATCCAGACCCCATGGAGATGCCACTTCTGCCTTGTTTATGCAGCGTTATCATATATATAAATAATGATGACTCTTGGATTTTAGAGTCTGGGTCTGATTTTGACTCGTGTAGCAGATTTTGGGAGTTGAAAAGGGCCGAGAGTACGTCACCTGGATCTGAATAAAGGAAAACGAAACACCGTTATCGTTTATTATCTGTATCCGTATCTGACACGGACGCCGAAAGAAATGATTTAGCAGATTTTTCAGAGTCAAGCGGACAAACACCTGACTCTGGCGAATGGAAAAAGGGACAAGCCAAAGGTTCTGAGATCGCTGTATCGTGGAATGGGGACTACCGACAACTGAGGTTCTCCTCGAATACAACCGAGTGGCTTAGAAGCAGTTTATGTAAATATATGTTCAAGTGTGTTTAATTATTTAACCAAGTCCTCTCACTCTCTCTCAAATGTGTGATAGGTGAAGAAATTACGTACGCGTAACTAGTTTAAGAGGACAAAAAGACCCTTGGGATGCGCTCAACGCGTCTTTTGGACAGAAGAGAAATTTAAGCTAAACCACACTTGAGACATTTTGTAACCTTGTAAATAGATCATGTATTCAGAGTATTGGACTTGTATTTTCATATTGTGGAGCAAGGGGGATAACCAGCGCAGAAAGCAGAAAACACACACATACAACAAATGTTCATCGTACACATTGGCAAAAAGGAACTGTGTATGGAGACTACTTTAGTGTCAAAGTGTACTACTTCATATCAGTACACTAACCAACGTGATATCATACAAACATGATGTCATACCAACGTGATGTCATATCAACATTATGTCATACCAACACGATATCAGATGTCATACCAACCAGATGTCAGATGTCATATCAACCAGATATCAGATGTCATACCAACCAGATGTCAGATGTCATATCAACCAGATGTGACAAATTAAACAGTGATGAACATTAAGCAATACTTAACACTGAACAATTGAGAACTACAAACAATAATTATTACAAATAGTATAGACTGTAAATAGATAAAGTGTATGGATTAACTTGCATTGTATAAACTTTAAGTATGTGATAACATGTTTTGACTTGATTGCTCTCTAATTTGTATAACTATAATCCTGTTAGCTCTGAGAGATATTATAGTGAATAATTTTCATTTTTGTAGAGGAGGGAATATGTAATATAGCTGTTACATTTTATGTCGGTTAATATCTTACACTCATGTGTCATTACATGTACTGGGTTGAAAACGAGATGACCAACATATGCAAGTACATGTGTGAAGAATGTATGACCATTCTGAATAACCGTGTTACACCAATTAAAAAGAATCTGTAGCTACTAAAGTGCCGACAGCTTAACCTGGATGAAACGCAGTTATGACAGTTCAGGCATTAGAATGAACAGTTGGGGTTATAGGGTTGCCCTGTACTCTGACGAACAATGGGATGGTTGTGTAAGCATAGTTTTGGTTAACCTAATTAATTATAGTTTAGTAACAACATGACCAAAACGTATAGCCTAAGGGGAGGTTTGTTTGATGAAACAATGAGATGACCGGAGTAACACACACAGCAACCTCGAGTGATGGAGTCACCTTGTTTCTGAACAATGGGAAGCTTATATAAGTACCCTGTATCCAGTAGTCTGGGAAGTAAGTTAAATAATTTCTTTACTCCAAATACTGAGATTTGTACTCTTTAACCAGTTTGGGTGACCTTTAAACCGGTTTTAGAAGTCATGTGCAATATGTTAATTGCACGTGTCAGTCAATAGCTGGGTCATCATGATGCTATATAAATGTGGTTTGAGCCACAAAGGTGACATCAGAGTAGATTGAGATTCGGAGAGAGATATACTGAAGGCTTGGTCTCCATAATTGGAGGCTTGGCGTGTCCCGGTCGGGCGACACCCGGTCAGAAGGAGAATCTTTTTGGTAGACTGAGTCGCACAGCGTTTAAACTAGTAGACTGCTTGTACATTAAAGATAATAGATTTATTCAAAGTAGTCATTTTACTCTGGTTTCTTAGTTTGTATATTGTGAAAGCAAATTAATAGATAGTAGTTTAATAAATATATATTAAAGAGTATTACTTTGATAAGTATTTCACTTAACTATAGTATAGAATTTATAATTTATGTCTATATAAGTAAAAGCGTTATAATATATTTAATGCGTGATTGCTTACTACGTAACGTGTCAAGTATGTATACAGTTCTGATTGGCGTAATTGTGTTGTATGTTTATTATTTCTTTTTGGTGATCAATATTCTTTTGAAATACTCTTTAATACACCAGAACTTAGGGTTTCTGTTCTATTTTGGATTATGCATTGCTTATAACAGAATATTGTCTTTCTCTTATTACAGAAATAAACCTAGCGGTACGTTGAAAGTACAGTTATTCGTTCAGAAGCATGAAATAGTCACAGCATAACGTAATTCACGATTATTTCAGTATATTTACGGAGTGAAAATAGAGGCTCTAACAGAAAAGACGAAACGATTTCAGGATCAGCATTTTATTCGTAATCTATGGGACACAAGTTATTGCTTGTTGACATGGCACATTGTTTAACTTATTTCCATAAATGTCTCATATAAGGATCTTTGTAGGATTTGGCAACCAATGCCTGCATTGCGAAGGACATAAACAGAAATGAGTTCTCTCTTCGATGCCAGACTATGATTCCTTTTCTTGACATCATTTTCTCAGCTAATATCGGAGGTAATTCCTTACCCGACAATTATACAGCATATCCCAAACTCAATAGTACAATCTATTACGCGAACATGTATTTGTTGAGTGGGGATCCGTGCAAATATCTGGCCACAAGAGCAGTCTGAATTGCATGGTGAACAGAAAATACTTACTGTGTGTATAAAGTATATCAATTTTTAAGCTAAATTATCTTCAGTTTGATAGTTTTTTTTATGTTAAACAGTAAAGTATTAAACGGATTTTATTTTTTTTCATATCTACTATGAATCCTTTAGGCGTTTTGGTGTAAGACAGCATTTGTAACAATGAATTGTCTCAAATAAATTCTCTTAAAATACGAGATTAAATAAAACTGACTATAGATACGGTTCTCCTTTTGCGGGGCAGGATTTAATATCATCACGCTCGTAGTAATGTGCTGTTATTAGATTAATCATGTTTTTTTATTGGACAATATTTAATTACAGGAGAGAGTTTATATAGAGCCAAGTTTAAGATTTTAACAACTTCTTACTTGCATAAGCTACAGGAGAAAATATAGCCTCCTGCTAGTGTATCAACACAACAGTAAAGCAAGTTTAAGATGCAATTGTTTGCGAAATGAAAGAACGTGATAAGTCAGGTAGTTAAAGTGTTGGAAGTTATGTATGGAGATAAAGACATGCTTTAAACTATGTCACCCAATTGGGTGTTATTGGTTTATCCCTGTTTGGTAAGGTCTGTGTTTTTTAATTAAAGCTGCTATTTCATGAACGTTACACATTTTCGGTTGTATCTAGCCACTACTAAGAATTTAACAACTTTTACATGCAAATGTTGATTAGATATAAATTCTCTCGTTTTGTTTGGAAGTATAAGTTTTTGAAAATTGTAATGATAATGAACAAGTACATTGGTATGTCGTGCTTTCATTCTAAAGACAGATAATGTTTTTTTTTTTTTGGACTTCAATGATACAAATCAAGTTCATACACGTAAACTTCTTCAGCAAGGTTTTCGTTGGCATAAACTACATATATCTGTTTCGAAGCGTTATCGTCACAATGCACAGCAGATGGAGAAATACAACAATTTTTTAGTTTACTACTACTAGTATCATAACATTTAGTTTACGGAGATGTGATCTATATATAAACTTTGGAAGTAAAAAGGGGTCTAACAAGATTTCTGACCACTTCACACAATTAATCAGAAAATTCGTCAGAATAGGATATGAATATTTTGTCGTCGTTCTGCCGTTATATTACCAGCTATAGTAAGCCATTGTGGGTATATCAGATAACATCGAAGTAGGCCGTATTGCCTTTTGACTGTTCCAGGTCAATAAACCTGTCCTCTACGTTTCTGTTGTGTATTGTCTTGTTTATGGAATATTTAAGCTTGCTCATTATACCCCCGCTTGCACAAAGCGAATGGGGCTATATAGGACTCACCTTGTCCGTATTGTCCCTTCGCGTCACGTCCCGTTCCGTCCCGTCGCGTCCCGTCCCGTAACACATTTTTAATACTTGCATATCTCAAACACTTCTGAATGGGTTGTACCCAAACTTCATATACTCGTAACAACTGATGACCTTATGTCCCTCTACATCACCCATCATTGATTGCCTAATTTATTACAGAATTATGGCCCTTTGTTTGACTTAGAATATTCCACTCTTATATTGTATAATGACCTGGCCTGGAATTCACCAACCATTCTTCAGACTATTCTTAGACTTAAGCTCAAGTACTCAAATTTCATTTACAAATAGTCCCGTGACCTTCAAAGATAAACAATTGTATAAAAATGCTCTGTATTAATATTTACCATATTTATACATAACAGCCTGTTATAAACATTCTTTCTTTAAACTTATAGAAATAGTTGTGATTGAAATTTGCATATTTATACTCAAGTCTAAGAATATTCTCAAGAATGGTTGGTGAATTCAAGGCTTGGTAACACATTTTTTCTCAAACATTTTCGAATTGATTGTTTCCAAACTTCATGTACGCATAACAACTGATGAACTTATGTCCCTCTACATCACCCATCGTTGATTGCTGAATGTATTACAAAATTATGGCCCTTTGTTTGACTTAGAGTTTTCCACTCTAATAATGTATAATGACATGTTCAACCCCCAAATACAAGTGACAGGGAAGGCTGGTAATGTTGCAGATTAATGGGCAATTATCACAGTTTGCGGTCATTAGTGACCATGCACGTGTGGGCAAAGTTGATACACCCAAGAAGTACTGTATTTATCTGCATAAAAACTGTACAAGACATAATAAATTAACTAATAGTTATATATTTAAAATCAACATAAAACTTATGTTAGCATATACCTATAAAGTCTATGATGCTAGTTTATGCAGCAAATAAATGTAAAATAAAATCAAATTTTTCCCTAAATAAAAGAGAGAATGCTAGTATAAAAAAAATTAAATCAATATATTTACATTCAGACAAAATGAGTTTTGAGATTCATAGTAATATATAGTATGATCTTGCATATCTATGAATATCTCCAAACTATGTATCTTTTTATGGGTCGTGCTTAAGTCATTATAGAGAATGAAGTTTCAGTGTTGTTGTATTTTGTGAGTTTTTATATTAAAAACCATAGTTGACAATACATAGTATATGTTTTTAATTGTTTTGATTACGTTTTCTTTCAATTCCTTCATTAGGTTTTGTTCAGTCCAATACCATTTAATATCTATACTGTGCTGGTATAAATTATCCATCCGTCTTATACAGTGATGCAATGCAGTCCATATTTTAGGAGGTTTTGACCTGTAAATTCAGGTCAGCATGCTGCTATGACCGTCTAGAAACACATAACTGAAATATTCTCCCTGGTAGAAGTATTTGGGGCTTTAACATATTTTTTCTCAAACATTTTCGAATTGATTGCTCCCAAACGTCATGTACACATAACAACTGATGACCTTATGTCCCTACATCATCCATCATTGATTGCCTAATTTATTACATAATTATGGCCCGTTGTTTGACTTAGTATTGTCAACTGTAATATTGTATAATGACATGTTAACATATTGTTTCTCAAACATTTTCGAATTGATTGTTCCCAAACTTAATATACACATAACAACTGATTACAATATGTACCTCTACATCACACATTGTTGATGGCCCTTTTTTTCACTCTATAATGAACATCATGTGCATTTCATTTTAAAAGTTTTCATGGGTTTTTATTACACTTGACATACAGTTCAACCGTGATGAGATGATGTAAAATATGATGCATTAATGGCTTTTCGATTCTGCATTTGTTTTACAGAATTATTGACCTTTGTTTTACTTAGAATGTTTTGCACATTAAAAAAATTAACAGATATTTTAGACATTTATTATTCTTGATTTTGCTCGGCTATAGCAAACACGCGGGGGTATTAATCACCTTCAGTGATAGTTCTAGTTTTATTTAGTTTGTGGTATAGCGGACCTATCTGGATACTACGATTTCTATATGCCTTAATCATTTTTTAGTCCCCTACCGGTGTGTCACTGGAGGGGACTTTAGTTAGGAATGAGATATCGAAATTAAACTTTATGGGTAGGTAGCTTATATGAAAAGAAACCTTCAAATTGCATATGGGGTCACTTGGGGTCAAGGTCAAGGTCACTATTACCAAAATAAACAAAAACTTAGGAATGGTTATGGAACTGGGTTCAAGATCAAGTTTACTGTTACTAAAATAGAACATCTGTTTCTGCTCATTAACTTTACTTAGGAATGAGATATTGACCTGAAGCTTGGTTTGTAGGTGGCTTATATGAACGCAAATTTTGGGTTGCATTTATGGTCAAGGTCAGGGTCACTGTTAGTGAAAAAAAATGCCCGTTAGGGGACGTGTATTGCTCGACAATATTTGGGCATCTCAACGATGTGTTTGCATGTTAACTTTATCACTATTAAGTTTGTAATTATTTTGTCATGTTTAGGATTACATGAAAAATATAAGATAGTGTCGTCATTATGCTAACTTATTGTTAAATGACGAGTTTTCCTTCCATTTTCACAAAGCATTCTCCTGGCAATTAACACGATGTTCATATATGTATGATCTCCCTGCATCAAAATGCACTGTCAATAAAATGTCTTGCAAAAACCATTCTGTAGCGCATCTGTATAAACTAATAGTCAGGGGCTGTAAACGTTACAATGCAAATGCTACTCTAAAAATGTAATTTTCTAGTTTTTGCCGATCATATATGCTAGGCTAGTTATGCTTTAAATGCAATCTATTGCGATCCATCAATACCTGATTTTTCAGTAATGTAATACACCGGCGTTTTCGTGATTTGGGTGATTTTTCGCTCACAAAACTATGTCATCTATTGATAATAATGTGCATACTGACTTACTCATTCTCACGTTTTGGGAGACTTGGGTTACCAGCACTTATTGTCATACCATATTAGGGAACTCAAAATCGTCCCTTCGATGGCGGTGGAGTAATGATTTATGCAAAGCAAAATTTCCATGACAGTTGATTTATAACTTCATAACTTTGAATACACAAGGATTGAGCCACTTGACATTCATAAATGCATCCTGTATGTGTCTTAATGTACACACCACCTAGGTCCAGTGATTCGATATAGTATACCGTTGAATTAACAGCTAGCAAACCTCACATGATATAACAGAGATATAACTTTCAAAATATGGAAATATGACCAAAGTGATTATGAAATGTAACGTACCCAGATCGTTCAATTGGATTGAACTTGAAAACAGTTGATATGCTTTAACGTTTCAGGATAAGTAATAGTTTGTGAATACCGTATACCTAAAATATTTGCGTATAACACCATATGAACCATAATGGATAAATGATTTGACGCGCAACATAATAATAAGAAATCGTAAGTGTAGGACAGCAACACATTCTAGTCATCAACATCGCTTGGACTACATAGCAAAGTCGTATTGGTTTTATATGTATAATAAAAATAAAAAAGCATGCTACAACACTTTTTTTGAAAAGCTTAACTCATCCGTCTTCTCTGTTTCCAAAGTACTGTTGGAAAAAAACTCAAAACGTTCATACTATCAAATGAAAAACATTCTATCGCAAACTTTTCGAAAATAACTTATCTGAGATAGTTACATTGTTTATTTATTACTTTAATTAAATTTCAGAATGTCCGTTTACGACATAAATTTTCAACTTCAAACCTGTAAGAACACACTCGTATTTCCATTTTAATAGCTCCAGATTATGTCCCATTATTTATCCCGTTGTTAACATTAATATCAGGCTGTATTGTGATTATATGGTGTGACAGACGAATGTGTATTTGAGAAAAAATGTGGTAGGAAAATACTGAACAAACAAACCCGTTTAGCACGATATTTTATGGACAGGAATTAATTATATGAACATAGATATAATTGTTTGAAGATATGAGAAATGCTAGGTAGGAATGTGATTTGCAGAATTTTTTTGATATTTTATTATTTTCTAAGCGAAGTATCAGAATTATCTCCCATTAAAATCAACTTATTTCATTATACAAACGTATTGCTTTGAACAAATTAAGTTTTTGGCATTGACAATAATTGCAGATACTGTCTTTGTTTACAACACGATGAAATGTATTCACAAACGAATGAGAACGATTTTCGATAACCTATACAAGTTTGTTCCCATTATATTTGCTTTATCTTTATCACGGATTTCGTTTGCAAATGACATTGTAGCAATATTATTGTCATATATTTGTCACTTTATCATTGACCTCGAAAAAATACACTGATTTGTATCTCGTCTATGGAAATGACATGCATTTTATGTTGCTCGGTATATATTGACATTTGTATAATTAAAACGCAGCAATATGATTTATTGTTCATTAATTGTCCAACATTTTACCTGTACAATTTACCCCATTGCCAGTATATCCATTATTACAATCACATGTAAAATACCCGTCAGTATTTTTACAGGCAGCATTTGCATTACAGTTGGCGGTACCACGTGCACACTCATCAACATCTGAAAGGAATACAAACACGGAAGGATTGAGTTTTAAATAAACCGTTATTGACTTTTTATAGGAAAATAAACGTCCCAAACTCCAAAGCATTTGAATAAGCTTCGTTCTAAAACCAAAACAAAAAAATCATAATAGAACATTTTTTAAAAGAGGATTCTACATCTAAGTACTCTTGGTAGTAGGATTTCATCAGTTTTACCAGAGTTGTATCATCCATATAAACGGAGCCATATTCCAAGGTCGTCAAAATTAATCTTCAATTTTGAGAATTATAACATCAATATTTTATTTCTAATATGCAAACTGATGGGAGAAATAAATCACAACACAAGCTTATTTTTAAAATAAATAAAATCAAACGATAGAGTGTTTCGTCAAAACGGGAAAACAGGGGATTAATCACCACTTTTAGATTCTCATGAATATGTCCAATTATTTCAATATCATATTTATTCAAATAACAACATGGGATTAGTTCCGACGATTACATTCTCATGAAAATATACATGTCCAATTATTTGAATAATCATATTTTTTCAAAAAATAAAAATAGAGGATTAATCCCCACTTTTATTTCTCAAGAAAATATACATCTCCATTTAGTTCAAGAATCATATTTCTCCAAAGAGTAAAAACCGGGGATTAATTAATATTCCAAATTTCCGAATTTTAAAATTACCTCCCATTTCAATGAAATGAGAACGATTTTAGATAACCTATACAAGTATTTCCCCATCATATTTGCCTTATCTTTACAACTTTGTTTAAAAATGACTTTGTAGCATTATTATAGTCATATTTATGTCACGTTATCATTGACCCCGAAACAAAAACATACACGGCTTCGTATCTCGTCTAAGGGAATGACATGCATGGTATGTGCTAAATTTATTTTGCTCAGTATTTATTGACATCTGTATAATTAAACCGCAGAAATAATTTTTTTTTTCATATAAATGTCCGAAGCTTACCTGTACAATTTACCCCATTGCCAGTATATCCATTATTACAATCACATGTAAAAGATCCGTCAGTATTTTTACAGGCAGCATTTGCATAACAGTTGGCGGTACCACGTGCACACTCATCAATATCTGAAAGGAATGTAAACACGGAAGAATTGAGGTTTAATAAACCGTTATTGCCTTTTTATAGTAAAATAAACGTTCCAAACACCAAAGAATTTGACTTAGTTTCGTTCTAAAACCAAAACAAAAAAATCATAACAGAATATTTTTAAAAAGAGGATTCTACATTTGAGTACTCTTGGTAGTAGGATATTATCAGTTTTACCAGGGTTGTATCACCCATATAAACGGGGTCATTTTCCAAGTTCGTCCAAATTAATCTCCACTTTTGAGAATTATAACATGCATGTTTTATTTCTAATATGCAAACTGATTGGAGAAATAAATCACAAAACAAGCTTCTTTTTACAATAAATAAAATCAAACGATAGAGTGTTTCGTCAAAACGTGAAACCAGGGGATTAATCCCCATTTTAGATTCTCATGAATATGTCCAATTATTTAAATAAAATATTTATTCAAATAACAACATGGGATTAATTCCGACGTTTACCTTCTCATGAAAATATACATGTCCAATTATTTAAATAATAATATGTTTTCAAAAAATAAAAATAGAGGATTAATCCCCACTTTTATTTCACAAGAAAATATACATCTCCATTTACTTCTATAATCATATTTCTCCAAAAAGTAAAAACCGGGGATTAATTAATATTCCAAATTTCCGATTTTTAAAATTACCTCCCGTTTCAATGAAATGAGAACGATTTTAGATAACATATACAAGTATTTTCCCATCATATTTGCTTTATTTTTACAACTTTATTTACAAATGACTTTGTAGAATTATTATTGTCACATTTATCATGTTTATGTCACGTTATCATTGACCCCGAAACAAAAACATACACGGCTTCGTATCTCGTCTAAGGGAATGACATGCATTGTATGTGCTAAATTTATTTTGCTCAGTATTTATTGACATCTGTATAATTAAACCGCAGCAATATAATGTTTTCTTTCATATAAATGTCCAAAGCTTACCTGTACAATTTACCCCATTGCCAGTATATCCATTATTACAATCACATGTAAAAGATCCGTCAGTATTTTTACAGGCAGCATTTGTATTACAGTTGGCGGTACCACGTGCACACTCATCATCATCTGAAGGGAATACAAACACGGAAGGATTGAGTTTTAAATAAACCGTTATTGGGTTTTTATAGTAAAATAAACGTTCCAAACTCCAAAGCATTTGACTTAGATTCGTTCAAAAACCAAAACAAAAATATCATAACAGAATATTTTTTAAAAGAGAATTCTACATTTGAGTACTCATGGTAGTAGGATTTCATCAGTTTTATCAGGGTTGTATCTCCCATATAAACGGGGTCATATTCCAAGTTCGTCCAAATTAATCTCCACTTTTGAGAATTATAACATGCATGTTTTATTTCTAATATGCAAACTAACGGGAGAAATAAATCACAAAACAAACTTCTTTTTGCAATAAATAAAATCAAACAATAGAGTGTTTCATCAAAACGTGAAACCAGGGGATTAATACCAACTTTTAGATTTTCATGAATATGTGTAATTATTTCACTATCATATTTCTTCAAATAACAACATGGGATTAGTTCCCACGTTTAAATTCTCATGAAAATATACATGTCCAATTATTTAAATAATCATATTTCTTCAACAAAAAAAAGGAGAGGATTAATCCCCACTTTTAATTTCTCATGAAATTATACATCGCCATTTAGTTCAATAAGCATATTTCTCCAAAAAGTAAAAACCGGGGATTAATTAACATTCCGTAGTTCCAAATTTTAAAATTACCTCCCGTTTCAATGAAATAAGAACGATTTTAGATAACCTATACAAGTATTTTTCAAATCATATTAGCTTTAGTTTTACACTTTCTTTACAAATGACATGGTAGCATTATTATTGTCATATTTATGTCACGTTATCATTGACCCTGAAACAAAAACATACACGGCTTCGTATCTCGTCTAAGGGAATGACATGCATTTCATGAGCTAAATTTTTTTGCTCAGTAGTTATTGACATCTGTATAATTAAAACGCAGCAATATGAGTTTTTTTTCATATAATTGTCCGAAGCTTACCTGTACAATTTACCCCATTGCCAGTATATCCATTATTACAATCACATGTAAAAGACCCGTCGGTATTTTTACAGGCAGCATGTGCATTACAGTTGGCGGTAGCACGTGCACACTCATCAACATCTGAAAGAAATATATTGAGTTTTAAATAAACCGTTATTGACTTTTTATAGTAAAATAAACGTTCCAAACTACAAAGCATTTGACTTAGTTTTGTTCTAAAACCAAAACAAAAAATTCAAAACTGAATATTTTTAAAAGAAGATTCTACATTTGAGTACCCTTGGTAGTAGGATTTCATCTGTTTTACCTGGGTTGTATCATCCATATAAACGGAGCCATATTCCAAGTTCGTCCAAATTAATCTCCACGTTAAGAATCATAACATCAATATTTTATTTCTAATATGAAAACTGATGGGAGAAATAAATAACAACACAAGTTTCCTTTTGCAATAGATAAAATCAAACGATAGAGTGTTTCGTCAAAACGTGAAACCAGGGGATTAATCCCCACTTTTATATTCTCATGAATATGTGCAATTATTTCAATATTTATATTTATTCAAAGAACAACATGGGATTAGTTCCCACGTTTACATTCTCATGAAAATATACATGTCTAATTATTTTAATAATCATATTTCTTCAAAAAATTAAAATATAGGATTGATCCCCACTTTTAATTTCTCATGCAATTATACATCGCCATTTAGTTCAATAAGCATATTTCTCCAAAAAGTAAAAACCGGGGATTAGTTAACATTCCGAAGTTCCAAATTTTAAAATTACCTCCCGTTTCAATGAAATAAGAACGATTTTAGATAACCTATACAAGTATTTTCCCATCATATTAGCTTTATTTTTACACTTTCTTTACAAATGACATGGTAGCTTATTATTGTCATATTTATGTCGCGTTATCATTGACCCTGAAACAAAAACATACACGGCTTCGTATCTCGTCTAAGGGAATGACATGCATTTCATGTGCTAAATTTATTTTGCTCAGTAGTTATTGACATCTGTATAATTAAAACGCAGCAATATGAGTTTTTTTTCATATAATTGTCCGAAGCTTACCTGTACAATTTACCCCATTGCCAGTATATCCATTATTACAATCACATGTAAAAGACCCGTCGGTATTTTTACAGGCAGCATGTGCATTACAGTTGGCAGTAGCACGTGCACACTCATCAACATCTGAAAGAAATATATTGAGTTTTAAATAAACCGTTATTGACTTTTTATAGTAAAATAAAAGTTCCAAACTCCAAAGCATTTGACTTAATTTTGTTCTAAAACCAAAACAAAAAATTCAAAACTGAATATTTTTAAAAGAAGATTTTACATTTGAGTACTCTTGGTAGAAGGATTTCATCAGTTTTACCAGGGTTGTATCATCCATATAAACGGAACAATATTCCAAGTTCGTCCAAATTAATCTCCACTTCAAGAATTATAACATTAATATTTTATTTCTAATATGAAAACTGATGGGAAAAATAAATAACAACACAAGTTTCCTTTTGCAATAGATAAAATAAACGATAGAGTGTTTCGTCAAAACGTGAAACCAGGGGATTAATCCCCACTTTTATATTCTCATGAATATGTCCAATTATTTCAATATTTATATTTATTCAAAGAACAACATGGGATTATTTCCCACGTTTACATTCTCATGAAAATATACATGTCTAATTATTTGAATAATCATAATTCTTAAAAAAATGAAAATATAGGATTTATCCCCACTTTTAGTTTCTCATGAAAATATACATCTCCATTTAGTTCAATAATCATATTTCCTCAAAAAGTGAAAACCGGGTATTAATTAACATTCCAAAGGACTACGTACGATAAGAGCCGTATTTGGCCCCAGGATTTGTGAAAATTTCAAACGTGGAAAATCAAGATAAAAATGTAATACATTTCCAGATAAATGTTTCATCTGTTTATAATAATGAAAAATAGTATTCAAAACCGTATCTAACGAGGCGATATTGTGCCTTGAATGCAGTCAGGTAGGTCGTTTTGAGCAAAAAACGAGGAAAACGGCTATTATAAACGTCACCTGTAAAATAAACCAAAACGGCATCCCAGAGATATTTCCAGAATTCATGCATAATGGTAATCCAAACCAAGCCTATAAATATCTCTGTGATGCCGGTTTGGTTTATTTTGCTACAGATGATTAACTGTTTAAAAAAGCGGTATTTTTTCTCGCTGTGTTGCTATGAAGAGTTGTCGTTCGTAACAAAACAAGACCGTATCTAAGGAGAGTTATCGTACTTATATAGATGGCGCCATTTACTTCCTGGTTCACACATGGACAAAATAAACGTGTTATTAGTCGACTTTCCGACAGTAAGTGTTATTATTGGTAAATTACACATACTATAATTACACATGTCAATTTATTGAAATGCTGTGTGATAATATAGAGTTAAATTTCTACGAAAGCAAGTTTTTAAGTGTTGTGTCATGGGATTTCGCGAGAGGACCGACACTCTTGTTAGATCACCAGCAGGGGTGTATAATAATTAGATGGTGGTTTGATAGAATATGCAGAAACAGAATACTACTTTTCAGTTATAACGTGGAGCAGTAGGTTTTCATTTAAAGGGATATTTATATACTCACCAACTTTATTGAAAACTTGTGCAAATCACAGACCCTGTCTGACAGGCATTCATATTTGTTGTACATCCATGATATGCGCATCCTTGTCTAATCTGAACCCACAGTGGTAAGAGCCAAGAAGTTTTCAAACGTAACGTCTTTACCCTCTCGACCACAGAACAGATGCGCTTATCATGGATGAGGCATATATTCCACCCACTTCACTCCCCACACCAAGTGACAAACCCTCAAATTTCTGCAATTATACCGGTAGTTTAAACTGTGCTTGCCAGAGGTTGTTTTTTTGCGGGGGTCGGGTAAAATTTTAATAACCCAGCAATCAGTGGTTCCAGTCTCTATGGTGCCAGTGGGTATCTCTCTGTGCCTAAGGGCATGACAATTACGTTATCAGAATCAGTTAAAATGGAAAATATTAATAAATTATCAATACCATGTATCCGCGAAACACGTAAACATATAAATGAATCTGTCTGATAGCGCCTTAAAACCCAATTCAATTCAATTCTATATAATAGTAATAGTTGGGGCACGGTTCCCAACTTCCTAAATTCCTATCCTTCCCATGTCTCTGGTTCAGCTCTAAATATCCCAAGACAATGGTTTTGATGAGCTTTTAGTAATAATTCAATTCATATTTGTATATTTGACTATAATTATACTATCCAGTGTTAAGCAATAAAACATCAGGTGTCTGATTTGGTATTTGGAATATTGCTATTTACTTCTTTTTAGTGAATAACACAAACACATCATTTCAAGTGATAAATTGATATGCATCACACTCACAATGTTCATGATGTAGTGTCCCAAATTCAATTCATATTCAAAAAATAATATTTGCTTTATATACATTTTTTTATCTAACCTTAAATAAGCATGTTATGACAAGTTTGTGTGTGTTTTTTCAGTGTCTGAGCATGTGTAAGCTGTAAGAATTGTGACATGGTCTTTGAAATATCATGGTGACATGATCTTGTCTTCTTTGATGAACAATCGGTATGCAGTTTAGCTTTTAATTCAAGTATTTTTAATTTTTTAAAGTTAGTTTTCAACTTATTTGAATCTATAAATATGTTTATTTATAAAAAGACTACAGTAGAAAAACTTGCATGTCAGGGTTACACCTGGGTACAAACAGTATATTGAGATCAGTGTGTCATGTGTCAGAGAAAAAAACTCAATATATTTTCTCAAAAGAATGAAATGGGTTGAAATGTTCACCAATGGTGTACATGATTATAAAAGTGTAAAGGAGTAATGTTTTCAATTTTATAAGAATAATAATGAAATATAACACCGTTTAGTACAGTAAATTATTTCACATATGAATTAATTTATTGTGTATTTTTTTATGAGAAATAGAAAAAGGTGACTATGAAAATAAAATAATAGGCCAACATAGTCATATTCTAATGATTTCTAATCCATTTTGGCATGTGATGGCCTTTAATCAGATTACTTGATTAAAACTGATGTTGTTTTCAACAACCTCCAAGTGTTGTCATAACACCTTTGAATCTGAACACAGGTGGGCTTGTATTCATGATTTATTGTGTTTTGATATTGTTCACAGCTGGAATATTTGTATATGCACTACATAAAATGGTAAAGTTCTCTTGGTGCTTTCATTGCAGTTTATGTTTTATATGTAGCACTTTTTTTTATACATTGCCAACAGGAAACAACATGAAGATTATTGCAGAATATTTCAATGGAGGACCAGTCCAGTGAACTACAGGCCTCCTTTTTGACAGAATTCTACAAGACCTGTCAAAAATAAGCAAGTGCACAGTGCAACTATTGACTATGAACCTACATGTATGAACTCAACAAGGGCAATTTGAAAGCTAATTGTGATATAATACATACCTTTTTTGGTGGAGTATACCACCATAGTTATGTTAATTTAAAAATAATGAAATTGATAAAAAAAAGTGTATTAGTTGAACCACATTGTCTTGTTTGTTGTTTTTCTCCATGATATCAGGCAATATGTATTCCTTCTGGATATATTGTAAATGGTCAAGTGTAAATCATATAGGTATGACTAGAAGTATAAACCTGTTGCCTAATAATCACTTTATATAGCCTATGCAACATGGTTTTATGTTAGGGGGACTTTTGTAATTAACATAGTAATTATTGTTTCATATAATGTCAGGCATAAATATTTTTATTATTGGCATCTACTTGAATGTGTTTGGCTAAACATCTCAAGCTCATAGTACAAGTACCTATGTTTATGAATCTTTTAGTTTACAGTATGACCCATGTGAGTTTGACAACATGATATTAGTAATGGAATGATAAAAACTTTGGTACCAAACATGGCAGGAATTTGTCAATGTAATTCTAAATAAACTTTATATAATTTAATCTAAACAAAACTCAAAGTTCACTTTCTTTTGCAACTGAGAATATTATACATGGTGTTGTCTGATGATCCCTATTGATCTTTTATGAGGTTTTACCATGTCCTCAATGGGACAAATAAATTAAAAACCAAAAAATGAACACATTTGCATATATAAGTCAAATAACTTATTTTTTTAAATGTTCTATTTGTTTGAATTGTGTTTTACATCTTCTTTAGCACATTTTAGGCCATATATGACAGTCGATTTGTTTGTGTGGCAGAGGCAGACCACCCCATTGTTCTTGTGTAGAACCAGTACTGTTTACCTACCACCATCCGTAAGAATCAACACTTTTTCAAAAGAGATCCTAGTGGGATTTGAACTCGCAGCGGTGACAAGTGATGTTTAACCCCTCGACCACAGAGTCACAAATGTTTCAGTATAAACGTTACACAGTTTTGTGGACCATTTTTTGTATCGCAATCAGGTTTTAAAGGGACACACGACAATCTTGATTTTTGAAGAACTCGAGGCGTCCCATTAGTTTTTCTACGCAACTTGCATTTGTCAATCATTATATTAATCATGATTTTTCTAGAAATATCTTAAATTATAAAAATGTTCCAATTCATGATAAAACACTTATATCCATCAAAATATGATGTTGGAACCATATTGTTAAGGTTTAAACTTCGAATACACCATATAGCTAGGACGGAATCGGGCATAAAATGCTGAAATTAACCCTGGTGCGTAACCTAGGATAGCAAGTATTACTGTACAGAATGAATTTCCTTGTAACTTAGGGGTCAATTTTTAGGATCATTCATTTATGTTTAGGCGCTTTAAAAAAAAAATCATTATTTTCCAATTTAAGTCTGACCCCTAAACCCCTCTGAAAAGCCTGATGTACTCCCTTTAATGCGATTTGGTTTTCATATATTTTAACTGTTGAATTGAATTGAATTGGGGTTTTAAGGTGCACCAATGCATGGAAAGGTTATATGGCGTCTAAAAGGCATGAACATGCCAGGCTCATCTTCCATGTACATCGAGATAAAATATGGAAAATGGGCATTGAACCTTCTCACCCTGAACTGCAGAGTTGCTGCAAATTCTATCGTAGAAACTCCATTTACGCTGGAGCCACGTTATGTTTTTCTGCCACTGCTCTTTTGATGCGAGCGAGATAGCACCTGAAACAATGCAGGGATCATGATGAAGACCTTTAATGAACATGAACAAAAAATGATAAAATGAACATGAATTTGGGGGGATTCAACCCCTCTGCCTATCCCTCCAAAGGGATCTGCAGTGGCCCTATTCTTTGGCCCGTGACCAAACCGGGCCCCCGAGAACCACACGGGGCTTAACTGTTAACTGTTGAATATATTGCACTTGTAATATATGTAAACATACGGTAGCATAAGACGAAAACTCAACGTTTTGTTTAATTATATCCA
This sequence comes from Cyrtodaria siliqua, assembly GCA_037043455.1. Lineage (NCBI taxonomy): Eukaryota > Metazoa > Mollusca > Bivalvia > Adapedonta > Hiatellidae > Cyrtodaria > Cyrtodaria siliqua. The sequence continues at coordinate 212,495 of JAWPHD010002536.1, forward strand.
AGCAGGGTTCATGTCAAAATTATACTGGTTAAATAAATCGAGACGCTGATAATTGATTAAAGATTGCCTTGTGTCCCTTTAAATAATATATTACAATTTTCAAAAACAGCATTGTAGATTGTGAATGTGTACTGTTGCCATGGTTACGCATACTGTTATTTTATAAACAGCAGTGAAAATGAGTATCACCTAAAACTTATGTAGATAAAGATTTCTTAACGGAGAATCAGTTTTTCGAAACTATTAAAAAAGTTGCTACTTTTAAGGAAATTATTTAGACTGCCTGTTGTCATGGTAACAATGAAATGATATCAACTAAGTATGACTACAACAAGGACAACTTTATACATATCTGAAATAAAACCATCGCTTCTTAACAAAAAAAGAAATGAAACTTTTGAAGAAAAAGGTATATTTGGTGAAAAAAACTCATTTAAACTACTGTTGCCATGGTTACCGGCAATAATATAAGACATTTACACCTTACATTCACACCAGCCAACAAATGTTTATAAATGCTAATATCAAATAATAAGAATTCACAACAAGTATTTCTGCAATGTTAACAAAAATAGGTTAACATTGAGAAAAGTCGCAGTTTTGGTTAAAGTCAAGACTGAAACAGAGTTATCTCCCTTATAATTCATATATTGTGTTTCAATACGGTAAAACTTGATAAGTGTAATTATTTATAATTTATAACCAAACACTTTTAAAGTACAAACATTATTAAAAACAACAATGAGAGCAAGAGTGCTTGCATTTTTCTTCCTATACTCCCCTATTTTAAGTAATTTCTTAAAAAAACATACATGCGTTGAAATCATCTTATTTTTTGAAAAATGAGATAAGCCAACATTTTAGTTTTCCTTATTTATTAAAATATAGGTATTTTGCAAAACATCTATGCATATTTCATCAAAATTTAAATAGGGGCCAAAATGGGCCCTTATCATACCTAGTCCTTTCCAAATTTTAAAATTATCTCTCGTTTCAATGAAATAAGAACGATTTTTGATAACCTATACAAGTATTTTCCCATAATATTTGCTTTATTTTTACACTTTGTTTACAAACGACATTGTAGCATTATTATTGTCATATCTATGTCACGTTATCATTGACCCCGAAACAAAACATACACGGCTTCGTATCTCGTCTATGGGAATGACATGCATTTGATGTGCTAAACTGATTTGGCTCAGTATTTATTGACATCTGTATAATTAAACCAGAGCAATATGAGTTTTTTTTCCTATAATTGTCCGAAGATTACCTGTACAATTTACCCCATTGCCAGTATATCCATTATTACAATCACATGTAAAAGACCCGTCAGTATTTTTACAGGCAGCATTTGTATTACAGTTGGCGGTAGCACGTGCACACTCATCAACATCTGAAAGGAATAAAAAAACACGGAAGGATTGAGTTTTAAATAAACCGTTATTGGGTTTTTATAGTAAATTAAACGTTCCAAACGCCAAAGCATGTGACTTAGTTTTGTTCTAAAACCAAAAAATAAATAAATCAAAACTGAATATTTTTAAAAGAAGATTCTACATTTGAGTACTCTTGGTAGTAGGATTTCATCAGTTTTACCAGGGTTGTATCACCCATATAAACGGGGTCATTTTCCAAGTTCGTCCAAATTAATCTCCACTTTTGAGAATTATAACATGCATGTTTTATTTCTAATATGCAAACTGATTGGAGAAATAAATCACAAAACAAGCTTCTTTTTACAATAAATAAAATCAAACGATAGAGTGTTTCGTCAAAACGTGAAACCAGGGGATTAATCCCCATTTTAGATTCTCATGAATATGTCCAATTATTTAAATAAAATATTTATTCAAATAACAACATGGGATTAATTCCGACGTTTACCTTCTCATGAAAATATACATGTCCAATTGTTTAAATAATAATATGTTTTCAAAAAATAAAAATAGAGGATTAATCCCCACTTTTATTTCACAAGAAAATATACATCTCCATTTACTTCTATAATCATATTTCTCCAAAAAGTAAAAACCGGGGATTAATTAATATTCCAAATTTCCGATTTTTAAAATTACCTCCCGTTTCAATGAAATGAGAACGATTTTAGATAACATATACAAGTATTTTCCCATCATATTTGCTTTATTTTTACAACTTTATTTACAAATGACTTTGTAGAATTATTATTGTCACATTTATCATGTTTATGTCACGTTATCATTGACCCCGAAACAAAAACATACACGGCTTCGTATCTCGTCTAAGGGAATGACATGCACTGTATGTGCTAAATTTATTTTGCTCAGTATTTATTGACATCTGTATAATTAAACCGCAGCAATATAATGTTTTCTTTCATATAAATGTCCAAAGCTTACCTGTACAATTTACCCCATTGCCGGTATATCCATTATTACAATCACATGTAAAAGATCCGTCAGTATTTTTACAGGCAGCATTTGTATTACAGTTGGCGGTACCACGTGCACACTCATCAACATCTGAAAGGAATATAAACACGGAAGGATTGAGTTTTAAATAAACCGTTATTGGGTTTTTATAGTAAAATAAACGTTCCAAACTCCAAAGCATTTGACTTAGATTCGTTCAAAAACCAAAACAAAAATATCATAACAGAATATATTTTAAAAGAGAATTCTACATTTGAGTACTCATGGTAGTAGGATTTCATCAGTTTTATCAGGGTTGAATCTCCCATATAAACGGGGTCATATTCCAAGTTCGTCCAAATTAATCTCCACTTTTGAGAATTATAACATGCATGTTTTATTTCTAATATGCAAACTAACGGGAGAAATAAATCACAAAACAAACTTCTTTTTGCAATAAATAAAATCAAACAATAGAGTGTTTCATCAAAACGTGAAACCAGGGGATTAATACCCACTTTTAGATTTTCATGAATATGTGTAATTATTTCACTATCCTATTACTTCAAATAACATGGGATTAGTTCCCACGTTTAAATTCTCATTAAAAAAATATACATGTCCAATTATTTAAATAATCATATTTCTTCAAAAAAAAAAGTAGAGAATTAATCCCCACTTTTAATTTCTCATGAAAATATACATCTCCATTTAGTTCAATAAGCATATTTCTCCTTAAAGTAAAAACCGGTGATTAATTAACATTCCAAATTTCCAAATTTTAAAATTACCTCCCGTTTCAATGAAATAAGAACGATTTTAGATAACCTAACAAGTATTTTCCCATCATATTTGCCTTATTTTTACACTTTGTTTACAAATAACATTGTAGAATTATTATTGTCATATCTATGTCACGTTATCATTGACACCTTAACAAAAACATGCACGGCTTCATATCTCGTCTAAGGGAATGACATTCATTTTACGTGCTAAATTTATGTTGCTCAGTATTTATTGACATCTGTATAATTAAAACGCAGCAATATGTGTTTTATTTATATAATTGTCCGAAGCTTACCTGTACAATTTACCCCATTGCCAGTATATCCATTATTACAATCACATGTAAAAGACCCGTCAGTATTTTTACAGGCAGCCTGTGCATTACAGTTGGCGGTACCACGTGCACACTCATCAACATCTGAAAGGAATATATTGAGTTTTAAATAAACCGTTATTGGCTTTTTATAGTAAAATAAAGGTTCCAAACTCCAAAGCATTTGACTTAGTTTTGTTCTAAAACCTCAACAAAAAATTCAATATTGAATATTTTTTAAAAGAAGATTCACATTTGAGTACTCTTGGTAGTAGGATTTCATCAGTTTTATCAGGGTTGTATCATCCATAGTAACGGAGCCATATTCCAAGTTCGTCCAAATTAATCTTCACTTTTAAGAATTATAACATCAATATTTTATTTCTAATATGAAATCTGATGGGAGAAATAAATAACAACACAAGTTTCCTTTTACAACACATAAAATCAAACGATAGAGTGTTTCGTCGAAGCGTGAAACCAGGGGATTAATCCCCACAGTTATATTCTCATGAATATGACAAATTATTTCAATATTTATTTTTATTCAAAGAACAACATTGGATTAGTTCCCACGTTTACATTCTCATGAAAATATACATGTCAAATTATTTGAATAATCATATTTCTTCAAAAAAATAAAATAGAGGATTTATCCCCACTTGTAGTTTCTCATGAAAATATACATCTACATTTAGTTCAATAATCATATTTCCTCAAAAAGTAAAAACTGGGGATTAATTAACATTCCAAATTTCCAAATTTTAAAATTACCTCCCTTTTCAATGAAATAAGAACGATTTTAGATACTCCTATACAAGTATTTTCCCATAATGTTCGCTTTATTTATACGCTTTGTTTACAAATGACATTGTAGCAATATTATTGTCATATCTATGTCACGTTATCATTGACCCCGAAACAAAAACATAAACGGCTTCGTATCTCGTCTAAGGGAATAACATGCATTTTATGTGCTAAATTTATTTTTCTCAGTATTTATTGACATCTGTATAATTAAAAGGAAGCAATATGATATTGTTTCATACAACTGTCCGAAGCTTACCTGTACAATTTACCCCATTGCCAGTATATCCATTATTACAATCACATGTAAAAGACCCGTCGGTATTTTTACAGGCAGCATTTGCATTACAGCTGGCGGTACCACGTGCACACTCATCAACATCTGAAAGGAATATAAACACGGAAGGATTGAATTTTAAATAAACCGTTATTGGGTTTTTATAATAAAATAAACGTTCCAAACTCCAAAGCATTTGACTTAGTTTTGTTCTAAAACCAAAAAAAATAAAATCAAAACTGAATATTTTTTTAAAGAAGATTCTAAATTTGAGTACACTTGGTAGTAGGATTTCATCAGTTTTACCAGGGTTGTATTACCCATATAAACGGAGCCATATTCAAAGTTCGTCCAAATTAATCTCCACTTTTAAGAATTATAACATCAATATTTTATTTCTAATATGAAAACTGATGGGAGAAATAAAGCACAACACAAGCTTCCTTTTACAATACATAAAACCAAACGATAGAGTGTTTCGTCAAAATGTGAAACCAGGGGACTAATCCCCACATTTAGATTCTCATGAATATGTCCAATTATTTCAATATTTATATTTATTCAAAGAACGACATGGGATTAGATCCCACGTTTACATTCTCATGAAAATATACATGTCCAATTATTTGAATAATCATATTTCTTCAACAAATGAAAATAGAGGATTAATCCCCATTTTTTGTTTCTCATGAAAATATACATCTCCATTTAGTTCAAGAATCATATTTCCTCAAAAAGTAAAAACAAGGGATTAATTAACACTCCAGATTTCCAAATTTTAAAATTACCTCCCTTTTCAATGAAATGAGAGCGATTTTAGATAACCTATATAAGTATTTTCCCATCCTATTTGCTTTATATTTACCACTTTGTTTACAAATGACTTTGTAGCATTGTTATTGTCTTATCTTTGTCACGTTATCGTTGACCCCGAAACGAAAACATACACGGCTTCGTATCTCATCTAAGGGAATGACATGCATTTTATGTGCTAAATTTATTTTGCTCAGTAATTATTGACATCTGTATAATTAAAACGAAGCAATATTATTTTTTTCATATAATTGTCCGAAGCTTACCTATACAATTTACACCATTGCCAGTATATCCATTATTACAATCACATGTAAAAGACCCGTCGGTATTTTTACAGGCAGCATTTGCATTACAGCTGGCGGTACCACGTGCACACTCATCAACATCTGAAAGGAATATAAACACGGAAGGATTGAGTTTTAAATAAACCGTTACTGGCTTTTTATAGTAAAATAAACCTTATAAACTCCCAAGCATTTGACTTAGTTTTGTTCTGAAACCGAAAAAAAAATCAGAAATGAATATTTTTTAAAAGAAGATTCTACATTTGAGTACCCTTGGTAGTAGGATTTCATCAGTTTTACCAGGGTTGTATCATCCATATAAACGGGGTCATATTCCAAGTTCGTCCAAATTAATCTCCACTTTTAAGAATTATAACATCAGTATGTTATTTCTTATATGAAAACTGATCTGAGAAATAAATCACAACACAAGCTTCCTTTTACAATACATAAAATCAAATGATAGAGTGTTCAGGTGATTAATCCCCATTTTTAGATTCTCATGAATATGTCCAATTATTTCAATATTTATATTTATTCAAATAACAACATGGAATTAGTTCCCACGTTAACATTCTCATGAAAATATACATGTCTAATTATTTGAATAATCATATTTCTTCAAAAAATGAAAATAGAGGATTAATCCCCACTTGTTGTTTCTCATGAAAATATACATCTCCATTTAGTTCAATAATCTTATTTCCTCAAAAAGTAAAAAGAAGGGATTAAGTAACATGCCAGATTTTCAAATTTTCAAATTACCTCACTTTTTAATGAAATGAGAGCGATTTTAGATAACCTATACAAGTATTTTCCCATTATTTTTGCTTTATTTTTACCACTTTGTTTACAAATGACGTTGTAGTATTATTATTGTCTTATCTATGTCACGTTATCGTTGACGCCGAAACGAAAACATACACGGCTTCGTATCTCGTCTAAGGGAATGACATGCATTTTATATGCTAAATTTATTTTGCTCAGTATTTATTGACATCTGTATAATTAAAACGAAGCAATATGATTTTTTTTTCATATAATTGTCCGAAGCTTACCTGTACAATTGACCCCATTGCCAGTATATCCATTATTACAATCACATGTAAAAGACCCGTCAGTATTTTTACAAGCAGCATTTGCATTACAGTTGGCAGTAACAGGTGCACACTCATCAACATCTGAAAGGAATATAAACACGGAAGGATTGAGTTTTAAATAAATCGTATTGGGTTGCTATAGTTAACTAAATGTTCAAAAGTCAAAGGCATTTGACTTAGTTTTCTACCAAAAACAGAAAATCAATCATAACAGAATATTTTTTAATAGACGATTCTCTATTTGAGTACTCGTTTTAGTAGGATTTCATCAGTTTCACCAGGGTTATATCATCTAATTTTGCCCAAATGGTCATTGAAACAGGGGGTCCATTTTCCATACGTATCAGCAGACATCTAGTTATTTGTTAAATAATGTGGGGATAAATCCCCACTTTTGAGAATTATTATATCAATTTGTTATTTCTAATAAGGAAACTGATGGGGGAAAGTAAAACACAACACCAGCTTCTTTTCAGTTAATAGGTTATTTATATAAATACTATACATATAGAAACAGGGGATTAATCCCAACTTTCGATGGCTCAATGAAAATAAAACCAAAACGATAGAGTGTTTCGTCAAAAAGTGAAACAGGGAAATAATCGCCACTATTAGATTGCATATGTCCAATTATTTCAATATTCATATTTCTTCCAAAAAATACAAACAACAGCATAGGATTACTGAGTCATAATTTTACATTCTCATGAAAATAGATAGATTGATTCTTTATTTTCCTCTAAGGTACAGGAGAGCATATACATATAATTATAGCATATAATACAATTTCAAAATTTAACATAATACGTGGACATTTTTAACAGCTATTACACTCTTATAAATCAAGTAAATTAAATTATTAAAAAAAAAGGTTTGCATTTTCACTTTCATATCAGTAAATATTATAAAATTATTTTAAACAGATTTCAAGAAATACGAGTTTTTACAACCCCACTGTAGGCGCCACGGAGCACGTCAGTTGTGTGCTATGGCGTGAAAATGATGAAAAATGATAAAAATAACAGACGTAATTGTTATTTACTTAGAATATTGTATTATTCGTAGTTTGCATTAAATAAATATAGTACAGCATTGTTGAATAATCATGTTATGTAAGTATATCACAGCTTTGGAAAGAGATCATACGAATTTGATCGAGATTAGCACAAATATTCAAAATATTTAGAAAACAAATAGCATAGTCATTCCAAAAGACATGTTTATTGAATATATATCAGTATTCTTAATTTATTAACATATATAATTTGAAGAAAATATGTAAGAGGTTAAAAAAAAATATGTTTCTCTATTTCATTTTTGTATTAAACTTTTTATTAAAAATTCCTATTCTTTAATACTTTATTAACATTTTAGTTCTCCGTGATTTTTTCTGACGTCATCAATTTGAACTTAAACGCGAGGAAGTGCCTGTCTACTTATTTATATTTATTCTAGTTCTCGTGTTCAGTATTCACAAAATTTCATAATTGTAATTTTGGAATACCAGTGACAATGCTATCTTAGTTTTGTGTATTTTTGCCTCCAATTTTCCGTTTATTTAGCCATTTTCGAAATGCAGTTATAAACTACAGACGTCACATTTTGGACTGCTCCGTAGATGGGTTTCTGGCCCTAAAATATCATTCAGTGCAACGTAATTAAACATGTTATCGATTCTTTGTTTAAATCATGTGATTTCTTATGAGTTGGATTACAAAATGTATGAATCTTAAAGGTTTACGTCAATAAATGAGTGCGATATCGAAAAAGTCCGCGTATTATTTGAACAGTCCTCGTACAAGCCAAATATACATACATCAAGCCATATATGTCTCATTACCGACTATTTTACAATCAGACTCAATTAGTTATGTTATGAGTACAGAGTTTTAATTATACTACTTAAACAAACCATATATTGACATGTATTACCATATGCATCACTCTTGCTTAAACGAAACAAAAGATGACAAAATAAGTACAATACACTCAGTATGAATTAGTATAACATATTACATAAATGATTACCCATCAATCGTATAAACAATAACATAGTTTTAAAACATAGTGTGGACCACTTTTGAAATTAATGTTTCATTTTCTATTGTTTATTTCTTAAAATCTCAATTATTTATATTTATCTATAGAAAATAGATAAAGAGCATTCTCAACAGGCAACACGATATCCTAACAACGTCTGCTGCCTGTTGGCTTTAACAAAACGCTTAACCATAATAGCATGACCCTTGTCGAAACGAAACTCAAGTTAACAACTATCATACAGTAAAACAGGTACCATTATATCTTAACTAGTAATCATTTTGAAGACGATATTACAAGAGGTTTGAGATTTTTTTTTGAATAAGATGGACATTTTAAGAGTAATTGTGCATTGTCTTCAGTATAGTTGCTTTTTAAGCCAGTGAGTAAGTCACACATTTGATCATTGCTGCCTTTTGAGATAAATTTAGAAAATACATCAATTCCTGCATGTTCTAAAATAGCTTACCATAACTTACTTCTCAGGAATGACATTGTACAATTTATTTGTCAAAGATGATCTATCATGACTGATCGAAAATAACCAAATTTACAGCGCACGAGAGCGCTAAATAAATAAAGCCTATGACCTAGCACCAATTCATCACCGTGCTTATATGCCCATAATTGCCAAAAGTCTTCCACTGCACTAAATGGTTTGATCATACTAAAACAAGAAGAGAGGGACATACTTTTCTATGATACTGCTTTGCATAAATATATGTCACTTCCTCGAAAATGTTAACCAGTGGAGCAACCTCAGCCCTGTTGTCATCTTAATATGTTTGTAATGGTCACTTAACAAGAGCTTTAATTTATAATTCTATTTAATTTCAGGTTCACTCAATGTACTCCAGGACTGATAAATATTCCAGCAACATAGAGACTTACCATATTCCAACTACTGTGACCTATGCAATATTCCAAACACATGGACAGGAAGAGACCGAAGATATTCCAATCGTAAAATGACAGGAGATATTTCAACCACATAGAGACTCGAGATATTACAACTACGTAGAAATATGAGACCTTCCAATGGCAAAGAGACGTGAAATATTTCAACCGTAAAATGTCGTGAGATATATCAGCCACATATCAATCACATATCAGCCACATAAAGATGTAAGATATGCAAATCACATAGGTACATGGGAGATTCAAACAACGTAGCAATGTGTATTAACAAACAACATTAAGACATGTTACATCCCAACCTCATCAAGAGATCTGAGGTATTTCAGCAACACAGACTTCATATAATTATTTGTCCAGCCACATAGAGACATGAGATAGTCCAGCTATTTCAAGATACATCAACCACATACTTAATGACCTGATATATTTCTACCATATAGAGACCTAAACATAAAATATTCCAGCCACATGGAGACAATATATTTTTCAACCACATATGCTTCAGATTCATATATGGTAACCCTATAGAGATAGGAGATATTTTAACCACATAGTCCTAAGATATTTATACCACATGGTTACAAAAAATATGACAACAGATATAGGCCTGAGATATTTCAACCCCATGAAGATGTGAAACATTCCAGCAGCGGAGACTTGAGATGTTCCAAACACATAGAGACTTGAGGAATTTCAACCAAGTTACAGACATGAGATACTGAGGAAAAAGACACAGCTCTTCGCATATTTTATAAGGTGTTGCATGAGCACATAAACAAAGGAATGAAAAACAGATAAAGACCGAGTACACCGTCAAACATTAATGGTACGGTTCAGCTGAAAGCAGCATAAATTAAATCAATCAGATGTCACAACCAGTGTGAACTAAGACAATTATTATATGTTCATGTGATCTTCTTAGCTAAATTGTCAAAGGCTAAACAAGCTTACGCGTTGGTAGAAATGAACCGGTTAATCAATTGTAACTGATCATCGGTTACTTAGGCGTCCGATTATGAGGATTATGAAAGTCTGTATGCGATCGTTGGTAAAATGTTAAATTATGTTAAGAAATAAACATGATTATCCAGGAGACAATAGTTATGAAATACACGTTTGATATTGATCATATACACCAACACATGCATATCAATTAAAATTGTTTTGCTGATTAAAATGAAACAGTGGCATAAGAAACAAGACAGGAAAGAATACTCAAGGTCTTAAACTCAACATAGCATGCACATAATGTTATTCTTCATACTGACTGACAGATTTTAACCGACAATTGATCGATAACATCCAACCGATTGTAACCGTTAACTGATTGTAAATTTCAACCGATTGACCATCACTACGCGTTGGTGTGTTGTCTGTCATTTTCCGTCTGTAAGCAAATATTTTTGAATACATCAACTAGTTTCAGCTTTTAACCAAATTACAGGTTTGTTTGATAAAAGTTTGACAATGAGCAAAATTGATGCTTGCTTACATTACAGATTTATTGCCCTTGATTATGACTTATTTGAGCATAATTGATGCTAACGTTATGGAGTTATTGCCCTTGATGATTGAAAAATAATCAAATTTCAGCGTGTGAACCTGGTAACTTGGTAAACGAGTTTAGATTTTCACCAAATTTGTTTTAAGGGTTCATTATGATTTCAAAAGAGTTTGATTATGAGTATTGACCTCGGTAGCTTGGTGGATAGGGCTTTGTGCTTCAGAGCTGCAAACCCTTTTCCAGTGTGTGTTTGCTCCCTAGCGGAAGCATGTCTGATGGGAAATGTCATCATTCAGTTCTTTCTGTCGGGTTGCAGTGCCAATATAACCTAATGTGATGTAACCCCATTTTATTTGACAATGTGACAAAATCTATGTATGTGTTACAGCGTTATTTCCCTTAATTATTGAAAGATATGCAACATTTTAGCTTGTTAATGTGCAAACTACCGTATTTGTCGCCAGATAACGTTTTACTCAGGTTTTGGGCTTGGAGAAGTGATGCGCGGTATCCGAAACATCTGTTTGTTTACCTTTCTTTTTTTAGCCGATATTCGGTGCAATACAAAAAACACACTAGTTTCCTAAGAATGTTGGTCTCAAAGTCTGCGCATGCGCGTTTTCCCCGACAAATACAGAAGTAAACAGGTTCAGATTCTTATCAGGTTTGGTGCAATTAGATCTTTGATAACTTTTGCAATCAGAAAAATTGACTCATGTGTTATGGAGATTAATTGCCATGATAATGTAGAAAAGGGCAGATTTTAACTAGTAATATATATGATAAAAAATTCAGTGAACTCTTTTGGCTTTTCACACAATTTGATAAGAAGGTTTATATAGATTGTATTGCATATTGTATTCACTGTGATTTTTCCTAGACCAAACTTGAGTTTAACCTTTTTAGAGTTTGCTTCAATAAGATCGAGGATAATTTTGACAATGAGTGAAATCAAAGCATGTGGCATCAACAACATTTACAGTATTGTCTTGTGTTGTAAGTGCAACCAAAATCATATGAGTAAACATGGTAAAACAACTACATTTTTAGCATATTTTAGTGTTTATTTTGTATCAAAACACATTAAGTTTTGCGGAAATTATTGTATTGTAAATGAAATGATTACTTATATCACATGATGACATGCAATGTCGTATATTTAATATGAGCAATATAATAAGATTTCTACCATGGAAATGGACTTTCCCATGCGAAAATACTACCTCCCATGGGAAAATCGAAAATAGGCTTTTCCCATGGGAGAGGTCAACTTCAAAAAATTAAGTGTCATCGATGAAATAGAATATAATTTTACAATCATTTGACATGTACTTTCGTATGATATAGGCGAAAGTGCCATAGCTTATTTGGAATTACTTGCTGTGTTTACCAAAAATCGGCGCGGCAAAAAAACAACAACAAAACAATCCTGCGTCTGTTAATCATTATTATTAGGACAAAAATGAATAATGTGTGTTACTTTATTGTCTACCACAAATGTTGTATTTGGGACACTGTTCAGGTCGACTGAAAGAAAACAGTTTACACAACATAGATATCACTGTATGACACTATTGCCTTATTTCAGTTTTTTTTCTGCATAATTGCCATAGCCGACAAGGCTCATTTTTATTAAAGATATTAACAACGTCATAAGTAAAGACAGTCTTGCAGACTTTTGCATTGGCTGGTTTTCATTTATTTTAGTTTTCAAAACGGTATTCCACACGAACTTAGATGGAAAGCTTGAGCCACATAATTCGAGTAATTAGATAACTCATATTTGATCAGTAACCTTGTATATATCAGAAATAAAACCATGCATTTGCTTGTCATCATTCAATAATCTGTTTATAAATATTTTTTTCGCTATATACTTGCAAGGTAATCTGCATAATTGTGCGAAGAATTGTAGTTTTCTATAATCAATTTCAAATTCAACTGACGTAACACCAAGAGCACTTAACGCCATGTCTGTCCGAGTATACGGGGGTAATTTTTGTATAAGTTTAATGCAAAAATTCACACTCGAACAGTGATTTTGGCAGAACAACATTCTTATAAAATGTTAGTGACGTTGAAGTGTTAAAGAAGGATAAAGATATCGGACAGGGAAAGCAGCATTCAAGGACGACAGTCAACACAAAACACAAAAACACAAAAACAAACACGCAAACAGACAAACGAAAAGGCAAAAGAAATAAAAAAAAAAAAAAAAAGAAAAAAAAAGCCATTTGGATGGAGAAAGTATCTCTGAATTTCGTATTCGGATTACTTATATACTGAAAGTAAAAAGAAACGCATAATCAAAAATTTGTCTATACTACACTAATATATACAGCTAATTCCACGTACTATTCCAGATATATCTCAACGTGTTTTGTAGAACTAATTACAGCAAGAACATCTCTGTCATACAGTAGACCTTTTAATCAAAGTATACATTAATACACTAAATTCATAAATGTTGAAGTTTCGCTTAAAAAAGTCAAGCCATTTCAGTATTGTGTTTAATGGTAAGGTTGCGGTATCCTAAATATAGCATGAGCTTGGCCACACCCCTTTCCAGGAGTGACCTGAGCCAGAAGTGGTATATATAAACAAACAACAAAAATGTTTCATTATATATGTTCATTTCGTGAAGCTTATAAAAAAGAAAGTCATGCCATACTATATAAAACTCTTTCTAGAATCTAAGAAACAGGCAAAGACTTTGTTATTATTTTCTTTACCATGTATGATACATTCTCACAAAGAAAACGCTATGATTGTACTTTGGAGTTGTTCTTGGAACTTATTTTTGACAAGATTTCAGACCTCGAACGACTGAGTAAAATCACTTCGTATATTTTTAGTATGACTGTGGATAAGTTAATGCCCTATAATTATTAGGATCATCTTTAATAGTTCTCTATGTTAAAACGTAAATCATATATTGAATGTAATATTTAAACTGAGTTGTGACATTTCAACTAATGTCTCTGTTGGAAAGAATTACCAGTATATGGTTATAATGACTTGCAACTTAAAATTAAAATATAAGCAAACTAACAGTGAATGTATCATTGTGTAGCAACATGTCGATCAAAGTGATTTTTTTCTCAAATAAAATGAATTGCTACGCAAGCTCAATATTTAACTAAATTATCAAACAAAGCCAACGTACTGACTGACGAAATACCATGATAAAATAAACAAAAGCAACCGGTTTTAATAATGTATTTTAGTATCATTGATATTGCCAATAAAACAGAATCGATTTAAAGGGAAAAACTCTCACCGTCCGGTTACTTTTTCTTCATAACTTGCATTTGTTTAATCATTAATATAAATTATAAGAAAATAGTATAAAGCTAATTATGTTTGCATATTACTGACTGTTGATTATATTGCTCCAATAATTGTTTCACAACATAGTAGAATAAGAACAAAACAAGATGCAAAATATGGCCTGAGGACGCTCTACTGACTAAAATGGCTCTTACACGTATGCATGGGTTGTCATCATAAAATTCTCTCCAGTACTTCTTTTAAAAAAATGCAAAAAACTCACAAAAGAAACGACAAAGAAAAAAACCAACAACACCCACAACAGAAATTTAAACCCGTAACCCATGCTAACAATTAAAACAAAGTTATAATTTTAATTCTAAAAAACACATAATAAAAGTAATAAACATTAAACTGAAACAAGTTAAAAAAAAAAGATTTACAATTTTTTTTTGAACAGCCAAGAATTAAAAAAAACATGTAATAATAAAAACATAAATAAAACAAAATATTTTTTCTTTAACAACCAAAAAATATAATAATAATAAAGGAGAATTAAAATAAATAATAATATATTTGAACCCACGACCCATGGTTCCCGATATAGCATATTTAAGAAAATCAAGGGCCATAACTCTGGTGTTACTCGTCTGATCTGGCTGGATTTTGAACTTGTCCGAGCTTTCCTTAACACAAAGACACCGACAAAGTTTGGTAAAGATCAAATAAAAAATGAAGGCCCTATCGTGTTAACAAGCAAAAGTTAACGACAGACGACGGACAACTCGCCATCCAATAAGGTCTGCTGCCTTCGGCCAGTAGAGCTAAAACTGGAAACTCCACTTTATTTTTCAGTACGGAAGGTCAGTAGTGGATGTATATTCATGAAATAACTATTCCTGAAGGACCTTACAGCTACAACTAAGTAATGTATTTAGATTATTTGTACTATTGTTTTCATAAATCACATCGGTTGCGCATGCGCAGTAGAGGTCTGTAATCGACAGTAGTCGGCCATCTTTTTGGGTGGGATTTTGAGAAATAGGTCACAGCGATTTGACATGATGTGTGGGATAGATATGGTATTTTGTTAGTGTTGTTGTTGCAGATGTATTTTAATTTAGTTTGGAGGCAGGTACTGTGGCAGTTAGGCCAATTTGGTGGTGAACACTGAAGTGTCAAGTCTGCGTCGGGCAACTGCTGAACTGGATTATTTAGGACTAGTTGGGTGAATAAACACCTTTTCATTAAGTAAATTATATAAATTATATGAATTATAAAGTGATTGCTTATTTTTGAAACGAATGTGTGTTTATAGTAGATCTCATTGTTATATTGTTTATTTATTCTTTATTGTGTCAATGCCTAGCAAGAGTTGTCGTTCCTTGCACATTATTATTGTTTTCGTTTTGATACGATTGCGCATGCGTCGAGATAGCGTGGCGCCATTTTGTGAAGTTTTGTTGCAGTTTGTAGGTAAAATACTGTTCTGTTTTCTAATTAATGGTATGTTTTATGTGGTAGACTAGTGCTATTTAATAGCTTAGTTACCTAGGTGTAAAGCTGCAGTATTGCGTTGGTCAGTATTTCATTGTGTTTTCCGTCGTCGCTTGGAATCTGGATGTGACTTTTTCCGTCATAATTTATCAATTTTGATGGCCCTCAACAAAGATGTAATTATTTATTCAATAGATGAGTATCTGCGTAATAAATATTACTATAAAAAATACGGAACTCAGGAAACCGTTATTTAAACAGTTTAACATTAGCATACCTGATCTGTGTACCAACTCTGATGCAACATTTGCTATTTTAAAACAATTACTCAACCCAGTCAATGTTAAAGAATGTTAAACTAATATGTAATTTTATAACCTCATCATTATCAATAAGATAGTTCTGTTATTATTATTATAGTTAACATATTTATCTTACTTAATAAATGAATATCTTGTCTATATATGGAAGATACGTTTGTATGCATTGGTTTTCTGAATAAAAAATGTTCAATTCTATTCTATATATGCATTCTTTATTAAGATTTGTTTCATCCTCATGATACACTAACCGCGAGAAGGTATCTAACCAGTGTTGCTTAAAAGTCCTGTCACGTTTGTTTGCATCCTATTTTTTGTTTTTATCCACTGATGTTGACTTTTTGGTTGGCTGTGAATCACATTCTACATTTTTCCTCCTTTTATTTTTACTTTCACTTTCACTCTGAATATGTTCCTTATTTATAATACCGAAAAAGTTCAACAAACATTTTTGAAATGTAAACATTAGCACTGCCGAATACGAAATCAAACTGATTATGTATATCAGTTCTTTTTGTTTTTATTTCATTTTTTCTGACGACTCATGCAATTCTTCGAACGTAATTAGTACACACACTAACTGGGTTCAAACTAGGCCTGGACCCTCCAAAGAAAATAGAGAGAAGTGAGGGATACACGATCTTTTAAATTAAGCGCGGAATCGGTTATTGTTAATTATTAATTGATATATACACCCTGTTGGTTATAACCTTTTGATTATTTAAATTAAAGGTGTTTATTAGTTAAATTGAGTTTTATTCAAAGGCACTATTTACACATATATACTGTAACTATAGAAGAAAGAAGGATAGAGAGAAGAATTAATATAAATATATTGCTTGTATCTTTATTCATTCATCTTTTTATCAATTTGTATGGAGATCTGTGGAGGGTGTAAATAGGACTTAAACTTACACATCTTCCTAAAAGGCTTACTCCTCATATGGCTTATACAATCAAATGTGTTTTGTTTCCCAATTTGTATTAGCTAAAAACAATGAGATACAGTTTTACTGATGTTAAACTAATTCAGTTATATCTAATAAAAAAGGAATTTTTCCTCCATCCGAAATTATATACCTATCCGAACTACTATAATATGGACGGACAATATTGCAGAAAATTCAGTAGAAATGTCATCAATTATTAACTTTTGTTGATGCATTAACTTGTTTGGAATGCCAAAAGGCCCGTTTTATCAAACAATTAAGAAAACGCAACTCTAATTATTATTCGGTGATATCATTTAATCACCTCAGGTCAATTATCTTTAGATTGTTGTTTCGATCACTTTTTCAATCGAATGTCAACCATTTTTTAACACGCATTTGTCTTACTGTAACAGAACCTACGTTGGTTAAATGTTTAGCAATAAACAATCTCATTGAATAAGGCGTGTGTATTCTCCCTGTACAGTCTAATTTGTAAAAAAAGAATGGCGAGGTGCGAAGATTGCCTCGGGGGAATATCATAGCTGTAGGAAGCTCCCCGCGGGGTTTCCTCTGTGATCGATCAAAGCAATTAGCATAATTCCTTCCTAGCGACGTCTACGCTTGTCGTGAGACATAAACAACAGGTCAATTAAATGACTTGTCACATTTCGCTCGAGGGCGGAAAAAAAGCGAAATTGTCATTTTGACGCCGACTTAAACTTCACCTTGGGATAGAAAAAAAGCGAAGTGACGGGGAAAAAGACAACTTTGTCGCTCATGTCGCCCTCCAGTTTGTTTACTGCACTAACTATGCACAAACCGTTACCCCACCCGCCTTTCATGTCTGGTACAATTACGCTCATCAATACACTGACAAACAACAAAAACTCACACCTACCGTTTCATATCAAACATGATTCCATTATCAAACGTCCTTAGTTCTTTACTCATCGAACGATTACCGACAAAACGGCCTAATTGCTAATAATTAACGTGTTAGTGTAATTGTTTGAGTTTATCGCCATTTTCAGCTCACCACGTGACGAACAGGATAATGTCGATAATGCCGATTGTCAATTAAGGTAATTTGGAGGCAGGTCTTTCGGCATGCTTGATAGTTTATAAAATTGCCCGGGGTCATCGCTGATCTCCGCTGTGGATGCTAATTGCATTACATAAGCGAGTGCAAGGATTACGTTGAGAAGTGTGCAGGGGTTGTTTTATGACATGTTATTGGTCGTGATGTGATACCACTATTAGTACGAAATTTAACAGCTTGCACTAAACCACCGCCTCCAATGATAAGTTCGTCAACGATTGCTAGGGGCCATGTATATCCCCGAGAGTCATCGTGAATCTGGACAACATCTCCAACGTTGATGGTCTGCATATTTCTTCCATGTTTGTGATGGCTTTTTCTTTGAGATGTAAGGTATTCTGTCTTCCATCTTGTCCAAAAGTGTTGAATGATCTGTGATTGTAAATGTGACTGTCTGATCACAGATTTTTCGTCATACAATCGGTAGAGAGTTCATAATTATGAAAATCCGGGTAATGTAACGATGCTATCCTCCTTCCATAAAACAGATGGGAATGTGTTGATGGTTCTTCATCAAGTGGATCCGATGATACATACGTTAAAGGACGATCATTAAGTATGCTTTGAACTTCTGCGGTAATTCTTCCAAGTAATTCAAGACTGACAAGTTGGACGAACACTTTCTTTATAAAGTTCTTTGTCAATCCAACTAATCTCTCTCATTAGCCTCCATACCAACGGGCTCTTTTTGGTTTGAATTGCCATAGTTGTTTAATGTGGTGGTTGAATCTTTGTTCACATGAATGTGAGTAACGTAATGTACTTTTATATTTAGATTAACTATCTCGTCGATTCGTTCAATGAACGCGCTTTTCTTTGTCGGCTATTATTTCTCCGTATTTCATCAATACATATGATTCTTTACTGAGATGTTGCTTAAAAACATGTTCTGTTCTGCGTTTTGTAATGTATTCATTTGTTGGTTGTCAAGGATGGTCCTCTCTCCATGGCAACTTTGCAAAATACATATTATCGTGATATGTAATAGACGATGCTGTGTACGTCTCTACTTAGTTCTTGTAATCGTCTCTGTTTTCTGACTCGATACACAATGAGTCCCCTTTTCAAAACTTCTCCAGGTCGCATTCTTCGCTGGAACCATTACATTCATCATAGACGAAACAGATTGTGAGTTCTCCGTTCCTGTTATCGATCCCTATAACAAATAACCAATCGTTGATTGTACTGCAGTAGGGCCACATCCTCTCACAACTTTGTATTTCGTCTTGTACAATACGCTCCGACAAGAAAGAAACTTCATATCGTCGTCCATAAGTGGGTGTGCTAGTTCCAAACCTGACAAATGTTTCATATTTGCAGTAACCTTTCCATATGTTTTCAGGGGTACGGTAATTTCTGGCACATCAAGCACTTCAATCGGTAGTTTTTTCTTTTGTTTCTGTATGTAGGTAAATAGTATATGTGTCCAAATGTCTAATTCTTTTCTTTGTATCGCCAAACCCAGAAAGATGTAACGATGCTTTTAAGTTCAACTTGAGACTCGGTAATCAGTGATCGTTGAGAACCTTCGTCAAAAAGAATGTTAACAACAACACATCTTTCGTTATAACCCAAGGGCACAGCGACGGCTGTTTTCAAAAATACATTTCCACGTGCTTGCGTAATTAATGAATGTAAAATATACTGAACAAAAAAAGTTTAGCACTACGTTTTGGGACATAGATTAAACATATGAACATTGATATAATTGTTTGAAGGTAATGGAAATGCCAGGTAAGGTTGTGATTTTCAAAACTGTGTGTTATTTTATTATTTTAAGGCGAAGTATCAGAATTACCTCCCATCTATTAAAAAACAACTTATTTCATTATAATTCAAATGTATTGCTTTGAACAAATTTAATGTTTGGCATTGACAAGAATTGCCCTTTCTGTCATTGTTTAAAAGCCACTTAACTGTGTTCACAAACGATTGTTATTCTCAAACAAAGTCATTCCAAATTTCATAATGTTAAAATTACCTCCCTTTCCAATGAAATGAGAACGATTTTCGATAACCTGTAAAAGTATGTTTACATCATATTTGCTTTACTTGTATCAAATGTTTACAAATGATTTTGTAGCATTATTATTGTCATATCTATGTGACTTTATCATTGACCCAGAACATACACGGCATTGTATTTCGTCTATGGAAATGAAATGCACTGTATGTGCTAAATTTATTTTGCTCAGTATAGTAGTGTTTGCTTCATTCGCGTTGTGTTTTTGACATTATTTGCCATTGAATCCTTCTTAGGTCCACTTTCTTTTAAGTTATTTTTGCACAAGATCGTATGATGGCGGTGATTCAAATATCTGCATGTCTTACTTGATTTATACTCTGTAAGTCTATGTCGTCCTAGACAGTTGAAGCATAGACGGTCTCATTATCGACATGCGTGCGTCATGGTCAGTTATATTTAAACACCTATCAGTTTGGTGAGTTTTCTGGCAAAAAGCACATCAGTAGATCTTGCAATGAGTGTGTTTTGATGGGAATGTTTTGCAGTAGGGTTACTACGAGATTTGGTACTTGTGAAGAAAGCAGCAGTATTCGGCAGACTCTCAATCGTTTCAATGACTTTATCTGCTTCCATAATATTCAATTCATTGAATATACTTTTCAGTAAATCGTTCAAATCCCAGTTTGCTGATTTATGTTCTCGGGCAAGACTTTTAAGAATTTTTAATGGCAGTTTGTTCAAAATAACGGGAACAAGCAGAGAGCCGTATGAATGTTCCAGTTGACCAAGTGATTCCAGACCTCTCACGTAAATCTCGGTTTTGTCATAGAAATTACGTAGACTAGCAAGTGCGTTAACTGGGGCGGGAATATCTAACAGTGCTTGACTGTATGTCTGAATAATTGTGTGTTCTTGTCTGTATTTTTGATCAAACAACGCAATGGCTTTATTGCAGTTTGCATTAGTGAGTGAAAATCCCGTCATTGTTTGCAGAGCTTCATTTCGAAAAAGGTATTTGAGGTAACTCAACTTCTGCATGTCAGTTAGTGAAGGGTTAGTATGTATAGCCGATTCATAAGAATCCCTAAACTACTGCCATTCCAAAATAATTCCATCAAAAGTAGCAAGTTTAGACTTTGGTTATCTATGATACTGCGAACTAAAGTTTGACGATGCATGTATATCTGAATATCGGGAATCTTCTCTCATTTTCGTTTGCTGCTCTATATTGATCAGATTACTAGGAGGGAGGCTGATAAACGATTGCGCGTTTCCTCTTGCGGGGAGATCTACGCGCTGACCTTGACACCGTTATTGGCTTTCTATAGTAAACTAAACGTTCAGAGCTGCAAAGCATGTGACTAAGTTTTCCTCCATTCAAAAACAGACAATAAGTCATAACAGAATACTTTTTAAAAGAGGATTCTACAGTTAAATACTATTTTTAGTATGATTTCATCAATTTTACCAGGGTTTGATCATCCATATAAGCGGGGTCATATTCTGCAATTGTATAATAAAAACAGGGGATTAATCCCCACCTTTAGATTTTCATGAAAATATACATCTCAAATTATTTCAATAATAATATTTCTTCAAAAAACAAAAATAAGGGATTAAGTAACATTCCAAATTTTGTAATTTTAAATTATCTACATTTTCAATGAATGAGAACGATTTTCGATAACCTATAACAGTCTGTTCCAATCATATTTCCTTTATTTTTATCACCAACTTTGTTTACAAATGACTTTGTAGCATCATTATTGTCATATCTATGTCACATTATTATTGACCCCGAAAACATACACGGCTTTGTATCTCGTCTATAGAACTACATGCATTTAATGTGCTAAATTTATTTTGCTAAGTATTTATAGACATCTGTATACTTAAAACGAAGCAATAGGATTGATTGTTCATGTAATTGTCCGAAGCTTACCTGTACAATTTACTCCATTGCCAGTATATCCACTATTACAATCACATGTAAATGACCCGTCAGTATTTTTACAGGCAGCATTTGCATTACAGTTGGCGGTACCACGTGCACACTCATCAACATCTGAAAGGAATACAAACACGGAAGGATTGAGTTTTAAATAAACCGTTATTGGCTTTTTATAGCAAACTAAACGTTCAAAACTCCAAAGCATGTGGCTTAGTTTCTTTCCAAAAAAAGAAAATCAATCATAACAGAATACATTTTAAAAGAGGTTTCTACATTTGAGTGCTCTTTTTAGCAGGATTTCATCAGATTCACCAGGGTTGTATCATCCATATAAGCGGGGTTATATTCCTTGTTTGTCCAAATGCTCGTTTAAACAGGGTCCATTCTCCAGTGTCAGCAGACATTAGTTATGTGTCAAAAACGTTTCCGTCCAAAAACAGAAAAGCAATCATGTTCATTTATATTGAGGAATATAACATTTGAAGTCATTATACAGATGCCACGACGATAGTATTTAGCAAAGGAGTAATTTGCGGAATAAACTTATCTGTACAAGGTACCCTAGTCTCGATGTTTCCTCTATTACAAGCACAGGTAAAAGATCCGTTTGCATTGTCTGTATACAGGAAGCATTAACAGGACAGTTATAAGTATTACGTGTTCATTCTTTTACACAAGAAAGTAATACACATTGATACTTTTGTGATGTATAATTGACATTAATAATTCAATTTTGATATTGATTTTTTTGAAACAAATAGTTAAAGCTTTATATCGTTCTTTTAGCTAAGTCGGCGTGTACTTATAGCACACATGTTTGTTTTGTCAAGAGTGTGAAACGTGAAATCCTACTATAAGGGTTGTATAGCGAACTATTTTCATTTCGGCGAAACAATATCAAAGATGTACAAAAACGTAGTATGTGAGATTCATTTGTTTGATAGTTAGTTAGTTAATACATACTGAAAAGGGATCCCTTGGAAGCAATAAACACAAACAAGAGATAAAAGTAGCAGACTCGGTTTTATTATATTTTCAACAATTGTCCTTATACAATCTAGCATATTATCCCAAAATTTGGCTGAATTCTATGCTCTGGCTTATCAGCCACAACTCATCACCCCTGCTGCTCTGACCACCACTTGAGGAAACTTTTATCCCTAATCGAAATGTTATGTACAGTAATTACAACCGGTACAGGTTACAGAGGGTCATTTGAACAGAGATTTTTCTAACTGAGGATTGTTAATATGTAATTTATTGTATGTAATGGGTTATATTTTTCTAATTAAAAATAAAGAGTAGCAACATATTTACTTGGTTGAAAGGAAAAGACAAATGTGTGAAAAACATGGCAAGACGTTCTGTAGCGTTCTACATTTCTGTTTTGCTTATGCTGAAAATGATAATTTTAGGGTAAAATAATTAATTAAATAAATACAAATATGTCTGTCCCTGTTACAAAGTCAAATTATAAAGAAACGAGCTTTAAATTACGTTATCCAAGACCACAAATACCTTTCTTCGTTGCATTTTGCTATATTCTTGAAGAATACTGGAAAAATATTTCTTGTCAAAACACATTTTATGAAAACGTACAGTTCTGAAACGCAAATACAACAACTTCAAAATATGATATAAAAAAAGGATTTCTTTAAGAGTTTGGAAAAGCTAATATGGATATTGTCAATAAGGTAACAGTAGAAATGGTCGACATTAAGATGATGTGATTCAACTTTAGGCATACAAGTATTTTGTATTGACTGCACGGTCTTGTGCGGTCACGTTCAGTCATCTTATGTATATTTTGAACTTGTCACAGTAAACACCCATGTTCTGACATTTTAGTCACACGCGTTTTCAGATGAGATACATAAGGACCGGATATTCGGTAATTTCATTTCACACGATTAACCTTTTTTGATAGCGAAATCGATTTATACATAGAATATACATAATACACTCTTCTTCTTTCGGTTGTTCTTCTTACAAACTATTAATTTAAATGATGTATAGGTTGTCGTATTGATTTTTTATACTGTTCCATGATAGCAACTATTTATCTAAATGAGTGATATCACTAATACATATAATAAGGTCCATTTTGAGTCCGCGCCGTAACTCTCTTATACATGAACAGGTTTTCAAATGAATTGTCACAAATACTCACCTCATCAAGACGACGTGCATAACCAAGACCCGGGTCTGTATCTACACAGTCAAGGTCATAAAGGTTATATTCTACTTATATGCATTTATTTAGATCCAGTTGTTGTCCGCTGCAGGAGGGATTTTGGCGCAATACGGACTTCATCGATACGACGTACAGTTTGTATCTTCAAGGTGAAGGTAATACATTTCATAAACTTATTATATTACTATAATAAGGTCCATTTTGTGTCCGCGCAATAACGCTCACATGCTTGGAGGGATTTGAAATAAATTGGCACCAATACTCACCCCATTAAGACGATGTTCCTCTCCCCTCACCAGAGTGCATCAACCCCACTCCCTCCCTCTGCCCTCCAAAAAACATAAATAAAAGAAATGTTCATCTACTATGCTTTGTTCCTCATCAATGACCATTTCCAATGGTGCCCTTATTTTAAAACACCCCACCCCCACCCCCCCCCCCCCCTCCCCCCACCCACACACAAAGCGTTTTTGTTTTTCTGTGTTAAAGTTTACATTCGGTCTATACGTCTGCCCAATAGACAACAAAGATACTTCTGCGGAGGATATATATTCACAGAATATATTGTTTGATCAATGCTTCAAATGAAAGGGCTATATTATGTCTGTATATGATACACTATGTTATACAACATTATGGCTCTCATTTCTTGATAGTTACTCATTTCGCATAATAATAATAATTAATAATAATGTGCATTTTTTCATGCATCATGTTCATATCACTGATCCCAAAAAGTGGTATTACACTTTTGTATATGTCATATCAAAAACTAGTATTAAAAAGCAATATGACAACCAAAGTGATTTTTTCCAGCAAGAGTATACGAATAATGTGTCTATCCTAATGACCATAATTATTTAACTCTACAGTTTGCAATGTAGAGCATTATGGCTAATTTCTTGAGAGTTACACAGTTGCATTTAAACCTAGTGTACAAGTTTCTTTTACAAATTGTCAGTCCTCTTAAAACTGACCCATGTATGTTATCTGTATAATCTAATAGTCCTATTGGTCAGAGCTAGCCCATCATTTAAGACTCCTTGGAGTGTAAAGTTGTTATCCTTATTTAACGCATTATTTACATTATGGTGTTGATCAGTTGCTTGGAAAGTGGAGAAAACTTGAAAATCTGGTATAAAATGTTAGACTGTATGTAAATTCTTGAAACATAGATATATATATATATATATAAACATGATTTTATTCATGATTTTGTATTGATACAATTATTGGCTCACCTCTACAAATTACTCCATCGCCAGTGTACCCACTATTACAAGCACATGTATAGGGCTCGGCTGTTTTTGTACAATCAGCATGGGGTCCACAGTTAACGCTATTATCCGTACACTCATCAATATCTGAATGCAAAACAGCATCGGAAGTTAATTTTTAAAGAATAGAATGTAAGAACAAGTCTCTTAAGTTACGTGATTTAGTTCCCCTACGTGTTCAGTTACGTGGTAAAAACACTTTAAAAATAGTCAAACTTAAAACATGGTCATCTGAAATTCATGATTATAAAAATATTACATTTTCGGTCCGGTACTATATGTCTACTGGACAACGTCATTAATACGTCTTCTTAACAACCTTTTTTGCTATATTTTGCTTTTTTTCGCAGGTTGTTATGAGAGGGCATTTGCAAAGTATTAATCTGTGTGGAGCTTTATGTATTAACCTCTCACCGTAAATGCCGTAAAAGTATTCTTCCTTCACCCGAATGCCATTTGTTTTCTAATAGTTGTAACTACTCCTTCAATGCAATTTTGAAGGCTTTATTTGAGATACTGTTAATACAGAGGAAAGGTTCATTTCTGATGACATGGCGGGTCTTATACACGCGACCTCTCAGGTAGGCCTTGATGTAGAAATTTAACCAGAAATCACAGGGTCATAATTTATATAAGGGTTATATGCAGTGTGTGATAGAGTTTTATTGTGGTTATCTACAAAAAAGTCAATAAACGCAGCGGACCTGACGGACCTGTGCGTCGGCGCGTTGTATGTACGACACTGACACCTCAGCGTGAACGCACTACTGTAGCATAGAGCTTTACAAAGTAGTTAGAACGTTGTCTCTGCAAACTAATCTACTGCCACTATTTTGCTCTGGGACAGGAACTCTTTCAATACTATCATCTCTGTCAAAATATAGTGCGTACATTATACATCTAACTGACCTAGTTATGAGCGCTATTTTAGGTCTCTCATGATTTTCGTCAATCCAAATTTTGATGTTCTCTTGACAGTAATGTTCATCAAAGGAATATAGCCACGCTTCGCCAACCGTAACGACTTCATTCAGACGTTAACGATTAGCATTTTTTGTACATTTCGAGTAATTTTGAAGTGTTTTCGATGCACTTTCTCGTTTTGTTCCGAAGTCAAAAGATGGACTATCAATCTTGTACAACCTTTCCTGAGCTTTAATATTTTCTTTAATATATACTGAATAAAAAATGCTTTTGTCAACCTTTTAGGTACATATATTAAACATATGAACATTGATACAATTGTTTGAAGATATTAGAAATGCTAGAAGGATGTGATTTTCAAAAATGTATGAATTACCTCACATATATTAAAAACAACATATTTCATTACACAAAATTTGAACAAATTTAATGATTGGCATGAGTAAGAATTGCCCATTTTTTACCATTATTTAAAAAACGCTGACATGTGAGCATAAGCGATAATTTTTTTCAAGCAAATATATTCCAAATTTCGAAATTGTAAAAGTACCTCCATTTTCATTAAAATGAGAGATATTTTCGATAACCTATAACAGCATGTTTCCATCATATTCATACACGCATTTGTTTCTCGTCTATGGACATGACATGCATTTTATTTGCTAAATTGATTTTGCTCAGTATATAAAAGCCGCCCGACAAATTAATGCCACATAAATTCCCTGTTTCTTCAACAATATATCTGGCGCCTTCTTTTATTGTTGTTTTGATAACAGCAATATCACTTACCGACAGCGGTCGGCCTAGTCAGGGTTCATCTTTAGCATTCGTTCGTCCATCCATAAAGAATTGAATTGAATTGAATTGAATTGGATTTTATAGTCGCACCAACAGCTAAGGTCATATGGCGACTTTCCAGCTTCCACTGATGGAGGAAGACCCCAGGTGCCCCTCCGGACAATTTTCGTGCACGGGCGGGCACCTGGGTAGAACCACCGACGTTCCGCAAGCCAGCTGGATAGCTTCCTCACATAAAGATTCCTAAGCCCCTGAGGGATCGAACCTACAGCGGTGAGGGGCAAGTGATTGCAAGTCAGAGACTCTAACCATTCGGCCACGGACGCCCCCCATCCATAAAGAGACGTACCAATCTTCGTATTATTGGATCCGAAAGAACAATGTCCCGATGAACAACATCTAAGTCTAATAATGCTCACCAGCAAAACCCCTAACAATACACGAACTTGCAATATGCCTCTTGAAAGTTATTAGTTTTCGCGTCCATTTGTTTACCCGCTATGTATTACCATTTCAGATTTAACAACGTTTTATTCTTGCCTCATAAGTTAAACCCGTGCAATTAGTACCTAGATCGATGAAGCATAATCAAGCTTTCAAGGGTATATAATGCAGGTGTAATAATTTTTATTTGATTATGTAAATAATAATTAATAATTTTCAAATGCCCTTCGTACGTGATGTTTAGTCCGAGCTTAGATACATAGAAATTGTAGAAACTGTTGAAGAAAGGTGTTCAGCCGGACACATAAGCGAGGACAATGTTAATAATTTACGTGTTGAACGACCTGTGGCGGGGAGATTCTGTCTGCTTCCCAAAATTCACAAACCAGGAAATCCAGGTCGCCCAAATGAAGTGGTGCCACTGTCCACACATGTTAAATGACTTCATTGAAATGATACAACCAGACATTACAGCATTACTTTGCGAGCCAGACTTCAAAAACTGAGTAACACTACCATTTCAGCACACTGCTCCAGAACAGAAAACTCCTTTTGTCACTACGTACCATCCAGACGTACGTGAAAGGCATTACCAACAAGTTTTGGCCGCACATAGAAACATCTAAGACTCTTAGCACAATCTTTCCTGAAAGGCCCATTCTGGCCTACATGAGAGCTAAAAGTCTCAATGAAGCTCTTGTTCGGTCAAAATTAATACCTGCATAAAATGAAGCCCACCCCGGGAGAATCGGGTAGATGTCATACTGGCAAGATGATGGATACAACTTATTCGTTTAAACAAACGTCTACAGGTGCCATAATCAGACTGAAGACAAGGGCAGACTGCAAAACAGCCAATGCAATATACCCACTTCAAAAGCAGTATGTGGAAGAAACAAAGCAGACATTTATCCTGAGAATGAATCTTCACAGTTCAGACTGGAACACGTGGAAATTGTCAAGAGCACCAGTGGCTAAATACTTCCATGAAGCCAATTATAGTTCACAGAAATATCACTATGCTGTATAGATCATTGGCCAACATGGTATGTTCAAGATTGAAAAAAGTGATATGTACTGGATTCGTCGTGTAAATACAGTACACATTATGGTATCAATAAAACAGTTTCAAATAGCGCTTTTTCTAATTTTATTTTTTATACCAATTAATCTTCATAATTATATAGTATATATCATATACCGGGATATTTATTGTATAACGTTTTTCCTCTATATTCAAAAATGGATACATTTGCGCGTTTCACAACCTCACTGTTGTAGCTTACTGATCATGTCTTTTATGCCTAATTTAAGCGTAGTGTGTATATTAATTTTAAAATACTTTCTATAAAATGCTCGGCATACATTATAATACATAGCCACCGAGTATATATATATATGTATTATGACCAAAATATGTTTTTAACTATTTTACAACTATCACATTTATTAATTAGTATTATTTATTTTATATAAATCAGACACTAATGAAAAATGTCGGCGTATTAACCAGCATCCACCACTGAAATAGCGTCTATTAGTAGTAATTTCTTTTCACTAACATATCCTAAATCCAAGGGGAGTCATGTTGCGCTAATTAGTCCTTATCAGAAATGTTCATATTTTTAGCTAGACAGACCCTGTTTTGCAGTAATTTATAGATGTTGTTTGATGGACGCAATACGCGGGCTTATTACTAATGTTTTAGATTTAGTCGAAAACCGGTTTAGAGTATTAAGTTGTAAGACAGTGTTCAGCAAAAGACTTCAACCACATATAATATATATATTACTATTTCTAATGCAATATTCTCAAACAAAACAGTAAATAGCAGCAATAGTATGTGATCAAGCTACCATTAGCCTGCCGACCCAGTGCAGTCCCAACATAGATGTTTACATCGGCCCAATGTTAGGATCCTAGATTAACAGGTAGTGAAACTCGGTTCATCAAGAGAGGCTGACATTGGTGTTTGATATAGTATCACTGTACTAAACCTGTCATACAATGAAATCTCAAATAATCTAATCCATATAAATCTAAATCCAAATGTTGTAAGCATTGAATATCCACCAAGTGCTACTTGCTATGGTTTTCGAAAATGTCCAATAACACAAGCCCATGTAACGACGGATTTACAGTAGAGTTCTTTAAGTTTTTTTTGGGTCAATATTGGCCTATTTTTAGTTAGGTCCATAAACTATGCATACTTAAATGGAGAGATCTCTAACACAAAAACAAGGAGCTATAATCTGCATTCCAAAAGGTAATGAAGACAAATTATATTTAAAAATATGGCGACCAATTTCTCTTCTTAATGTTGCCTATAAAAAGCATCTGCATCAATTGCTTGTAGAATAAAAAATCTATTGTGTACTCTCATTCATGAAGATCAAACTGGCTTTCTACCAGGTAGATTTATGGGAACAAATATAAGACTGCTATATGATATTTTGTTTTATGCGGACAAATATCGCATTCCAGGACTTCTACTATTGATTGACTTTGCAACAGCATTCAACACAGTTTCATGGACGTTTATGATAAAGGTCTTACATTTTTTTAATTTTGACCCTTCAATTATAAGCTGGATAAGATTGTTTTATCATAATACTGAATCATGTGTTATTGTAAATGGACATATGTCAGAATGTTTTACAGAGAGGTTGTCGTCAAGGAGATTCTTTGTCGCCCTACCTGTTTATTCTTTGCGCAGAAGTGTTGGCAGAAGTGTTGGAAGTGTTGCTAAGAAATATAATATAGACTTGGTAAACTGGTCAGAAACAGATATCTCGTTTGGAAATAAATTTTTTTATATTGTTTTAAACAAAATACTCCTGCAAATCAAACTATTTATATACCAACAAAAAATGCAAAAACAAAGACCTTTGTTAATGGTTTTTACAATACACATATTTATTTATATAAAGTTGAAAAATGGATAACATATCAAAATTTAAAAGTAAAACTGTTTGAAGCCATCTGGAGTCGTTATCTCAATATTGGTAGAACAGGGAACCGGAGATAATTATTTACTACATGTATGTGCAAATTAAACTTACATTTAATTAACACATTTGATAGTCTTGGGACACCAATTTAATCCTTTGAGAAGTAGAACACTAATGTTTTCTTCTTTAATTTTTTATTTCTTATTTTTATCTTCAGAAATATTGACGCTTTAAACACTGTTTTGTACGGCGGTTTAACAAAACCCTTTTTTGGGGGGGGGGGGGGGGGGGGGGGGGAATCATTCATACATATTTACTGCTGTAGATAGTGTGACAACTAAATTGTCATGTCCTCAGCTCAAATTGCATCTCAAATCTCTCTTTCTACTTTTCTACAGTTAATGCATTGTATGAGGTACTATGTAAGATGAATACTGTTCAAACTTATCCGATTATTTATACTCAATTTAAATATTATGTTAAATGTTAGATTGTACCTTAAACAACTTAACATGTACATGCCAAGAGAAAAAAACAATTTTTTGTTTCTATGGCTTAAAGTTGCTATGCCGCCAACAAAAGCCAACATTTTACATCGTAAGTACACCGTTTCTGAGCCTACTGACGACGAGGTATATGTATTGCTTGCATATTTTTTGAGTCCGAATTCTAATGACACAATGTAAACGGTTTTAGCCAGCCAGGCTAGACCCCGAAGATGGAAATTAGAATTAAGAGTTACCAACTCGTGCTTCGTTTTGCGCATAGTCAATCGCGGGAGTTTTTGGAACCCGTGAATAAACATTTTCTATTAATCGGCGCATATGACCTTGGGCACCTGGATAGATTTTTTATAAACAAGTTTTGTAGTGCTATTTTGATGTTGCTTGGCGGGTTAAATTTCTTTAACAAAACAACCTATTAAATAATAACTATATAAAAGAGTATATTGATATAATAACTAATATTAAAATAGATGTTGTCAATATTATCAACTTTTATGAATGGTGCATTTTATAGTATAATGAATATGTTATGAATGATTTGAAAAATAAAAAAAATTAAAAAAAAGGTTGTCAGTTTCATCAACAAAACAGTATGCCAAGTTTGGATAGTAAAACTATCCAGTATAAGCAAGAAGGACATATCACGGAGTAGATCTTCGATTCTAGGATACACATTTCTAGCAAATCAAAGAATTGTACATGCATATTTTGTGTCAAGCCTGTTGTCAAATCAGTTAAATAAATTCTGTTCATCTGCTGGTATAAGATGTTTAGGAGAAACATGTATCTCATATGTTTTTTTAAAAAATACAAATCAGTAGTCAGCGAAATGACTGATGAAAGCTGAGGTATGCAAAACGAGATTGAACTCGAAGCAAACCAATATTATGAACATTCGACGTTTCGCGCCTTTTTAAGTGACTATCAATGCTACAAAGCAAACGATTGTCATAATATATCCTTTTCTTTTCGGCGTGCTCCGCCAACGTAACACATTGGTTTCTATAGTGAAAATTTATGTTATACTTAATGAAATATAAACTTAAGAATTATGTAATTCTCACTGCTTTAATAATAAACTACATGACAGCCGAATGTATTGTCCATATATTTGTTATATCCGCAGAAACACTATCTATCACAGAACTTTCCGAACAGCTCTCCTACATGTATTATTAATAAACATCTATAAAACAATATACTGTAAACTTAATATTTGTATCACAAAGATGTACATGTTACACGACGCCTTAATAATCAACTTCTATAATAAAGTAATATACTGTAAACGTAATATATGTACTTATCGTAAAGATGTAACACTACGCCTTATTAATAAACTTCTATAATAAAGTAATATACTGTAAACGTAACTGTGTACTCATCGCAAAGATGTAACACTACGCCTTATTAATCAACTTCTATAAAATACAAACTGAAAACTGTTCGCCGACATGTATCATACCTTTTGCCAAAACGATGATTTCACATACAAGGAGAATTTTTTGGCTGGAACTCGGTAACACAAGTGTGACAAATTGTGACACGATTGTGTTGTTTACAATGACATCAACATCGCGAACTGCGCCAGTTATCATTTGCAATGCCGTGCCCATGCTGGTAGATTGCTGCTTTAGATATATTTTCAATCCATCGAAGTTTTCTAAATAAGATAAATCAATTTCAATTTACTCGAAGAATATTTGCCTATACATGTAGTTTGAAATATAATATGAGACGACTTCTGGATAAGTGATATATTGGCTTTAAAATTATAACATTATTTTTAAGTTGTATCCACGACTCTTTTATACAAAAAAGCAAATGAAACATTTCTACGAAAAATGGCCCTTACTACACATTTCATGTATAAAACAGTATATTTGAAAATTGAACCAAGTCGATGATATTAACTAGATTGAGACTAACACAAACACATGTCGACTACTGACATTGACTTTGACCATATGACTGAATTTGGTACGTGACATTCCGGCTATT
This sequence comes from Cyrtodaria siliqua, assembly GCA_037043455.1. Lineage (NCBI taxonomy): Eukaryota > Metazoa > Mollusca > Bivalvia > Adapedonta > Hiatellidae > Cyrtodaria > Cyrtodaria siliqua. Next base: position 245,866 of record JAWPHD010002536.1, read on the forward strand.
AGGAACTGATTCAGGTAATAAAGAGTTGTGGATGGGGATGACAATTTCGCGAACTTTACCAGTAACCTTGGTCTTGTTCATACGTTCATGACTTATACGATACTAAATGGGGATACATACGACCCAAAGGACGGCGACTGGAAACCTGCTATTTCGACTTGTACCGTCATATGCATTCCATCTTCCGGATGGCTCAAATTTATGTACTATTGGCATTTTAAATATTGAGTTCAGCTCAACCCGAGGTTAGAGGGCGTGAACGGTAGCAAGCACTTCTCACTACCGTTCATGAACAGTATCAATGAAACCGAGACTGCGATGTTTTTGTATTTATTCTGTTCGAACATTTCAAAATTTCTCCTTTCATACTTTTTGTCATGTATTAAATGTAATCGTAGACTAAACATGAAAAATGGCCAGTGATTTGACGTCATAGAAAGTGGTTAACAACACATCGATCGTCTGTTTATTTGCAAAATGTCTAATTTATGAGGATGTCATGGTAAGGATGCGAACATTGCTCGACTCTCAAAATATTGTTTTTACACGAACATGCCAGTTACTACTCGACCGACCCACCGTCTATTTATCATATATATTGACCACTATTCAATATGTTCAGTGGTTCAATAATGGACTAGACATATAAATACATCACCAGGACCATGTTCAAAAGTCCCCTCTTATGGTTCACTCATATTATCATCTATTATTGATACATACAAATATGCGTTTTGACTGTGGTGAAATAAACAGGCTAGATGAGTTAGATTTTGGTCTGGAAATAAAACAAAAACATATCTAGCAATTTAATAACAGAGATTAAAATGTTTTAGAGGTGCTTTCTGAGGCGGTTTAATTGTTCTAAAGTTAATGCAAAGTAATAGGTGATATTCATTGAATTAGCGCATCAACCTTAAACAAGCGCAGTTCAGTTGTTATTCAGTAAGCTTTGTATTCAAACAACAACTCTCTGTAATGTCCCTATTAACATGATTAACATGAGTTTGGTTATTTAAAGAACATACCTCTGTCTGTTCGATCTGTTCGTCCAAGTATTTTGATTTCTGTTATTTTATATTGCTTGCCTAAATCTACTTGTAACCAAGGAGACTGCTCCGCATTTGTTGCGGCGCAACAGCCACATCCGTCGGCATCTGTATTCGTATTTCCATCCACTGCTCTTGAAGCAGACCATCGTCCTACGTAGTCAAGCGTACTACTCATAGTTACCGTCTTGTTGACAGACACTATTCCTGAAAAACAAGATTCGATCAAAACAATAGAATTGAATATAAGTAAATATTATATGGTAATTAACAAATGGCATTCGTGTTCATGCAGTTTTAAATCCATGTGTCATTTTTACATCCCTATGCATGCAATTATGATTTAACTATTAACACTGATTAATGTTAACTACTTCTATATTTATATTAACTGTTACTTTGTATGTTTACTTGATAAAATAGACGTGGTGCGTGATGCATGGTTATGTTACTGTATGTTTTATAAAGAGTACATGTATACCAATGAACAATGCTTGAATATACTTGATGCTGCATTCTTACAAACGGCAGTCTCTTGTTTATAAAAGTACATATAGATACAAAAGTCGCAAAGGAAATATAGCATTCACAAAACGCAAAAACACAGTCGCTTCCGGCTGTAAAAACACTCATATTTGATTTTTACAATGAGATTTTCAGTGTTTACTTCGGCTTGTGGTATGGTTACTAGCTGCACATTCATTATTACATTCTATGTTCAATTTTACATTCTATATCACATGTATCATTTACGACGCAAAAACTAACGCATATCAATGTTAATGAGTTATTTTATTTACTTAAGCTAAACTTAAGTGTCGGCTGTTTCTGGAGAAAGTCTCTATTACCCGGCAGTTTTGAAATTTACGAATTTCTATACGCTAATACCTTCAGGATTTCTATATTATAGGCAACAATGTTTATAAATGTGACTTGAACATAAGTATGCGTGGGTGTACTAAAACACGAGTTTTGAGGAGAAGGGTATGCAAATACTAAAACATTAAATTAAACAAACTATCGAAGGTACTGATTGTTCCTTTCTTCATAATATAGATTTAGAAGTTGCGTGCAATACTTTTATGAGTAAGTTTATGGAATTATTTTAAATATGCATCCCCTCTAAATAAGTAACTTTTAGGCCGAATGATAAACCTTGGTTGGTATGATTCTGAGAGTCGTCGATCTTCAAGACATTTAAGATTAAGATTTAAACGACGTGGTTCGAGTATTAACTTTCATACCCCATCCAACCCTTTCTCCAAGACGCGAAAACGAGGTTGGTTGGAGTATGAAATAAAACTTTAAAGTCGGCTTAAAAAGTTTGCATATTGTAAAATTAAAACATTTAATAGGTAATTTTAAACAGGTTATTGCATTTTTTCAGTAAAAAATGTTTTTAAACATGTTTTATTGTCAAAATATCCGTTATAAAATCCTGCCAATATGAGCTTTTCCATCGCTTAATGGAATTAAGACGGGAGCACGTAATGATTGCGGTACGTTTTTGTCGATCACGTTGACCGGAAAAATCGTACCGCAGTTAAATCTCTTTCGAATTCTGATTGGATTTGATACAAACGTCTCAGAAATAAAGTTAATCAAACAATATGCAAAAGAACTCTTTTTTTTCGATAATATAGAACGTACATTAATCGAAATTACCTTTAACAATCCTCGTCAGTATTGGAACAGTTTAAAACTAAGTCAAATAAGCATTCTGAAACTTTACTCCGACTGAAAACTACATTATCAAACGGAGAAATAATATATTCCTTATCAGATGTTGAAAAAGCGAACTGTTTAAATGTTTTTTTTTTTTTTTTTCGTTTCAATCGCCTCAATCGATGCCGGAACCAAACGAATTTTTACCAAACTTTGTTACAAAAACAGATTTCTTTCTCGAAAATATTCTGTTACAGATCAGAAATTATTATGAGTATTTTAAACATATTAGACGTAAACAAAGCAGCTGGAAAATATGAAATAAGTACAAACAATACCGAAAGAATCAACTGTAACAATTTGTAAACCTATTAATGTTTTATGTAATAGATCATTGAACGAATCTTATTTTCCAAATATTTAGCAAACGTCACTTTTCAAAAGAAGTCTCACGTATATGTCTACTAATTATAGATCTATCTCGCTGCCAAGTTGTGTGGAAAAGATTTTGAACGAGTCTTTCGTAAGTTTATTTATAATCACATAACGTGGTCCGAGTATTAACTTTCATACCCAATCCAATCCCTTCTCCAAGATGCGAAAACGGAGTTGGATGGGGTATGAAATTAAAACTTAATTTCGACATAAAAAGTATGCATATTGTAAAATTAAAACATTTAATAAGTAAATACATGTTTTATTGTCGAAATATGCGTTATACAATTGTGCTAATATAAGCTTTCCCATCGCTTAATGGATTAAGGCGGTACCACGAAACGATTCACATATTAATAAACTATTTCTTATAAATAATTCTTCTCACATGTCATTCGACATTTCTTCAGCTTATTGATATGTATCACAATTTGTGTCAAGCTTTTGACGCAAAACAATATACATGTATTATATTTTCAGATATCTCTAGAGAACTTGACAGGGTATGGCATAAAGCGATTGTATTCATATTAACTTAGTAATAGAATGCAACAAGTATTTATCGGAAACGCGTACTTTGAAATCAAACCCATAAAGGCGGGCGTTCCTCAAGGCTCGGTTCTCGGACCCCTTTTACTTTTAATTGATGTTAATGATATATCCAAAATATGTTAAGCATATCTCGTTAAGAATAGCCGATGAAAGTTCTTTGTCTGTATTCGCTTTAAGAATTGATGGTATTGAGGGTATTCTAAACCGTGATTTGAACATTGTTACAAATTGGTCAAAACCATTTTTATATCAGCTTAACGCCAGTTAAAACTGAAGCATTGTTGCTTTTCCAAAAGCAATGAATAGCGTTGGCCTAATCGTATTTTACATAACACCTAGTTGTCGTTTGTTGAACACCATACACATCTAGGTCTTACTTTGAGTCAAGACGGCAAAAGGCATATGCATATTGAAAATATATTTATTTATGCGTCCATAATCATTGGATCTTTGAGGCTTTTGAAATTTTAAATAAGTCATAAGGCGTTATTTCAACTTTATTTATCGAATGCCCGTCCAATCTTAGAAAATACTGCTTTTGTTTGAGATGGCTGCAGCGAATCTGAAAACAAAAACTTGAAAAAATTACAATATGAAGCTACGCGTATTGTGACCGGTTTGGTATCTATTATTAATTTAATGACTTATTAAAACAAGACTTCAGCGAATGAATATTTTCTTAGATGTGCAGGTATAATCTGTGGTAATTTTAATGATAACATTGCAAATTAAATGCATATTTATAGACTTTTTTCTTCTCGAGTATATGTATTTTTACTGCTTAAAACCATAACAGTAATGGTACAATTACACTGTATTCAACATCACAATATGAAAGACGACCGGTGTCAGATGCTTCATCAACTCATACATACTTAAATGTTGTGATATGAGTCATTATTACTAGATGTAGATACATTCCTGACTTTCAGACAGCTGGTGTATTCATCATACATACATCTTGAAAGAAACAATCGACATTCTTAAGTTATGTTTACCCAAAATGATATTTAAAGTATTACTCATATATATATATGTTTTTGTTTAAATTGTTACATTTATAGAGAGTTACCCTTCTTTTTAATCAAAACATGATAAGTGGAGATAAAACACATATTAACATGAATCAAAATCCGCTTAAAGACTCAATAAAACCGAGTCTGCTACCTTTTTCTCCCATTTTTGGTCATGAGAGATAGGTGTTTTGCTCATCTGAGATAACTTATCTCGCATGACATGTGACTCATACATGAAACGTCATAACGTCACGTTGGTGACGTTACCTTATTCTAGCATAAAAGCATATACATGTATTGAAGTATGTCTATGTCTATAATGGGAAAAAATAATCAATCATGAGTTTATCCATGTGAGATAGGTAAATCTCACCCGAGGGTCAGAATTGTAACCAGGGACGAGTCTTTAGAGCCGAGTTCCTGGTTGCAATTCTGATCCCGAGGGTGAGATTTACCTATCTCACATGGATACTCATAATGGATTCTTATTTTCTATTGTTTGCGTTTGCTGCTTCCAAGGTATGACCTTTTCAGTATTTATTGGTAGGACATAATATAAACAAAATAAAACTTTTATCCATTAATTTCAGATACGAAATGAATCCTGGATAATCCTAAATTACCTCCCTTTTAATTGAATATCGTTGAAATTCAAATAACTGTAATTCAGCGTTAACATCAAAGATGTCGAAAATTACTTTTGAAAACACATTTGTAGTGATTTTGCTAGTACTAAAGAGTATGCGAGTGGACCTTTGGAAACGGCCGAACACGATACATACGAAATATTGCAGTCTCGGTTTGATTGAGACTGTTCATGAACGGTAGTGAAATATGCTTACTACCGTTCACGCCCCCTAGCCCCGGGTTTAGCAGAACTCAAGATGATATCCAAATAATTTTAGTTGGCATGTTTTAGAATTAGGAAGTTCAACCTTATCGCCAATCAAGTGTGAAATAAACAAATATTGACATATTCTTAGGTGAATACTTAGGAATTTTGACTAGTACACATAACAATGAAGATGTAATTGAAAATGAAATTAGAAAACCACATATATTAAATTATATATTTCAATAAAAAAATCCAGATCGAAGCAAAAAAAAAAGTCAATTTTACTGTTACATATATCACGAAGAATGAAGGTATAGGCTACAAAATAAGACAAACAACTACATAAAGTAGACCAAAAGCACGTAACTATCTAAACAAACAACAAATACAAGAATCAATAAAAGGCAAGACCTGTTAAATCACAAACATAACAATTTTGACAATAGGCTACCGCATTGGAATGGACAGCAGCAAAATGGCCGCTGGGGTTTGTAACCCCATACTTGTGGTAGATATATTGCACGGAAATTGAAATCGGTCAAAGCAAGTTATATGTTATGTACGAGGGTTGATCAATAAATAACTAGAAAATGCTAATATCTTTGTTATGATCATATCGATTTTACTCAAACTTTAGCCGGAAGTAGTTACATATATTAGCAATGTATCGCTAATTATTCAGGATTGTAGCGACATAATGCTAAAATACGGTTGCTAAGGCAACGCTCAATATGCTTAGGAGGGGCATTTTGCAGGTTTTTCACCATTTTCACGCAATTTTAAACCCTTACAGTTTTCATACTAGCAATTGTAATTTGATGAAAATTGTTAAGTATGGTCAATTAAGACTCGCCGTACTTGTGATGACGTCATACACGGGTTGTGACGTCATGCGTTACGTCACGCACGTGTTACCGTTCCATGGTGACAAAAATGGCGGAAGACCAAAGGTTCGCGATAAAAAAATTAGTTTTGAAGAAAAAAAGTAAAAATGAAGTTGTTCGTGAGATTCAGTGTACTTTTGGTGAGCGTGCCATGTCAAAAGCTAGGATTTATGTATGGTATGACAGATTCAACAATGGATGGGAAAAGGCTAGTGATCTACCGCGAAGTGGGCGTAAAGTGACGTCGACGAATGATAAGAACGTTCAAAGAGTAAAAGATGTCA
>JAWPHD010002537.1:0-252484 GCA_037043455.1 Cyrtodaria siliqua
CATTTGTTTTTTATGAAACATTCCATATTAAATTTTGAAGATTTATCATATAAGCATACAACTACACATTAGCGCAAAGATTCGGCACATATTTCCTCGAGTAATTAACCACTTAGTGTAGCACCTTATACATTGATTCTGTAAACAGGAAAAATGGCAGATTTTCAACAGTTAACTAACACAGGTATAGTGTGAGGTTGGTGCTCCCTAGAACCTGGTTTAAACCGCAGCGGTCTTTTTTGGCACTGGCCGTTCCAAGGCGGTAGCCCTATTATCAACTATTTTGTGTTTGTGATTTCTTATTTGGCCTTTTAATCGTATTTAAAGTTGTTCTTTGTTTCTGTGTGTGTTTATGGTTGACTGTCTTCCTTGAATGCTACTTTTCCCGTTCGATATTTATATCTATATTGAAAGTTTCCTTTAGTTTTAAATTTGCGTTTTTAACCATAGTGATCCTTTATTACACATTAACCTTAGTGATCCTTTATTACAAAATGCACTGTACTGTAATTGGAACGTGACAGTGGTAGTCATAACACCTGTTTTGCAATAAGACATTCCTGTGTTGTTTTTATGAACAGACTAAACAGAATATCGCTTAAGCCGGTGCTATGAGGCGTGAGAGGTGTTGCATTTGACATTACCTCTCATGAACAGACTCAATAAAACCGAGTCTGCTACTTTTATCTCTTGTTTGTGTTTGTTGCTTCCAAGGGATCCCCTGTTCAGTATTTATTGACATTCACACTAGCGTTTGTTTAGTGCTGTGTGGCGGCCGTAAAAGGTCGCCCCGACTACAAAGCAGTAGTGTTATTACTTACTGGTCCTTTGGGATCAACAAGCCCGATTTGTGGCTTTAAAGTGGCTTTAAAGTAGAATATCGCTTATGTCGGTGCTAGGAGGCGTGAGAGGTGTTGCACTTAACATTACATCTCATGAACAGACACAATAAAACCGAGTCTGCTACTTTTATCTCTTATTTGTTCCTTCCAAGGGATCCCCTTTTCAGTTTTTATTCTTATATTAGGGGTTATATGTAGAAACATTTGTTATGAAATGTACCGATTGGTTGAAATACAGACATTATAGTCAAAATTTCAAATTTGTCAATACAACATTGACGTGTATTACGTCACAAGATAATCTTTTATAAAACATAATATTTTATGAACCAAAAAGCAGTTTGATACTTGGCAATATATAAGATTTCAATTAATTTTATCCTGTTTTAACCATCAGACGAGAAAAGAGAAAGAACTGCGAAGAAACAAAGGTCAGAGGTATGAATACTATTTTTTATGCCCCCACCACCGAATGGTGAGGGGGACATATAGCGTTAGGCATGTCCGTCCGTCCATCCCGAAAAGTTTGTGTTTCTATCTCCTCTCCTCCACACTTTCCAACCGTTTGCTTCGAAACTTTACAGGAAGCTGACCTATAATGTCAAGATGTGCATATCGTTTCGGCGTCAAAATCGACCCAGTCTTACCGGAGTTATGGCCCCTTTTTCGTCAAATTTTACATGAAAATATCTTGTTTGTCTATCTCCTCCCACACGGTTCGACCGATTGCTTCGAAACTTTACAGGTTGCTTACCTATGACGTCAAGATATGCATATCTTTTAGGCGTCAACATCGACCCAGTATTACTGGAGTTATGGCCACTTTTCGTCAATTTTTTATACGAAAATATATTGCGTGTCTATCTCCTCCCACACTTTTCAACCGATTGCTTCCAAACTTTACAGGGTGCTTACCTATGATGTCAAGCTGTGCATGCCGTTTTGACTTCAACATCGACAAGGTATTACCGGAGTGAAGGCCCTTTTTTCGTCAAAATGTATTGTGTGCCTATCTTCTCCCACACTTTTTAACCGATTGCTTCGAAACTTAACAGGATGCTTACCTATGATGTGAAGATGTGCATATTGTTTCGGCGTCTAAATCGATCCAGTATACCGGACGTATGGTCCTTCTTTCATCAAATTTTAGGTTAAAATATCTTGTTTGTCTATCTCCTCCCACACGGTTCGACCGATTGCTTCGAAACTTTACAGGTTGCTTACCTATGACGTCAAGATATGCATATCTTTTAGGCGTCAACATCGACCCAGTATTACTGGAGTTATGGCCACTTTTCGTCAATTTTTTATACGAAAATATATTGCGTGTCTATCTCCTCCCACACTTTTCAACCGATTGCTTCCAAACTTTACAGGGTGCTTACCTATGATGTCAAGCTGTGCATGCCGTTTTGACTTCAACATCGACAAGGTATTACCGGAGTGAAGGCCCTTTTTTCGTCAAAATGTATTGTGTGCCTATCTTCTCCCACACTTTTTAACCGATTGCTTCGAAACTTAACAGGATGCTTACCTATGATGTGAAGATGTGCATATTGTTTCGGCGTCTAAATCGATCCAGTATACCGGACGTATGGTCCTTCTTTCATCAAATTTTAGGTTAAAATATCTTGTGTCTCTATCTCCTCCCACAGTTCCCCCCCCCCCCCCCCCCCCCCCCCCCCCATTTATGTTCAAGCTTTACAGGATGCTTACCTATTATATAAAAATAAGCATATTTATTCGGCGTCAAAATCGACCCAGTATTACAAGAGTTACGGCCCATTTTGCGTCAAATTTTACATTTTACAATAATTGTTTTCTGTGGGGGCATCCATGTCCCATTCTAGTTTATAAATATATACTCAACAAATAAACCAATCAACATTGTGCAAGACAAACTAATAACACATCAATCATGGCAATGTAACTCATCAAGTAAAATGTATTATAGGAATCGGTGTATTGACTCTTTTTTAGGACCAATTGGTATGGGTTAGTGTTCAATCTCTTACAGAGTTAAATATGGGCGTAAAATATCACGTCTTCCTTCAAACTTGTCACACTTGTCACTTAACATAAATTGGTATTTCATCTTAAAATTAGCAATTATTAATATGTATACCTTTTTTATAGCACTAAACAATCGCATATATCCTTGTAGATTGCGTAGTGTGGGATCCAGTGATCCAATTACTAGGGGTATTCAATACAATATGTATATGGTATTTAATACAATATTTATGTGATAATAATAAATAAATAAATAAATAAATAAATATCGAAAATAGGAAATACTGGACGATTAGGGTGTTTTCATATTATGAGCCTTATATTTATTTCGTCTTATTAGGTCACGCTCTTCTTATTCATTTTATTTATACTGACATGTTGTATTGTTTATTCAGAATAAATAATGAATGAACCTTTATAATAATTCAGAACTTATTCAATATTTTACAAACCCACTACTTTAGGAAATTTATTTATTATTGTTCTTATTTTTTTTAGGCCGGAACAAGCAATTCGAAGTTTGAGTAGATTAACGGATACAACAATTCCAGGACATAAACATTAACGGATCGAAGATGTTTCTAATTGTAATGTTGAAGAATCTAGGCGGAGTTTTAACAAAATATCTCAGGGGTGAAACGGTGGTGCATAATAAAACTGTGTCATCATGTTTATTAATTCGATGTCTTTGAGAAGGCTCTAATTAAATCAGTTTGAGACCGCTGGGCGCTAGCCATAGGGCCCCAGGGCACATGCCAAGATTTAAAAGTCCCATATCAACCCATATTAACAATGTTATCTAATTGTTAGTGTTTTAATAAAGTTCACCTGTTATTCAATCTTTCAATCTCAGCTAGGACTATGATAGGCTAAAAAGCAACACGTATATGCGATGGCGTGGCATAGACTTATCTAGGTTATAGTAATTGTTAATGCACGTATTATCCGGCTATATTTGTAATCATATCCGCCTGTAGTAATCTTACAAAGAGTAACTCTCTTGTAAGCACAAATGGCATTCTAAATATTCAATTTAACGGTGATAGTCTCACGTACCTGTGTCATGTTATACCCAATTGAAAACGAACTATGTTCCATGTAAGCCGGGTATTTTGACATTCTGTCTGCTTAAAGTTTTTGGATTTTATCTGCAGTAAGCTTACAGTGGGTCAGCTATTTTATTTATTTATATTGTAACCGTTTTTGTCATATAATCAATTGTATTAATATTAAAGGAGATGTTTTCGAATAACATGAGGTCAACATTTGACTGTATTGATTGCTTGATTGCTTGATAGATTGCTTAATTGCTTTTATTTATTTATTTAGACAGGAAATGGTATGGAATTTGAAATTCACCGATATCGTCAATTCATCGATATCGTCATCGTGTGTGTACTTGATTATGCCCATTTATACATATTTTACACCCGTTTTTAACACAATATGTCAGGGGTAAAACAATGGGACATCATACAACTTGAAAGCCTTGTGTAATGCTTTAACTTAAGCTGTTTTCAATCATTTTGAGACATTTTGTACCCCAGGGTGCAGGTCAAAAGTTAAAAAACCCATATCAAATCATATCAACATGGCTTTCTTACTTATTTCTAATGAAAAGAAATATAAAAAGATCGGACAGGGAAATTAGCATTCAAAGAGGACAGTCAACCACAAAACACAGAAACAAACTCGCAAACAGACAAACAAGAAGGCAAAAGCAATAATAAATACAAACGACATCACAAACACAAAAGGGTTGACAATAGGGCTACCGCCTTGTAACGGTCAGTGGCAAAGTAGGCCACTTTGGGTTTAAACCAGTTCTAGGGTGCACCAAACCTCACACTTACCCTACTGTCATCCCATTAAAACAGGACAGTGTAAATAAAGAAATCCCCGCCATGATCTAATCTCTAACCAACAAGGCAGCATCAATAGGCAGTATAAGTAAAACACAAATATGCTCGTGTAAATATAATACAAAAAAACAATAGCCTAGAAAGTCACAATGAAGGTACTCAATGACTTGGCAGACGCCAGAGCAGTAAGAGAATAAACCATTAAGGGCACGAAAAGAAAGATCATGGACAAACATCAAACGCCACTGTCCCAATGGACTTTAGGTAGGCGTCATCATAGGGTTCACAGATATTTTTAGTACTCGGGTTTAGTTGGTTTCCAATCCGACATCCGCCCTCGACCTATGAGAGGCAAACATTTGCGAAGGCAAGCCACATGTTTTTATCTAGGTTATATTTAATTTTGATGAATACTATTTGTAACCAAATTTGCCGTGTAATAAGTGTAATTCATAATCTTATTTAGTAAAACAAATCTTTAAGCACTTATGCTATTCCAAACATTTAATTTAAAAATGATCATTTCACGTCCAAGTGTATTGTTATACACTACTGAACACAAAATAAGTTCCATCTAAGCCCGTATATTTTGACATTCTTGCTGCGTAACGTATGTGGATTCTGCTAATTTAGTGTTGTCAGTAGATCCAACAATGTCCAAGAACACTCTGATCCTATATATTTTCTTTATGCCTCTCTCACACAGTGAAGAATAACCTTGCGAATATGAAAATTTGATATGAAAATTTGAAATTCGCGGCAAATTCGCCGAAAATGATAAGATTGGCCTGGAGAAATACTGAAAAAAGTGAGGCCTTACGAATGCTTACGAATGCAGTTGCGAATCTTGCGAATGCTTGCGAACGCCTTACGAATGAAGCGACTACACAACGCATGCTTGGCTTATTGCATATACCCATTGCCAACGTTTCTCTTTTGCCTCTCTCACACAGTGAAGAATATCCTTGCGAATATGAAAATTTGGAATTCGCGGCAAATTCGCCGAAAATGATAAGATTGGCCTGGAGAAATACTGAAAAAAGTGAGGCCTTATGAATGCTTCCGAAATTCTTACGAATCCTTGCGAATCCTTGCGAATCCTTGCGAATTTCTTGCGAACCTTACGATTACTTAACAATCAATTTGCCGAATTTCTTGCGAATCCGTTGCGAATGTTACGAATGCTTACGAATGCCGTTGCGAATCTTGCGTATGCTTGCGAATGCCTTACGAATGAAAGGACTACACAACGCATGCTTGGCTAATTGCATATGCCCATTGCCAATGTTTCTCTTTGTCACTTATTCGCCAGCCTCCGCCGAGTCAACTTCTTCCTCAGAAAGTCAAGTTTTAAGTTTGTTAAAAAGTCAAGTTTTTATCCTTCAGCATGCCCAGGGGCGGCAGTGGCGGCAGAGGCAGGGACAGGGGCAAGTCTGACCATCCTCCTGAACACCAAGACTCTGCTTCCGATGGCGCGGCATCCAGTGATGACCACTTGCCTCGCAGCCTCGGCCATGGTTGAACTAGAAATGTATATAGGACAGGGGAAGAGTGGGTATTTTATACCATTTTGGCAACCCTAGCGACACCACCCGGGTCGAATGTGCAATATACGCATTGAAATCGCTAGGAATTATCAAGGCATTTGCAAGACAATCTTAATGTTGGTATGTCATTCTCAAGCATTTGCAAGTACTCGCAAGTGTTGGCAAGCCGTTCGCATGCATTCTCAATGCATTCTCAAGAAAATGTCAAAAAAATCGTAACCCATTCGCTTTATTCGTAACGGATTCGCAAGAATTCGCAACTTTTTGTTATTATTCGTATGGTATTCTTAAGGATAAGTCAAGACGAATGCAAGCAAATCCCTACAAATGTCTTACGATCACTACAAATGCCTTGCCATCAATAAGAAAATGTTGCGAAAGCAATGAGAATATGCTTTCCTGGCGAATTTTAGGAGCATGTTCCTAATATTCGCAACACCCCATGAACGACCGCGAATGCATACGAACACCTACGAATGTCTGGCGATCACCTTGTGTTCATTGCGAATTGGTGGCGAATTGCATTCGTAAGCCCATTCGCCACCATATTCGCCACTGTGTGAGAGCAGCATTTGTCACTTATTCGCCAGCCTCCGCCGAGTCAACTTTTTCTTCAGAAACGAATGCTAGCAAATCCCTACAAATGTCTTACGATCACTACAAATGCCTTGCAATCAATAAGAATGGCTTACGATTGCTTACGAAAATGTTGCGAAAGCAATGAGAATATGAATTGCTTTCCTGGCGAATTTGAGGAGCATGTTCCTAATATTCGCAACACCCCATGAACAACCGCGAATGCTTACGAACACCTACGAATGTCTGGCGATCACATTGTGATCATTGCGAATTGGTGGCGACTTGCATTCGTAAGCCCATTCACCACCATATTCGCCACTGTGTGAGAGCAGCATTATAAACGATATTTAATTGTGAATGTAAATGTATGGTATTGAATTGAAACAAACGCCTCAAACAATAGTCAATATACACATGACTTTGAGTATGAGTTAAGCTGAGTATAGATCAATACACACTTTTATCATGGATTTATTATTCAAGTCTAGCCGAATACGATACATATACAACATGTTGCAGTCTCGGTTTCAATGAGGCTGTTCATGAACGGTAGTGAAACATTCGATCTACCCTTTACGCCCTCTAGTGCCGGGTCTGTTCACATAAACGTTTGATCGTAATACAAAACTTGTCCAAGGCGATGATGATGTTAGTGAGACGACAATATGCTTGTAAGTTTTTATTATAAAAACAATCTTTGTATAACATAACATGACAATGTTAAGTATAAATAAAATATCTGTCACGATACATCTAATATATTATGCTATGTGGGGGTTGGGGGCGGGGGTGGGTGGGGGGGGGGGGGGGGGGGGGGCGGGGCGAAGTGCTCAAGTGGGAGCTATTGTGACCACTCTTCGTCTGTCGTCTGTTGTCTGTCGTCAACTTTTATCTTGTTTACACAATATAGGCCATATTACTTGAGCAATCTTAACCAAACTTGCACAGATTGTATATGACCATAAGATCTCGGAAAAGCTTAATAATGGGCAAGATCGGACCAGTAACACCAGAGTTATGGCCACTGAATTAGCAAAAATGCAGTTTTACATGTTGATGCCATACAGGCCGCATTTGTTTTAGCAATCTTGACCAAACTTACACAGTTTTTTGGTGTAGCTACAGATTTAACAAAGGAAAATACAATATAGCATTTTTTAATAAATCAAGGGCCATAACTCCGTCGTTACTAACAAGATCTAGCTGGTTTTTGAACTTGCCAAGATTTCATATAATAATTCTACCAAATGGTTCATATCTGTGCATGTACCGTAGCTGTTAATACATACTTGAATTGTAAACCCGGTTAGCCCTATTGTCAATCATTTCGTGTTTGTGATGTCGTTTGCATTTATTATTACTTTTGCCTTCTTGTTTGTCTGTTTGCGTGTTTGTTTCTGTGTTTTGTGGTGGACTGTCCTCTTTTAATGCTACTTTCCCTGTCCGATCTTTTTATATTTCTTCCAAGGAGAGGAACTTTATGTTTTCTTTCGTTCTGATCCTTTACTTAATATACTGTTAAATGTATTTATGCACTAATTCGAAATAAAATATGTTTAAACCAAGTAAGAAAGAAAACAAGAGGCCCAAGAGGATTTTCAAGTATTTGACCTAGTGGCCTAGTTTTTGACCCTGTGTGACCCATTTTCGAACTTTAGCAAGCTATAATTGAGACAAATATTCTGACAAAATTGCATCAAGATCGGGTCAAAAATATGGCCTCTAGAGTGTACACACGGTTTTTCCAAAGTTTGACCTAGTGACCTAGTTTTTAACACCATGTGACCCATTTTTGAACTTGACCAAGATATAATTAAGACAAACATTTTGACAAAGTTTCATCAAGATTGGGTCAAAACAACGGCTTCTAGAGTGTACACAAGGTTTTTCAAGTATTTGACCTAGTGACCTAGTTTTTAACCCCATGTGACCCATTTTCGAACTTGATCAAGATATAATTAAGATAAACAATTTGACAAAGTTTCATCAAGATTGGGTAACAAATATGACTTTCAAGTATTTGACCTAGTGACCTAGTTTTTGACCCCACATGACCCATTTTTGAACTTGACCAAGATTATATTGAGAAAAACATTCTGACAAAGTTTCATGATGATTGCATCAGAAATGTGGCCTCTAGAGTGTACACAAGAAAGGTTAACGGACGACGGACGACGGACGACGGAAAACGGACAACACACCATCCCATAAGCTAAAAACAAACTTTACCGAGCTGTTATTGACATTAACAATCTGGTAAAGTTTGGTAAAGATCGAATGAAAAAAAAATATGGCGTTTAGAGTGTACACAAGGTTTTTCAAGTATTTGACCTAGTGACCTAGTTTTTGACGCCATGGGACCCATTTTCGAACTTGACCAAAATATAAATAAGACAACATTTCGAAAAAGTTTCATCAAGATCGGGTCAGAAATATGGCCTCTAGAGTGTACACAAGGTTTTTCAAGTATTTGACCTAGTGACCTAGTTTTCGACCCTGTGTGACCCATTTTCGAATTTTAGCAAGCTATAATTGAGACAAATATTCTGACAAAATTGCATCAAGATCGGGTCAAAAATATGGCCTCTAGAGTGTACACACGGTTTTTCCAAAGTTTGACCTAGTGACCTATTTTTTAACACCATGTGACCCATTTTTGAACTTGACCAAGATATAATTAAGACAAACATTTTGACAAAGTTTCATCAAGATTGGGTCAGAAATACGGCTTCTAGAGTGTACACAAGGTTTTTCAAGTATTTGACCTAATGACCTAGTTTTTAACCCCATGTGACCCATTTTCAAACTTTACCAAGATATAATTAAGACAAACATTCTGACAAGTTGCGTTAAGCTTGGGTCAAAAATATGGCCTCTAGAGTTTACACAAGTCTTTTTCCAATATTTTACCTAGTGACCTAGTTTTTAACTTCATGTGACCCATTTCCGAACTTGATCAAGATATATAATTAAGATAAACAATTTGACAAAGTTTCATCAAGATTGGGTAACAAATATGACCTCTAGAGTGTACACAAGTTTTTTCAAGTATTTGACCTAGTGACCTAGTTTTTGACCCCACATGACCCATTTTTGAACTTGACCGAGATTTCATTGAGACAAACATTCTGACAAAGTTTCATCAAGATCGGGTCAAAAATATGGCCTCTAGAGTGTACACACGGTTTTTCCAAAGTTTGACCTAGTGACCTAGTTTTTAACACCATGTGACCCATTTTTGAACTTGACCAAGATGTAATTAAGACAAACATTTTGACAAAGTTTCATCAAGATTGGGTCAGAAATACGGCTTCTAGAGTGTACACAAGGTTTTTCAAGTATTTGACCTAGTGACCTAGTTTTTAACCCCATGTGACCCATTTTCAAACTTAACCAAGATATAATTAAGACAAACATTCTGACAAAGTTGCATCAAGCTCGGGTCTAAAATATGGCCTCTAGAGTGTACACAAGGTTTTTCCAATATTTGACCTAGTGACCTAGTTTTTGACCCCACATGACCCATTTTCGAACTTGACCGAGATTTCATTGAGACAAACAATTAAGATAAACATTCTGACAAAGTTGCATCAAGCTCGGGTCAAAAATATGGCCTCTAGAGTGTACACAAGGTTTTTCCAATATTTGACCTAGTGACCTAGTTTTTAACTTCATGTGACCCATTTCCGAACTTGATCAAGATATAATTAAGATAAACAATTTGACAAAGTTTCATCAAGATTGGGTAACAAATATGACCTCTAGAGTGTACACAAGTTTTTTCAAGTATTTGACCTAGTGACCTAGTTTTTGACCCCACATGACCCATTTTTGAACTTGACCGAGATTTCATTGAGACAAACATTCTGACAAAGTTTCATCAAGATCGGGTCAAAAATATGGCCTCTAGAGTGTACACACGTTTTTTCCAAAGTTTGACCTAGTGACCTAGTTTTTAACACCATGTGACCCATTTTTGAACTTGACCAAGATATAATTAAGACAAACATTTTGACAAAGTTTCATCAAGATTGGGTCAGAAATACGGCTTCTAGAGTGTACACAAGGTTTTTCAAGTATTTGACCTAGTGACCTAGTTTTTAACCCCATGTGACCCATTTTCAAACTTGACCAAGATATAATTAAGACAAACATTCTGACAAAGTTGCATCAAGCTCGGGTCAAAAATATGGCCTCTAGAGTGTACACAAGGTTTTTCCAATATTTGACCTAGTGACCTAGTTTTTGACCCACATGACCCATTTTCGAACTTGACCGAGATTTCATTGAGACAAACATTCTGACAAAGTTTCATGATGATTGCATCAGAAATGTGGCCTCTAGAGTGTACACAAGCAAAAGTTAACGGACGACGGACGACGGACGGACAACGGACAACACACCATCCCATAAGCTCTGCTGGCCCTTGGCCAGTAGAGCTAAAAATACACTTCAAAACCGCTTATCAAAACTTTATCCAGTTGTTCAGGTAATATATATAATAATGTATATGTATTGATTAAACATATATTTTTTTCAAGATTTCTTAAAATACCGGTGAATGAATATGTGTAAAAGGCATTATGAGTTGGTAACTCAATTTTAATTAGACGCTCCATTTCGGAGTTTAGCCTGGCTGGTTTAAGGCAGTTATATTGAGTCTATAGTTTCGGTTCTCAATTAGTTAAGTTACATTATACACCTTACTGTATGTAGGTTTAGGAATGGTGAACATGTGTATTAAATTTGGCTGTTGTTGGTGGGATAGCTACTTTAATGCAACAGAGAGGAACGCATTTATGAAGTTTCAACTTTAAAATAGTACATAAAACCGAACTCAAGTTATTAGGCAGAAACCTTTTTATTTCAAGTAACACTGACCTTAGACTACGTGACCTGACTAGTAATCCAAACCTTCCTACTATAGAGAGGCATGCCACAATGATTGTTCTGTTTGTTTGTATGTATGGTGTTTTACGTCATTTTCAGCATATGTAAGGTTATATATGACGCAGACCAGCCACTTTTCCTGGGGTAGAACCAGTACTGTACACCTTCCGCCATCTGTAAGAATCGACACTTCCTCACTTACAAGGCGAGCTCCCAGTGGGATTCGAACCCGCAGCGGTGAGAGGCGAAGGTTTACAACGCAACGGCGTTAACCATTCGGCCACGGTGACGCTTTATGAAGTTTCATCTAAATATGCAAAGCCAAACTGATAATAAAACAAAACATTTTACTATTTTAAGTAACAGTGATCATGACCTTTGACAGCAGGACCTGAAAAACAATGCCTTCCTTTCTACACCCCAGATGAACACATATGTATAAAGTTTCAGCTAAATATGCAAACCCAAACCAAGTTATTGATCAGAAACATTTCTTTTATCGAAAGCAACAGTGACTTTAACCTTAGAACCCATGACCTAAAAAGTAATCCCAGCCTTCCTACACCAGGGAGGAGTTTCTGCTTAATATCCAAAGTCAAGCTGAAGTTATTCAGCCTACACCATATATGGATGGACAGATGGAGGTACAGAGACATATGTACCAATATATATGCACCCCTCTTTTTCATTGGTAGGGGCATATAAATCCAGTACATGTACCTGTTTTTTCACTTGGTCATAATTTGCAGGAACCCATTTCATCAATAATTCTGCTTGCTGCCCCATTAAGTAGAACTTCATAGTTATTTTATAAGGCTAAACAAATAATATGTCTTACCTCCTAGCAGCTCTACCAAAAGTAGGGTAGATAGAGAATAATGATTTAATGAAGGCCCTGACCCCCATTCCTTAATGAGAGAGATTACACGTTGAACATAGAAAAAGTTGCCCTGCCAAAACAAAATGGTCCATATGTGGATAAGATTTTTTCATGAACGAGCCATGGCAATCTTGACTTTGACCTACTGACCCACAAAAGAAATAGGGGTCATCCTCTCACCGTGGCCAGTCTACACAAGAAGTTGGATTACAATATCATAAATGGTTTTAAAGTTATATAGCTCTGGAAGTGGGGTCCTAATTACATACGTTTAACCTACTTGTACTTGGAAATTTCCCCAAATCTTACCTGTTCCAAATCCCATCTCTACAAAATCATCACAGACGATGGGCATTCTCCTGTCAACGAGTGGGTGGGTGACAAACTTGCCATGCAGATGCTTGTATCTGTCGTCCTCGGGGTGCACAGCTACACCCGTGTCTCCGAGCATGGTCTCTATACGCGTGGTCGCTACTACAATCTTCTCGTCTGTCAAAAATTGTTATGGTCATAAGCAAATTGTAAATATGAAAGTTTGTATCGGAAACTGTCATCGCCTTGGCTAACATGTGCCTCCCAGCATGGTGCAATATGGGTTGTTCCAACAACAAAAATTAATTTGGTTGTTACCAAATTGGGAACATGCAAGTTTGTATCCTGCGTCTACTGGCATGGCCCTTTTATGGGTGGTGGCAACCAAAAGAGCTCATGTTGAACTTTAACAAATTGTGAATATGCACGTTTGTATCAGAAACTGTCATCATTTTGGCTATAAAGGTATCTGAAGAAGGGTTTCTGTATGTTTGGTCGCAAGTAAAATTTCCCTATCTACATAAAATGTTTGTTCATGTCATAAGTAAGTTACAAATATGCAAGTTTGCATTGTGTACTGTTGTCATCCCATGTATGGTCAGTGCTCAAGAAATAGGATAGCCCGACGCCCGGGGCTCCTCGAAATCCATTCCGGGCCTGTCTCATTTTGCAGACGAGGAGCCCGTCGGGCCTGTCTAAAAAAAAAAAAAAAAAAAAAAACAACAATAATAATAATAAACAAGAGGCCCAAGAGGGCCTGTGGACGCTCTCCTGGCTAAAACAGCTCTTATAGATTTAGATAGATATAGCTAGATATAGCTTTCTTCTCCTATAGATCAAAATTGTGGCCTCTGGAGTGCCCACAAGCAAATTCCAATATTGACCTAGTGACATAGTTTTTTGATCCCATGTGACCCATTTTGAAACTCGATCAAGATACAATTCAGATAAACAATCTGAGAAAGTTTCATCAAGATCTGGTCAAAAATATGGCGTCTAGAGTGTACACAAGGTTTTTCAAGTATTTGACCTAGTGACCTAGTTTTTGACCCCATGGGACCCATTTTCGAACTTGACCAAAATATAATTAAGACAACAGTTCGACAAAGTTTCATCAAGATTGGCTCAGAAATATGGCCTCTAGAGTGTACACAAGGTTTTTCAAGTATTTGACCTAGTGACCTAGTTTTTGACCCTGTGTGACCCATTTTCGAACTTTAGCAAGCTATAATTGAGACAAATATTTTGACAAAATTGCATTAAGATCGGGTCAAAAACATGGCCTCTAAAGTGTACACACGGTTTTTCCAAAGTTTGACCTAGTGACCTAGTTTTTAACACCACGTGACCCATTTTTGAACTTGACCAAGATATAATTAAGACAAACATTTTGACAAAGTTTCATCAAGATTGGGTCAGAAATACGGCTTCTAGAGTGTACACAAGGTTTTTCAAGTATTTGACCTAGTGACCTAGTTTTTAACCCCATGTGACCCATTTTCAAATCTGACCAAGATATAATTAAGACAAACATTCTGACAAAGTTGCATCAAGCTCGGGTCAAAAATATGGCCTCTAGAGTGTACACAAGGTTTTTCCAATATTTGACCTAGTGACCTAGTTTTTAACTTCATGTGACCCATTTCCGAACTTGATCAAGATATAATTAAGATAAACAATTTGACAAAGTTTCATCAAGATTAGGTAACAAATATGACCTCTAGAGTGTACACAAGTTTTTTCAAGTATTTGACCTAGTGACCTAGTTTTTGACCCCACATGACCCATTTTTGAACTTGACCGAGATTTCATTGAGACAAACATTCTGACAAAGTTTCATCAAGATCGGGTCAAAAATATGGCCTCTAGAGTGGACACACGGTTTTTCCAAAGTTTGATCTAGTGACCCAGTTTTTAACACCATGTGACCCATTTCTGAACTTGACCGAGATATAATTAAGACAAATATTTTGACAAAGTTTCATCAAGATTGGGTCAGAAATACGGCTTCTAGAGTGTACACAAGGTTTTTCAAGTATTTGACCTAGTGACCTAGATTTTAACCCCATGTGACCCATTTTCAAACTTGACCAAGATATAATTAAGACAAACATTCTGACAAAGTTGCATCAAGATCGGATCAAAAATATGGCCTCTAGAATGTACACACGGTTTTTCCAAAGTTTGACCTAGTGACCTAGTTTTTAACACCATGTGACCCATTTTTGAACTTGACCAAGATATAATTAAGACAAACATTTTGACAAAGTTTCATCAAGATTGGGTCAGAAATACGGCTTCTAGAGTGTACACAAGGTTTTTCAAGTATTTGATCTAGTGACCTAGTTTTTAATCCCATGTGACCCATTTTCAAACTTGACCAAGATATAATTAAGACAAACATTCTGACAAAGTTGCATCAAGCTCGGGTCTAAAATATGGCCTCTAGAGTGTACACAAGGTTTTTCCAATATTTGACCTAGTGACCTAGTTTTTGACCCCACATGACCCATTTTCGAACTTGACCGAGATTTCATTGAGACAAACAATTAAGATAAACATTCTGACAAAGTTGCATCAAGCTCGGGTCAAAAATATGGCGTCTAGAGTGTACACAAGGTTTTTCAAGTATTTGACCTAGTGACCTAGTTTTTGACCCCATGGGACACATTTTCGAACTTGACCAAAATATAAATAAGACAACATTTCGACAAAGTTTCATCAAGATCGGGTCAGAAATATGGCATCTAGAGTGTACACAAGGTTTTTCAAGTATTTGACCTAGTTTTTGACCCTGTGTGACCCATTTTCGAACTTTAGCAAGCTATAATTGAGACAAATATTCTGACAAAATTGCATCAAGATCGGGTCAAAAATATGGCCTCTAGAGTGTACACACGGTTTTTCCAAAGTTTGACCTAGTGACCTAGTTTTTAACATCATGTGACCCATTTTTGAACTTGACCGAGATTTCATTGAGACAAACATTCTGACAAAGTTTCATCAAGATCGGGTCAAAAACATGGCCTCTAGAGTGTACACACGGTTTTTCCAAAGTTTGACCTAGTGACCTAGTTTTTAACACCATGTGACCCATTTTTGAACTTGAACAAGATATAATTAAGACAAACATTTTGACAAAGTTTCATCAAGATTGGGTCAGAAATACGGCTTCTAGAGTGTACACAAGGTTTTTCAAGTATTTGACCTAGTGATCTAGTTTTTAACTCCATGTGACCCATTTTCAAACTTGACCAAGATATAATTAAGACAAACATTCTGACAAAGTTGCATCAAGCTCGGGTCTAAAATATGGCCTCTAGAGTGTACACAAAGTTTTTCCAATATTTGACCTAGTGACCTAGTTTTTGACCCCACATGACCCATTTTCGAACTTGACCGAGATTACATTAAGATAAACATTCTGACAAAGTTGCATCAAGCTCGGGTCAAAAATATGGGCTCTAGAGTGTACACAAGGTTTTTCCAATATTTGACCTAGTGACCTAGTTTTTAACTTCATGTGACCCATTTCCGAACTTGATCAAGATATAATTAAGATAAACAATTTGACAAAGTTTCATCAAAATTGGGTATCAAATATGACCTCTAGAGTGTACACAATTTTTTCAAGTATTTGACCTAGTGACCTAGTTTTTGACCCCACATGACCCATTTTTAAACTTGACAGAGATTTCATTGAGACAAACATTCTGACAAAGTTTCATCAAGATCGGGTCAAAAATATGGCCTCTAGAGTGTACACACGGTTTTTCCAAAGTTTGACCTAGTGACCTAGTTTTTAACACCATGTGACCCATTTTTGAACTTGACCAAGATATAATTAAGACAAACATTTTGACAAAGTTTCATCAATATTGGGTCAGAAATACGGCTTCTAGAGTGTACACAAGGTTTTTCAAGTATTTGACCTAGTGACCTAGTTTTTAACCCCATGTGACCCATTTTCAAACTTGCCCAAGATATAATTAAGACAAACATTCTGACAAAGTAACATCAAGCTCGGGTCAAAAATATGGCCTCTAGAGTGTACACAAGGTTTTTCCAATATTTGACCTAGTGACCTAGTTTTTGACCCCACATGACCCATTTTCGAACTTGACCGAGATTTCATTGAGACAAACATTCTGACAAAGTTTCATGATGATTGCATCAGAAATGTGGCCTCTAGAGTGTACACAAGCAAAAGTTAACGGACGACGGACGACGGACGACGGACGGACAACGGACAACACACCATCCCATAAGCTCTGCTGGCCCTTGGCCAGTAGAGCTAAAAAAACAACAGTTTTACTGGATCTCAAGCTCAAGTTCCTCAAGACAAAATACTCCCATGTGTATTGTGAACTGTGAAAACACTTGCAATAAAGTAATTAAAATGTGTTATACACACATTGAAACAATAAGAAGTTTGAATATTTTGCCTGGCTTCGTGTCGGCAGTTTGTCACAACTTTGAGGTCAACAATTGTTGACATAAAACTCATTATTCTGCTATAAGGGTTGTGTTTTCTTTCCTTTGTGATAAGAAATACCGTTTTTGTCATTAAAAACACACTAATGCATGAAAAAAAATCGTTATTGATGGTATTTCGATTGAATGTTTGTGAAATGTTCGGGCCGTAAAAGTGCGGTGTCATAGTAGTTCGGATGGTACATAATTTCGGATTTTTTTTTTTTATTTTTTTATTTTTTTTACATAATCAAATAAGAAAAACTGTCGTTTACAAATGCATGTTGGTGGAAGGAAAAATATATATATACTGTATATGTATAAATACAGATATAAAGTATATTTCTATTCATTATTTAAGGTGTAAGGAGTTCCTGGAATCCTACTTTTAAATGAATTCTAGTCTAGGCTCCCAATTCTTTACTTGGAGAAAGTGGTGACAAAAAGAAAAAATATAGCCAGAGGAGGCTCTGATAGTCTCATAAAACCCGATTGAACATTTGGCTCCAAGTTTAGCTCCAGTTTCACCAAGTCGGCTCCGATTATTATCGTTTGGCAAAAGTGCTAGTACTCTCCTTTGCATTGGTTATAAATTACTATGTAATATTCTAATCTAACATATTTTAAACGAAATGGTAAATAAGTCCGCTGACCAGGGAGCATAAAGTGGTAGCAAAAAGAAAATATAGTCAGAGGAGGTTCTGAGCTTGATTAATACATACGTAACAAAATTAATGTGTGCTATAAAAGTGAATAAAGACACATTTCCAATAAGAAAGAAATATTGGACCTTTCCATTTTAAATCAGGGCCTGTCCATTTCAAATCGGGGCCTGTCCATTTTCAGAAGCAACAAGCCCTGGGCCTGTCTCTTAAAATAATTTTCTTTGAGCACTGATGGTTGGCCACTACTACATTCTTCACATTCGAAAATGATACTGGATACTAAATCAAAGTGTTATTATGTAATTATAATGCTTAATAAATACTAAAGATTGCCGTGTGTTCCTTAAGCTCTACAAACCCTCTGCCCAAGCAATGGACAAATAAATCTTCTTCCATGAGCTTTTGGCCATTTTCTCACTAAGTGAGCAAATCAAACCAGGAATCCTCACTCTTCCGTTATTTCATCATCATATTCTTTTTTATTGCTAAATAAGATGAAGATAGGTCAATTATACTTTGCCGTGTATAAGCCGGCACCACAAAAAAGAGTTTTATCCAAATATTCGACTTACCTGACCCTTCCACAGGATATGCAAATGAGACGAGAACGCCAAACTCCACCTTCTCTGTGTATCCAGGTACAGACAACATCGTTCGACCAGTCAATTCAGTTTTATCAACCTCAATGTCTGAGATCGCAGAGTTCAATGTGCACGACCAGTTTACCAGACGGACGCTGCGATAAATTAGATTCCGCTCATGTAGACGCACAAAAGCCTCAGTGACAGCTCGATATAATTTCTAAAATAAAATAACGATAAAAGTAACAAATCCTGAAGTGGTCAAAGGCAAATTTTTTGTCAGTTGATATAAATGTCATTAACTAATTAAAAAAAATACAATTTTAGAGAATTTCTACTTTCAGAAACTTCAAAAAACTTGTATGTAGTTTTTCAAGGTGAAACAAATGAATTTTTCTGCAGATTACGTACCGGGTCCATGGTGAAACAAATGAATTTTGTGCAGATTACGTACCGGGTCCATGGTGAAACAAATGAATTTTGTGCAGATTACGTACCGGGTCCATGGTGAAACAAATGAATTTTGTGCAGATTACGTACCGGGTCCATGGTGAAACAAATGAATTTTGTGCAGATTACGTACCGGGTCCATGGTGAAACAAATGAATTTTGTGCAGATTACGTACCGGGTCCATGGTGAAACAAATGTATTTTGTGCAGATTACGTACCGGGTCCATGGTGAAACAAATGAATTTTGTGCAGATTACGTACCGGGTCCATGGTGAAACAAATGAATTTTGTGCAGATTACGTACCGGGTCCATGGTGAAACAAATGAATTTTGTGCAGATTACGTACCGGGTCCATGGTGAAACAAATGAATTTTGTGCAGATTACGTACCGGGTCCATGGTGAAGCAAATGAATTTTGTGCAGATTACGTACCGGGTCCATGGTGAAGCAAATGAATTTTGTGCAGATTACGTACCGGGTCCATGGTGAAGCAAATGAATTTTGTGCAGATTACGTACCGGGTCCATGGTGAAACAAATGAATTTTGTGCAGATTACGTACCGGGTCCATGGTGAAACAAATGAATTTTGTGCAGATGACGTACCGGGTCCATGGTGAAACAAATGAATTTTGTGCAGATGACGTACCGGGTCCATGGTGAAACAAATGAATTTTGTGCAGATTATGTACCGGGTCCATGGTGAAACAAATGAATTTTGTGCAGATGACGTACCGGGTCCATGGTGAAACAAATGAATTTTGTGCAGATGACGTACCGGGTCCATGGTGAAACAAATGAATTTTGTGCAGATTACGTACCGGGTCCATGGTGAAACAAATGAATTTTGTGCAGATTACGTACCGGGTCCATGGTGAAACAAATGAATTTAGTGCAGATTACGTACCGGGTCCATGGTGAAACAAATGAATTTTGTGCAGATTACGTACCGGGTCCATGGTGAAACAAATGAATTTTGTGCAGATTACGTACCGGGTCCATGGTGAAACAAATGAATTTTGTGCAGATTACGTACCGGGTCCATGGTGAAACAAATGAATTTTGTGCAGATTACGTACCGGGTCCAAGGTGAAACAAATGAATTTTGTGCAGATTACGTACCGGGTCCAAGGTGAAACAAATGAATTTTGTGCAGATTACGTACCGGGTCCATGGTGAAACAAATGAATTTTGTGCAGATTACGTACCGGGTCCAAGGTGAAACAAATGAATTTTGTGCAGATTACGTACCGGGTCCAAGGTGAAACAAATGAATTTTGTGCAGATTACGTACCGGGTCCATGGTGAAACAAATGAATTTTGTGCAGATTACGTACCGGGTCCATGGTGAAACAAATGAATTTTGTGCAGATTACGTACCGGGTCCATGGTGAAACAAATGAATTTTGTGCAGATTACGTACCGGGTCCATGGTGAAACAAATGAATTTTGTGCAGATTACGTACCGGGTCCATGGTGAAACAAATGAATTTTGTGGAGATTACGTACCGGGTCCATGGTGAAACAAATGAATTTTGTGCAGATTACGTACTGGGTCCATGGTTATTACGTACACATGGTGATTACGTACACATGGTGATTACGTACACATGGTGATTACGTACCGGGTCCATGGTGAAGCAAGCTCTATCCCAGTCAAACGATGACCCCAGTCTTCTCAGCTGATGGTAAATACGATCACCTTTCCTGCAATAATAAATGGCAATGATGTATTGTAATTCAACTAGAAGGGAGTTACACGGAACACTTGTGTCGCCTGCCGTGTGCTTATTTCACCAAGTACAATCTAACTATAAAGTTTGAAGACAAGGGATGCAATCCATCATGAATTATGGAGCAGTTTTTTTCAAAGTGTTAAAGTTTTGAAAAGGGGCATATATCTGCTTTGGAAAATTGATAAGAAAGAACTGTATAAAGTTTCATGATCATAGGTCAAATTTTGTCAAGTTATGAGCTAGGTTAGGTTGCAGGTTAAAGTTTTATGAAAAGGGGCATAACTCTGTTGAAAAAATGTCAGAGTTACTGGACATGTGTAGCGACGTTCCTCCAGTTAAGATGAAAATGTTTGTGAAATTTCATGAACACAGGTCAAATACTCTTCAAGTTATGGCCAGTTATGAGCTTGGTAAGGTTGCAGGTTAAAGTATGATAAAAGGGGGCACAACTCTGTCAAAATGAAAGTCAAGTTATTGGTCATGGGTGACAATATTCTGTGTGGTAAGATGAATATATGTGTGAAGTTTCAAGAACACAGGTCAAATACTTCTTATGTTATGGCCAGTTATGAGCTTGGTTAGGTTGCAGGTAAAAGTTTTATGGAAGGGGCATAACTCTGTCAAAATGAAAGTCAGAGTCATTGGACATGTGTAACAGCATTCCTTAGATTAAGATGAAGATGTGCCCGATTCTTTTTTGATGACAGTCAAATTTTGCAATGAATCACATCATGTGATCACTGTGAATACTTTGATAAACATTTTATATATTTTTTTTCAATAATCACAACTCACAGACATTGTACCTTATTTGGATTTTGAACGTTGCCGAATCAAGCACAATATTGTGCAATATTCGGCATTATTCGGCAAAATGTACACCCTAAAAAGCTACAGAAAACATGAATTTAATCTTATAACATATCCTTACTCATTTTTCCACTTCCAGACATTTTCAACAAACTTGTCACGGCCAAGGTCATGCCTTGTAAGCTTCTGTTCCTTCCACAACTTCTTCTCTACGACCACTTGTGTGGCTATGCCGGCGTGGTCACAACCTGGGTTCCACAGAGCTACTTTGCCATTCATACGATGCCTGAAAAATGGTATCAGAGAATTTGATTTCAATGTTTGAGCATAAATTACACATACAAATTAAAACAAACGTCTATGTTAAGCAAGCAGGGTCTTTTAACCAGTTTTGAGGAAGGGGCCTTTTGTCCTAAACTGGGGAAAAATTCCATATATGGGGAATGAAATTTCAATGGGTAAGTTTAAACAAGAGGTCAATGACCTTGAAGCTCTACTGATTGATTTTGATTTCAGGAAGTAGTCGCTACAGACTTGTTTTTTGAAAATCTATTTTTAACCGTGGCGGCCATCTTGAATTTCCGGCCGACCTGAAATTTTGCTAAGATCAATAAGACATTAAGAGCAACATTCCTGTAAAGTTTCATGAAAATCCGTCAGGTAGTTTCAAAGAAGTAGTCGCTACAAGTTTTCATTATATAACTCTATGTAAACAAAGCAGCCATGTTTAAGGTCAAATCAAAACGATTTTCGACAAGGACCAACATCATGTCATACTGATCATTTTAGAAAAAGTCCCATATCAATATCTCTTATTGTTTTTGGGAAGTAGTCGCTACAAATTTATTTATTTTAAATCTATTTTTAGCTGTGGCGGCCATCTTGAATTTCCGGCCGACCTGAAATTTTTCTAGGATCAACTAGACATCAAGAGCAACATTCCTGTGAAGTTTCATGAACATCCGTCAAGTAGTTTCAGAGGAGTAGTCGCTACAAGTTTTTACTATATAACTCTATGTAACCAAAGATGGCCACTGGCAGCCATGTTTAACGTCGAATCAAAATAATTTTCCACAAGGATCTACATCATGTCATGCTGATCATTTTAGAAAAAGTCCCATATCAATATCACTTATAGTTTTCAAGAAGTAGTCGCTACAAACTTATTTTTTAAAAATCTATTTTTAGCTGTGACGGCCATCTTGAATTTCCGGCCGACCTGAAATTTTGATAGGATCAATTAGACATCAAGAGCAACATTCCTGTAAAGTTTCATGACAATCCGCCAAGTAGTTTCAGAGGAGTAGTCGCTACAAGTTTTTACTATATAACTCTATGTAAACAAAGATGGCCGCTGGCAGCCATGTTTAACGTTGAATCAAAACGATTTTTGTCTAGGATCAACTTCATGTAATGCTGATCATTTTAGAAAAAGTCCCATATCAATATCACTTATAGTTTTCAAGAAGTAGTCGCTACAAACTTATTTTTTAAAAATCTATTTTTAGCTGTGACGGCCATCTTGAATTTCCGGCCGACCTGAAATTTTTCTAGGATCAATTAGACATCAAGAGCACCATTCCTGTAAAGTTTCATGACAATCCGCCAAGTAGTTTCAGAGAAGTAGTCGCTACAAGTTTTTACTATATAACTCTATGTAAACAAAGATGGCCGCTGGCAGCCATGTTTAACGTTGAATCAAAACGATTTTTGACTAGGATCAACATCATGTCATGCTGATCATTTTAGAAAAAGTCCCATATCAATATCACTTATAGTTTTCAAGAAGAAGTCGCTACAAACTTGTATTTTAAAACTCTATTTTTAGCTTTGGCGGCCATCTTGGATTTCACATCAACATGAATTTTTGCTAGGATCAACTAGACTTTATGGGCAACATTTCTGTAAAGTTTCATGAATATCCATCCAGTAGTTTCAGCTGTGAAGTCGCTACAAATAAAAGTTTACGGACAGACAGACGGACAGACGGACGGACGGACGACGGACACCGCACCACGGCATAAGCTCCGCTGATCTCTGATCAGTTGAGCTAAAAAGGGGAAATATGCATGGTTTTAATGGAAATTCTGGGTAGGGAAGGGTTCTTTTGCAGGCTGTTACAAAGAAGAGTTAGAAGGCTCTGGTATATATCTAAATATAAATAATACGGACGATACCTTTAATTTCAAGTGTTAACTGAGTGAGCTGAAGTTTATAAACTGACACAACAGGTATGCCCTATCCGATAACAAAAATGATTAAAACATACCCAGGACCCAAGGAAGGCAATTTAACAAACATCTATGTGTGACCCCTATTTTCATATTTTTTGTTCTTTAAACTCAATTCTGCATCTATGGGTGGGTGTTAAATTTCAAAATGCCTTCCTGGGGTCCCATGTATGTTTAAATGGAATGGCCCTAAGGCCAATGCTAAAGGTGCCAATTAGTAAAAAATATAGCCAAAATATGAAAACTTATTAGAGAGGCCCCTTTATGCTGGAGGTCAAAACCAGTTCTATTATATGTTGTGCCTCGAGTCCCTAAATGACCATGCCAAACTAGAATCTTAACCATTCACATCTGGACAAGACGAGTATTTTTTTACCCCACCAGGGGGCCCCAGTGGGCAGAGCCAAAATCCAAGACACCCTAACTAAGGAATACATCACACATGAAACTGAGATCTCAAATGGGTATAAAAGGAGTTAGCGTCACAAGGCCGAAACTGTGTAATAGTAAATTACTGAAAGCTCCCGAAATTGTACCCCTGTAGAGGGTAATAAAGGTGATGAAGGTGCCAATTAGCCCACTAAGATGTTTATTGTTTGTGTTTAACACAGCTCACCAATTTCCGTTCAGTCAGAATATGCTTATTGTTAACCTTAACAGAGACTTTGTGTCAAGTATTTGTGTATAATATGACTGTCAAATTTGCATTAAATCCCCCGATTTACCCAGCCGTTAATAGAAACAACTGATTAGAAACGTATGCTTCATTAAAAAGGCACACTGTGCTATAAATAAACCATTTGAAGTGTTATGAATCTGTTTCAGGGGGAGAGGAGTTACAGAGCTGACAAAGATTTTAATTTGGTCACAGTGGACAAGCCAAAACCAGAATACACCACTAAACATTGTTGTGTAATAGTGTACTAGACACCGTTGTGTAATAAAGTGTGACTGAAACAACGTATAATGTAGAATGTAGATGTAAAACTTTTTTTTGCTTGGGTATAATGGCAAAATGCATAAACATGCCATTTGATATTTTATTTACGCTGGAATTCATTACAAGTCACACATTATTCCTGATGGCGCTGATGACAGTTATTGTAGACATAAACAGAGACTATACAAACCCTAATGCCCTAAGACAGTGATACCAGATTCATCTGAAATGTTATGCTTAGATGGTGAATTAAACCAAGGATTTGCAGTGATAAGAAGAGATCAGTCCCCTCACTGTGCTATTCAAACAACTAATGGAATAAATTAGGACACCTACCATCTTGTGAGACAGTCTTCTACAGCATTTGTGAGGGCGTGGCCCAAATGGAGGGAGCCAGTAACATTCGGGGGTGGGATAACCATCACAAACTTGCCACATTCTTCTGTATTCATCTCTTTATTCTAAGGATAGAAGACATGGAAACATGTGAATTATGTAAAATCAATATCAGTATGCTGATAACTCATGCTTATCCTAGCAAACTTCATGAAATGAACTGTGTAGACAAAATGAGCTGTGTGTCGCAAATATCCAGTAGTCTTTATTTATCAAAATTGAGTGGTGGGGTGTCCGTGGCTGAGTTGTTGTGTCTCACAATTGAAATTAATTGCTCCTCAACGCTGTGGGTTTGAGCCATCATGGAACTACGAATCGTTATGAGAGGAAGCTATCCAACTGGCTTGCAGAAGGTTGGTGGTTCTACCCAGGTGCCCGTCTGTGCATGAAAATTGCCAGGAGAGGCACCTAGCTCTTCCTCTACCAATGGAAGCTGTAAAAGTCGCCATATCACCTTAACTGTTGGAGTGACTATAAAATCCAACTCAATTATCAAAATTGATATTAGCAGTAAAATCATCTGTTTTGTGATACTGATTTAGGGATTGAATTGAATTGGGTTTTAAGGCGCACCAACACATGAAAGGTTATATGGCGCCTAACAGGAATGAACATGTCAGGCATGGGGGTGGGGTTCTACCCCTCTGCCTACTCCTCGAATGGGATCTGCAGTGGCCCTATTCTTTGCCCGGGAGCCACACGGAGCTGATATAGGCAATCTGCATTCATGTACTGCAACGTATCTTTCCAGATACAGTTATCGATTAAAATGGACCATACATTCAATAAGTAGCAAAACATGGTCGCCAGTACTAAAATGTAAATAAGATAATTCTCTAAAAACTGTATATATTCACAGTGAAGTTTTATTTCCAACTGAAATTACTTAATCACTCTACGGAATGGTTTAACCATCCCTTAACCCAAAACAAAATATTAAATATGACATAATGGTCAGTGTATTATTAATGTAATAGGCAGAAATGGAAGACTTGGGTGTGAAAATATGCAAAACAGGGTGTGCAAAATAATTTGCTAACATGTGCTAAGAGCCAATTTGTGCCAAGTGGGTTGTGTCTCTGGGATCATTTCTTACAAATAAAGGTAAAAAAAAGAAGTTAGATTTTAGATATATAAAAAAAAAATCTATCCAAAACATAACATAAACAATGTTGAGAAAGTACCCCACCCCAACCAAATTGTGTTGCGTTTTTTTCAAAAAGTCATGCTAAAAGACAGCTGCAAGGTTGGCTGGCTGATAATGGTTGGATATCTCACATTGTACTCAGGTTTGAAGAAGCCCTGCTCCATCCACCAGTCATACCACGCTGCCTCTACATATGCCGGGCTGTACGCATCTGGCATCGGACATGTTGTATCTGTTACCAGGATTTAAGAATAATAATTTAGTTTGATGATGGTTTATATATGATAAATCTGAAGCAAACACTTTGGAATGCATTTTGATTTAACAACTGTCTTATTATAATATAAATCAAAATCATGTTTTAGTTGATAAAAAAGATTTTATTACCTATTTATTAATAAATTTACGTATTTGTTTTAAAGGGAATTAAAAGCAATATAATGTCTCTGTTAAACTTAATAGCTTATCTTTTTTTTGATTAACCATGCAGATTTGGACAGGGAAGTAAATGAACATTCAATACTTATTTGATACAACATTGCACCATGCTTGTTTATTACATGTGATTTCATCAGTTTTTGCACACAATATGACCTACTTATGTGTCGATGTGCCGTAAAACACCATTTGTTCAT
Organism: Cyrtodaria siliqua; assembly: GCA_037043455.1. Classification (NCBI taxonomy): domain Eukaryota; kingdom Metazoa; phylum Mollusca; class Bivalvia; order Adapedonta; family Hiatellidae; genus Cyrtodaria; species Cyrtodaria siliqua. Next base: position 26,990 of record JAWPHD010002537.1, read on the forward strand.
TCATTCATTTGTTTATTACATGTACCAATGACAATGTCACTGAGATTTCTCCAAAGAATAATTATAACCATATCGCAAATGTATCAATCAATTACGTTGCTCATCCCTTTCTATCTAAAGTCACCGTATCGCAACAATTACTAGCAATTAACTTTACATACATAGCAGCTGAGCAGTATTGTAATGACGATGTATTTTACCAGTATGGTACTGTACCTCACTGCAGTATATTACTGTCCGATCAAGCTATGTACCTTGGAAAGTTTTAAGGCATTTAAGACAAATCCATCAGTTTTTGTGTGTGTTTTTTTTATACCTTTTTTATGGCCTGTAGGTGTAGTTACATCATATGTCACAACAACAGTTGTCTTCTTTTCTGGCTTCTTCTTTTTCTAAAATAAACACATACTATTAAATAACTAGATTACTCTCAACCCAGAGGTCCTAGGATCAATTCCAGGCGTGAATTTACTTTACTTACCAAAATACTTTTATTCTACTAACATGACGTCATTGTCAGATAACATGTGCTATTTGCAGGTCTACAACAGTGGTTTGGGATTAAAACTTTGTCTACTCTTTCTGAAATTGGAGAGATCTTTTAGGTGGATACAGATAGTATGGCTCTATTTATTGTCTGCAAAAGAGTAGATGACAACATCATAATTTTGTGATGACTTCATAGCTCAGGCCTCTACATTAACTTTTGGATCCAGACTTTATCCTCGCAATCTCTAAATGAAAAATCTAAATATTAGACCATAATTTGAACAAAATGTATTTTCAAATAAGACAGAACCAAAGAAAGATACATACTGTAGCTGTGGATTCATAGTTGTACATAAAAAATAAAGCTTTTAATATAATTATCACAACAGATTATTTTATAAACGGCTAAAGTTAATCATGAACGATAAACCTCCAACCAAAATGTGCATGTCATTTTTATTGATCACTGATTTGTTAAATTATTTTGATGATGTCATGTAGTTTTTTCAATTACAGTAATCAATTACAATTTTTCATGATTGAGTTTACTCGGTTGATGCAAACATAAACAAGAGAATTGAATGTTTTAATTTTGCAACAAGTAATAATATATCTCTAAATGGGTATCACAATGTATGCTTAAACTAAATGTCTGGTCAGTTTCATTAAATTGCTTAATCATCATCATACCAGAACACTTCAAGTGTCTTCATTATAGTCTGAAAAAGGCTTACACTGGTGTCATATGGAATGCAAGAATCGATTGATGATCGTTCATGAACTTTCAACCGATTGCCAACACAAATGTCATCATAATGTGAAATAAAAAAACAAAACCATAACACAATAAAATGCGATAGGCCTAATTACTTTACCTCAGACTCTTCCTTTTGGCTATTCTGCTCCTTCTCCATTTTTATCTTCTTATTTTTTGCTTCAAATTTAGCCAATTTCTCTAATCGTTGTTTCTCCTTTTTGAGTTCTTTATCACTTTTTACCCTGGGCAGTCCAGCCTCCCCATCACCAGCCGCGCCACCCGGGCCCTCCCCACTTGACTGCGGCAACGCATTCGACTCAGCCGCATCTGCCATTATGTGTAAACGGATTTATTGATATGAGCGAAAGGATTTCAACTGCGATATTAACTCATTAAAGTCTATTTTTGTTCATAAATACTGTGTGACACATGTATTGCGTGAGACCGACAAAGGTTAACTCTTGACCCGGATGTCAAAACTTTCTTCAATGTACAACATAAATACTTTCTTTTTTTTTTACAATAATGTAACGAAACATTTCATTAATAAAATCAAGTAAAACTATTTTTATATTTAAAATAACAATATTTGTTATATCTGAGGCATTTTTTTAATTTGAACATAGATCTACATACCTGTATATCCATGCTAAATATAATTGGTTGCTCATCACATTTACATAACAAATATGGCGGCGCCCTTGCGACAGATTTCTCAAAGAGTAAACTTTCAAATTTTGAGAAAATTGGGGCATATCGCAAAACATTCAAATGTTGCAGTTAACAATCCCAGTGCCGTTTTTTGTAGGAAATATTCACAGTTCTTTCAAAAAGAACTGTCTTCAAATTACCGTTTTAAATTGAAGGTCGCCATCTGTGTTGCTTCTGTGTCATCAGTTTTCGCGATTAATGCTGTCAAAAATGCAACCTCCGCTGGATCGGAACACCCTGTTTCAAGAAGTGTAAGTTTCAATAGATGAATGATTACGAAACAAAATGATCAAATTAAGTGATATTTTTTCTCAAAATGATCAAATTAAATGATATTTTTTCTAAATAATAATATAAATAATAAATATCAAAGTTGTTGGAGCTCTTGCAGCAGTCATCCCAGGGTTTTCACAAGGGTTTTTCATTTTCGGGTCCAGGGACTCATGGAAAAACTATTTGAGGGTCCCGAACCTGATTTCGGGAGTCCCACATTTAAATAACAAATTTTGGAGTAAGGCCTAACAAAAAAAAAAGTGTGTTTCTGGTTTTACCCTTGTTTTTTTAGGTATTTTTTTATATATGTTCGCATATATTATGCCATTTTTGTACTAAGGCAACTTCTTGATAACCTTTGCAAACAGTTTGGATCCAGATTAGATGCTTAACAACTCTTGTATCTCATCAGGATACTAACTGTTTGACACTTGTTAAGTTTAAACTATGAATTCATGTTAAATTGATGCTAATAAAATTATCATTTGAATAAAAATATTTGTTGTTTGATTGTAATATCTTTTTTTTTATTTGTATTTTTTTTTTTTCATCTCGCTAATTATTTTTAGGTTCGGCGGTGAAAAAGTAGGGTCGGTCGGGAAACCGGAAACACACATATTTTTTTTAAGGCCTAATATGAAAAAGGCACAGCCTAAATGGGGATTTATGCAGTTTGAGTAATAAAATTAAATTTCAAACTCTTTGAGGATACTGCACTAATCCTCCTTTTATATGTAAACAAATATCGAGATTCACTAGTCTAATAAATTGGCTTCTATGCAGTTTTTATCTCCACTGGCCTTCGGCCAGCAGAGCTTACGGGATGCCGAGTTGTCCGTCGTCCGTCCTTCGTCCGTCGTCGGCGTTAACTTTTGGCTCGTTAAGACGATAGGGCCTTCATTTTTCATGAGTTCGAAAACCAGCCAGATCAGACAAGTAACAGCAGAGTTATGGCCCTTGATTTGTTAAATATGCTATACTGCTGTATTTTGCCTCGTTAAGACGATAGGGCCTTCATTTTTCATCCTATCTTTACCAAACTTTACCACATTGTTAATATCAATGAAAGCTCGGACAAGTTCGAAAACCAGCCATATCGGACCAGTAACAGCCGAGGTATGGTCCTTCCTTGATTTAGTTAAAAATGCTATATTGTTATATTTTGCCTCGTTAAGACGATAGAGCCTTCGTTTTTCATCCTATCTTTACCAAACTTTACCACATTGTTAATATCAATGAAAGCTCGGACAAGTTCGAAAACCAGCCATATCGGATTAGTAACAGCGGAGTTATGGCCCTTGATTTAGTTTAAAATGCTATATTTAAATTAAAATTATTTTGCATCGTTAAGATGATAGAGGCTTCATTGTTCATCCGATCTTTACCAATCTTTATCAGATTGTTAATGTTGTTGAAAGCTGAAACAATTTTGAAAACCAGCCATATCAGACCAGTAACAACGGAGTTATGGCCCTTGATTTTGTTAAAAATGCTATATTTTGCCTCGTTAAGACGATAGGGGCTTCATTATTCATCCGAACTTTACCAAACTTTATCAGATTGTTAATATCAATGAAAGCTCGGACAAGTTCGAAAACCATTCATATCGGACTAGTAACAGCGGAGTTATGGCCCTTGATTTAGTTAAAAATGCTATATTTTGCCTCGTTAAGACGATAGGGCCTTCATTTTTCATCTGATCTTTGCCAAACTTTAGCAGATTTTATGACTTTCTTTTTTTTATATTTTTTTTTTTTTATTTTTTATTTTTTTTTATTTTTTTTTTTTTTTTTTTTAGCTTTATGTTGGACCAGTCGGACCAGACCAGTAACAGAGGAGTTACGGCTCTTGATTTAGTTAAAAGTGCTATATTTTGCCTCGTTAATACGGTACGGCCTTCATTTTTCATCTGATCTTTTCCAAACTTCACTAGATTCTCTAGTTATGGCCCTTGATTTAGTTAAAAAGCTGTTTTTTGCCCGAAACTTTCACAAAAAAAAAGACGTAAATGGCAGTCAATCGCTTCATTGATGTTATAAGAGCCGTGTTAGCCAGTAGAGCATCCACAGGCCCTCTTGGGCCTCTTGTTTTTATTAATTTTATTCTATGTTCTATGTAACTCGCCAATATGAACAATTTGAAAGCATTAAACGTGTATTTTAACACACTACGAGATTCACATGCATGTGTTCAGTATGGACCATTCGTACAAACTCTGTCAATTTCACATAAATGCAGAATCAATCGAGATGTTGCGAAGGTGCGTAAAAGTATGTGCAATGGTCAGGTTCTCAAAGATATCTCAACATACTGTTGTTTTGTTTTATCTGATGATATACTGGCTATATAATTTATTATTGTCTGAAAAATCGAATAGTGGAGATTCGCTGTTCTCCCACAGCTCTTTTTTTATTATAAACTGCGTATTAAATTCTTACTTAGTCGTGGGGAAAAAAAAGAACCCAATTCTAATAATATATAAATTACATGTACATGTATTTTCAAAATTATTCATGGAAATTCTGGAAACTGGAGCTCAATTAAGATTTTAAGTCATTGGTTTATAGTAATCTAAATCAAAGATCCAGAATACTCCTTAGGCAAAAAAAAAATAGGTGTGTTTCCTATTGCATGCTCTAACAAATTAGGGTCGGTAGGTAGGCATTTTTTTTTTTTTTGGAGCAAGATATTGTGAGATTCTACATGTATTTATCTCATAAACTCCATACAAGTTGATGATACAACTGAAAGTTTCTCTGTGATGTCAGTTTACCTAGATATATTGTGATAAATCATTGTTCAGAACAAATTTATTTATTTTTTTGTTTAAATTTTGTTTTGTTTTTGTTTTTCATAAAAAGTTTTAGGGTCAGCCCCTTAAAAATAGGGTCGGTCGGGCCACCGGAAAAAGGTGTTGTTTTTTTGGCCTTAAATTAATATTTAATATGTCCATATTTAATCAGTCCATCAAATAGTTTAGAATTACTTGTTATTGCAGTGAAGAGAAACTTTTTTTTAAAGAATTAGGGGCTTGAACTCGGATCTTCTGCATAGAAGTCGGGAGCTGTAACCATAAGGCCACGGCATCAAACGCGTGAAGTCATAATTAAATAGTATATATTTTAATATATTAGGCTGATTCAATGACTCCTGATACTCACGCAAGATCTGAATATTGTGAATAGTAGCGTCAATAGTCCTTATTAAACTGCAAAGTCAGTTGAAATTGTCCTATTTAGTCGTATTTATCGATTATTGGTTGATAATTGGCTGATTTGGTCACTGGCGAGACAGTTAGTCAGTACTGATTTATCCTCATCGATTGTGGAAATTATCGAAAAGTTCCGATGGCATTGATCGTACAGTCAGATAGTCGGGCAATTCCGTCATTCTTCGGTGATAGCGAGATGTTGCGAATGGCACCCAGACAAGGGACATCGCCGAAGAGGCCCGATGTGAAATTACCATGTAGATCTCCGAAAGTAGCTACTGGTTCCCCGTTCCGTATGCTTGACTCTCATATACTTGGCCGAAATCGGAAACCAAAGGGATAAAAACATTGAAATTCATAGTATGTGGACAAAAATTGATACCGCTATGGGGATTTTCATCCCCTATGACTCTTACCAACACTTCATCATTATATGCAAGATATCTCTCAGAGCTCTGTAGTTTTAAATAGGATTTTTTAATATTTCCCAGTTTAACATTACAGGACATATCACTTTTCCCATTGTCATGGTAACCCATTGAATTTCTGAATTCCTTCAAGCATAGACGCGTTGGGTTCGAAGTTTTTCAGCTTTGTCTTTTGTTATTTTGGTGGCAGAGAGATGTTTTCGGGTTCAAAGTTTTTTCGGCTTTGTCTTTTGTTGCAGAAAGATGTTTGCGAATAATTTCAACATTTTAAAAAATGCGAAAACCTGTCAATCCCTCAAACGCTTGACGCTCCAATATGCTTTTTTTTTTTATCAGAATAAAATAATATTGTGTTTAATTGTTTGTTTAAGTATTTTATATTTGCAGTGAACAAGTGAAAAAACTTAAATAGCAAAACAATTTATTTCGTCAGTAATTTCTGTACATTTCCGCTGAACACTTGAAAAATGTATAAGTGTAGCATGATCGAACAGAATGATGCACATATTACAAGCGCTTTCATTTGCTATTTACTTTATTTAGAACAAGCGCCTACATAACATTTTAACTGAAGTATCGAAGACATAGAAACGTACCAAAACGGATATTTTACGGGAGCGCGTCCTGAGGACGCAGTACTAGATTTGAAAATATGAGTCCTCTGGCAAAATATTGGGTCAGAGACGCAGAAAACCTGCGTACGGGAAAACCTTGTATCCTCAAGGGCCTTCATTTTTCATCTGATCTTTGCCAAACTTTAGCAGATTTTATGACTTTCTTTTTTTTATATTATTATAATTTTTATTTTTTTATTTATTTCATTTTTTTTTATTTTTTTTTATTATGTTTTTAATTTTATTTTATTTTTTATTATTATTATTATTATTTTTTTATTTTTTTTTAGCTCTATGTTGGACCAGTCGGACCAGACAAGTAACAGAGGAGTTACGGCTCTTGATTTAGTTAAAAGTGCTATATTTTGCCTCGTTAATACGGTACGGCCTTCATTTTTCATCTGATCTTTTCCAAACTTCACCAGATTCTCTAGTTATGGCCCTTGATTTAGTTAAAAAGCTGTTTTTTGCCCGAAACTTTAAAAAAAAACCGTAAATGGCAGTCAATTGCTTCATTGATGTTATAAGAGCCTAGTTAGCCAGTAGAGCATCCACAGGCCCTCTTGGGCCTCTTGTTTTTATTAATTTTATTCTATGTTCTATGTAACTCGCCAATATGAACAATTTGAAAGCATTAAACGTGTATTTTAACACACTACGAGATTCACGTGCTTGTGTTCAGTATGGACCATTCGTACAAACTCTGTCAATTTCACATAAATGCAGAATCAATCGAGATGTTGCGAAGGTGCGTAAAAGTATGTGCAATGGTCAGGTTCTCAAAGATATCTCAACATACTGTTGTTTTGTTTTATCTGATGATATACTGGCTATATAATTTATTATTGTCTGAAAAATCGAATAGTGGAGATTCGCTGTTTTGTCCCACAGCTCTTTTTTTATTATAAACTGCGTATTAAATTCTTACTTAGTCGTGGGGAAAAAAAGAACCCAATTCTAATAATATATAAATTACATGTACATGTATTTTCAAAATTATTCATGGAAATTCTGGAAACTGGAGCTCAATTAAGATTTTAAGTCATTGGTTTATAGTAATCTAAATCAAAGATCCAGAATACTCCTTAGGCAAAAAAAAAATAGGTGTGTTTCCTATTGCATGCTCTAACAAATTAGGGTTGGTAGGTAGGCATTTTTTTTTTTTTTGGAGCAAGATATTGTGAGATTCTACATGTATTTATCTCATAAACTCCATACAAGCTGATGATACAACTGAAAGTTTCTCTGTGATGTCAGTTTACCTAGATATATTGTGATAAATCATTGTTCAGAACAAATTTATATTTTTGTTTAATATTTTTTTATTTTTTTTTTCATAAAAAGTTTTAGGGTCGGCCCCTTAAAAATAGGGTCGGTCGGGCCACCGGAAAAAGGTGTGTTTTTTTTTGGCATTAAATTCATATTTAATATGTCCATATTTAATCAGTCCATCAAATAGTTTAGAATTACTTGTTATTGCAGTGAAAAACTTTTTTTTTAAAAATTAGGGACTTGAACTCGGATCTTCTGCATAGAAGTCGGGAGCTGTAACCATTAGGCCACGGCATCAAACGCTTGAAGTCATAATTAAATAGTATATACTTTAATATATTAAGCTGATTCAATGACTCCTGATACTCAAGCAAGATCTGAATATTGTGAATAGTAGCTTCAATAGTCCTTATTAAACTGCAAAGTCAGTTGAAATTGTCCTATTTAGTCCTATTTATCGATTATTGGTTGATAACTGGCGAGACAGTTAGTCAGTACTGATTTATTCTCATCGATTGTGGAAATTATCGAAAAGTTCCGATGGCATTGATCGTACAGTCAGATAGTCGGGCAATTCCATCATTCTTCGGTGATAGCGAGATGTTGCGAATGGCACCCAGACACGGGACATCGCCGAAGAGGCCCGATGTGAAATTACCATGTAGATCTCAGAAAGTAGCTATCGGTTCCCCGTTCCGTATGCTTGACTCTCATATACTTGGCCGAAATCGGAAACCAAAGGGATAAAAACATTGAAATTCATAGTATGTGGACAAAAATTGATACCGCTATGGGGATTTTCATCCCCTATGACTCTTACCAACACTTCATCATTATATGCAAGATATCTCTCAGAGCTCTGTAGTTTGAAATAGGATTTTTTTAATATTTCCCAGTTTAACATTACAGGACATATCACTTTTCCCATTGTCATGGTAACCCATTTAATTTTTGAATACCTTCAAGCATAGACGCGTTGGGTTCGAAGTTTTTCGGCGAAGTTTTTCGGCTTTGTCTTTTGTTGCAGAAAGATGTTTGCGAATAATTTCCACATTTTAAAAAATGCGAAAACCTGTCAATCCCTCAAACGCTTGACGCTCCAATATGCTGGTTTTTTTTATCAGAATAAAATAATATTGTGTTTAATTGTTAGTTTAAGTATTTTATATTTGCAGTGAACAAGTGAAAAAACTTAAATAGCAAAACAAAACAATTTATTTCTTCAGTAATTTCTGTACATTTCCGCTGAACACTTGAAAAATGTATAAGTGTAGCATGATCGAACAGAATGATGCACATCATTACAAGCGCTTTCATTTGCTATTTACTTTATTTAGAACAAGCGCCTACATAACATTTTAACTGAAGTATCGAAGACATAGAAACGTACCAAAACGGACATTTTACGGGAGCGCGTCCTGAGGACGCAGTACTAGATTTAAAAATACGAGTCCTCTGGCAAAAAATTGGGTCAGAGACGCAGAAAACCTGCGTACGGGAAATCCTTGTATCCTCAAATTATATGTGTAGCCCTCTTTATTGTCTATCCATTAATGCTCATGATTCATGAATTTTAGTGTAATGCCTACACATATTTTTTCAGACGTCTTATGTCAACTTCACCAGAAAAAAAAACACATCTGCATTGTTGCTCAAAAATCTCTTCTTTTTTTTTAAATCCATCAAAGTTTTATTTGAATTTAAAGACAAAACCGGAAGTGCCAGCTTGATCAAATAGTTTTTTAATTATTTTTGTATTATGTTTGTGAGAGAAAAAAAATCAAACAATTTTGGACAAGAAGGAAACCAGAAAGCGTTCATATTTCTTAAAAAATTAAGATGTTCGTATTCTAAAAATTTATCATGCCTAATTTTTGCAAATTAAACTCTTTTTTTTTTCCCTTTACTTTTTTCACTAAAGTGAATCCTGCTATATCCAACATCGCTTGGTGCCAGCACTTAATGTCAGATAATAGAGGTTGTCAATAATGAATAAACCAAGAGTTGAATAAATCATGAACATATACAGCTTACGTAAATTTATTTAATTATTTCATGTATATTATCATACAATCCTTAAGAATATTTATCACAAGATAAACAATGTTTCAATATATATATAATGTAAAAACTAAAATATGTAAACTGTTTTGGTAAACTATTTTATGTACTTCCAGTACAAATAATGAGAACTTGTCATTCACAAACATATTATTCACAGGACTGTTTTTCCACGAAATTGTGAAGAGGTCTAGATCTTTCCATTTTGGGTATTTATTTCTCATTTTGGGAAAGATGTAAGATTTCATTAATTAAGTAAATATGACAATACTATGCTTTACTTACATTTCATCCATTATTTATCATAATTACTGACTTATCAATCAGAACTGACTGAAGAGACAAAAACAGATTGCAGAATTAATGCTTTTTCTCAAATTTTGAGAAACTGTTGCTAATCCTGATTGGGAAAGATTTCAATCACAGATTGGGAAAAAACAGACAAGTTTTCCCTTGGGAAGAGGCCTTTTACATGCCTCTGGTAAAAAATCCCTGATTCACTCACAAATAAGCTGTTCCTGATGATAATCGGGTACTTATTATCAGAGTAGTACATATTATCAGAGTAGCTGAGTTGGAAAAGGTATGAAAAACAGTTTGACAGTCGTAACATATTTTATGCAGGTAAGCTGGAGATTTAGGTCTGTCAGGTGTTAATTGTATATAATTATGTCAGTTGGTACTTCAAACATTGTTGGATACCGGAAACAGCAAGTTCCGTTATACCAAGATCACTGTACATACAACATATATATAAGGATTTTGCCGGTGCCAAGACACGGCTGGATACAACTGGATGTCGGTAAAGTAAGTGGTCGGAATATACCAGGTTTCAACGTATTTGGGTTGTCATGATGGTATGAAATGACATTTCTTGGAAAATACACTTAAATGTGTCTAATTATAAAAAATAATTCAATACCCATCAGTTATATAAGTAATTCAATACACATCAATAAATTCAGACAAGGTCAATATTTCTTCTTGCCACTCAAAATACTCATCACAATATTACATTATGTATCTTTAAATTTTATACCATAATTTGTATAATCCCACCTTGTCATTTTTTAAGGGGCCGACTCTTAAAACTATATTTATTTTTTATTTGTTCTGAACAATGATTTATCACAATATATCAAGGTAAACTGACATCACAGAGTAACTTTCAGCTGTATCATCAACTTGTATGGGATTTGTGAGATAAATACATGTAGAATCTCACAATCTCCAAAAAAAAAAGAAAAGAACAAAAATGCCTACCTACCAACCCTATTTTTTTAGAGCATGCAATAGTAAACACACCTATTTTTTTGTTTGGCCTTATGGGTTTGGGGTGGGGGATGGCGGAGCAAAGGACACAATAATCACTAGTGACATTTCTATATTTTTTATTTGCTCATCATGCTATGACATGGAATTAGTTACAATACAAATTCCCATTAATTTTAAATCAATAAAGTTCTATTCTTTAAATTTAATGCATTTATTACAGGTCAAAGGAATTCTAGACGTTGGAGAGCAGAAATTCACACTATATCAGTTTCAGTCGTGTCCCTATTGCTGTAAAGTTAGAGCCACACTTGATTATTTTGGCTTTTCCTACGATGTTGTGGAAGTAAACTCATTGTCAAAGAAACAGATCAAGTTTTCAGACTACAAAAAGGTTCCCATACTGGTTGTTAATGGAAAAGATGGTGACACACAGTTTACTGTTGTAAGTACAAACACTACATGTACCATTGCAAATGTTTCAAAAGCCAGAGCAGGAATGGTGTTTTGGTCAAATGTAGGAATATTCACTTAAATTTAAAAAAATAAAATGTACTATTAAAGTTGAAAAAAAAATGTCGTAATTTTTTTAAAAATAAAAACAGTATTTCTTTTGTTGTTTCTGAGAAAATATTTTGGATTATGTCATTCGTATACCCCCAGAAAACACAGTTTAGGGCATTATACTGTATTCGTGGTCATGAAAATCTCTGTTAGCATGGTAACCCTTCAACCTTTGTAACCACAATTGTGCAACGTCAAAGGTGGACCGATTTGGTGAGAAGTGGACCCTATTGATTTTACGGTCAGTAGACCAATTTCACCAATCCTGTGCCGTATGTATTCTCAGTAACATTAATTTAAAATGCATATTAACTTTAAAGGGTGATTTTTGTTTGCAAGTTCGGGATTTATGGCCCTCGACTGCTACGGGTTCGAATTCCGCTGGGAGCTTGGTTTGTAAGTAAGATCTTACGGATGGCGGGAGGTAAACATTACGGGCTGTACCCAGAAAAATGTGGGTGGTTGGCCACTTAAAATGTTGACTGTCATACATAGCCCATAAATGTGCTGAAAATTACATAAAACACCATTTGACCAACAGATTGAAAAAAGTGGAATGAAATTAAAAGTAGGGTTTTTGCTCAACAACTTTTAAGAAGGCTTTGAATCAAACCCACATTTTACATATAACAGTGTTAATGTTATAATATGAAGCAGTCACCAACATCAGGCCTGGAATTCACCAACCATTCTTCAAATTATTCTTAAACTTGAGCTCAAGTACTGAAAATTTGTTCACAAATATTTCCATGACCTTCAAAGATGAACAATCGTAAAAAGTTGCTATTTATTAGTATGCATCATGTTTATACGTAGTAGCTTGTTATGAACGTTTATTCTGTAAACTTACAGAAATAGTTGCGATTGAAATTTGCATATTTAAGCTCAAGTCTAAGAATATTCTCAAGAATGGTTGTGAATTCCAGGTCGGGGCGTTAGTTTGGGAATTACTTCATTTGACTGATTGGAAACTTGGTTAAAAAAGTTTGGTTTCTGCTAACTTAAAATCCCTTCAGTTTATCAAACCCACTTTGTCATAATAAAATGCAGGTTATGTTTGAATTACCGGATTATCAGTTGATTATTTTTGAAGTTTTTGCGCTTGACTGATAGAAAAAAAAGTTCCTTATAAAACTTAAGAAGGCTTTAAGTAGTGTACAGGGCACGAAAATTCATCTCATCCACTCGCCCTGATGAGTGCTCGTTGATGCAGGACGAGTAGAAATTCAGATAAATTCTTTTAAAAATTTGACCATTCAAATATTATGTACATGTGTAGGATGACTTTTTTCTGCCCTGGTGTACCAAACCCAGATTTTACATTCAGCAGTGTTGCAGTAAAAATCAGGTCAAGGTATGATTTTATTTGGCATTATCTTTTTTTAATTGTTTTACCCATATTTTCATAAAAAATGTAGGGTATTAAAGAGAATATTAAAAAATAAAAAATAAGATATTTCTCATTTTCAAAATATCTGTGATATAATTGTGGGTGTCGGTTAGGAAAATGTTATACCCTTTGGTTGGTATAAAGTTTAAAAAAAAAAGACTTTGAAAGCAATGATGTTTTTATTCAACTCTTTCATTTTTCACCTGATCTGTACACCTCATCATAGTGTTTTAATATCTCTCCAAACTCTTTCATTTTTCACGTGATCTGTACCAGACTTCATCATAGTGTTTTAATATCTCTCCAACCCTACCCCACAGCCTTAAGCAGTAGAGCGATACAGGCTCTCATGGGCATCTTGTTACTATTGTTTGGTGTGCTTGTTTCAGCCAAAGGTTTTTCTGCAGTAACTTGAGCAATTTAAATAATACGTACATCAGTTATATATCACTAGAACTGGTATTTTTAGTGGTAAATAAAACTACTTTACTTTTGAAAATCGGTTGAGAAATACATATTTTACAGCCAAAATGATTTTTTGATGGGGCTTGTCCTATGTGAATTCCTTGGTGGTGGGGCAGCAGAAAATTAAGAAATTTCAAATAACTTCAGTTAGCCTTCATATTTTGCTATAAAACTATCAGGGTGTCTTAATTTACTAATATCCAACAATTTAAAAACATTTTTGGATAAAATTCTAAAAAAACAACAACATCAAATAGTTGATGCAGCAGAATTTTGCATTGAAAATGACCCATCACATGAAATTTTGTATTTCTCAACCGATTTTGAAAAGTAAGGTGTTTTTATTTACCACTAAAAATGTCTGTTTCACTGATATACAACTTATTTAGGTAGTAGATGAATTTTGCCTGAAAAGTCCAAAAAACCTTTGGCTGAAACAAGCGCCCCAAGCAATAGAACTTGAGACAGTTGAGGGCAGAAAAAAAAATGTTTCTGAGTTACTCGTCCTATGTAATATTTGAATGGTCTGATTAATAAATTGTTAAAGAATTTATCTGAATTTCCACTTCAATGTCTTGCATCAATGAGCACTCGCCATGGTGAGCGGACAAGTAATAGAGTCTGGTCTCGGCGAGTTGGTTTATATCTAGGTGTGGCAGACAGACTCGGTCTTTCTTGTAGAATGGTGTACTTTGTGACCCTGTCCGTACTCTAAATTCAATTTATTGGAAGTTAGAGTATGGTAAAGCGCCGCCCCTTTGTTTATTCTGAATTTAACGATTTAGTGCTATGCGTTTATCAAAGGCAATTTCACCGACCATACTACAAGTGGTATTTTCGTGCCCAGGCCCCTGCATATGATTCTGAAAAAATTCTGAAACATGAACATTTTAAAGTAATAAATTACCATGTAACTCATTATCTAAATGAAAAAATTGATCAAGACAACATGAACACTCTGTATAAGTCGCTATAATCCTTTGTACTTTATGACAGCAATTCAACGACTCCACAGCGATTGTGAGCGCATTAGGGAGCTATGTGTACGATCCGTCTACATCGCTACAGAAGCTACAAACTTATTACCCCGGGTTCAAGGAGAAGGAAGGCAGAAAGACTGTGTGGAATTGTCCCAACAAATACTTCATCATGGATGGGGAAAATATTATAGACAAAGAAACGATGAAACAAAGGAAGTAAGTCTGAATGCATTGTTGTTAATTTACATCCACTGTATAAATATATCTGCCAGTTAGCTATGCAATAAAATAAAAATTCGACAGTGGACATATAGTTTTATGTCAGGCACCACAGTAGGGCATACAGTGTTACACTTGTCGGTACATACGCTATGATCTCTGTTTCTTATTTGATCAGTTCTGAAATATTGATAGCTTCGCAAACTCTTCAAACTTCATACACAGGTAGATGATCCCAGGGAATTCTGGGGCAGAATTGTTTGATCTAACATCATTAATTTGATCTAATCAAGTACCTTAAGGATGGTGGCTGAGCAAGTTTTGACATCTTCAAGTTTAAACATTTAATTTTTTAAATTATAGTTTTATTTTACAACAGAATTGTTTCATTTTTTTCCATTCTAGTAGATATGAATTTTTCCATTCTAGTAGATATGAATATAATGTAGGACTGAAGATGGTAAGATACCAAATTTTAAGCAAATCTTTTTTTCATAATTTTTCCGTCATTTGTGATCATTTTTTGTTGACAACAAAATAGGGGGTATGGGGAGCTCTGAGTAGAATTTATCCTTGTGCTATATAATAAATCAGATTTTTGTTTTTCAGTAGTGGAATACATATATAAAAGTAGATACTGAGCTAATTTTATTTTCGATCTCCATGTCAATATTGTGTGTACAGTATTTTACATTGAAAATGTCAAAATAACTCCAAAATGGGTGTAATTTAAAGAATTTTTAATAAAAAATCATTAGAAGCCTGGTGACCTATATATTTTTTTTCTTGTTTTGAAAGAAATGTCATATACAAGTTTTAAAAAAAGTTGATCATTAAAACATATTTTTTTATCTTGAATTAATTTTTCGGTAAAAACAAAAGTGGGTGGGGTTTTTTTAAAGTAAAAAGACGAACGAGGATTATAATTGCATTTGTGTGATTTGAAAGATATGTATATATGCAATTGGAAATTAATTGTTGTTTTTCAATAAACTTAATGTTATGAAAACAATTGTGAAAAAGTTCAATGACAATAGTTTTCCTCTTTTTAGTGAAATTTTGAAGTTAGAAATATGTGCCTTCTTCAATGACGTCTAGTGGGGGTAAAAGCAAGTTGACCTAGCCTTTTTTTGATAATTTTGAATCTAAATTATACCAAAGAAGCTTTAAATATGAATTAAAAAAAAATCTCATCACTACGTCTTTTCCCAGCCAACCTCCTTAACCCGCTAAGCATGACTATAATAGCCTTTGCGTCCATTGTAAAGCCAGATCAGCCTGCAAATAATACTACTGATCAGTCATTTCCCCTAGAACACCCCTTTGTCACATAAATGGAATAGTCTTAACTCAAAGAAAGAACAGCCCATTATATATATGTAGCATGTTAAGCCATTTTTAGCTCTACTGGCCGAAGGCCAGCAGAGCTTATGGGATGCCGAGTTGCCCGGATCGGACATGTAACAGCGGAGTTATGGCCCTTGGTTTAGTTAAAAAGGCTATATTGCTTTATTTTTTGCCTCGTTAAGACGATAGGGCCTTCATTTTTCATCCTATCTTTACCAATCTTTACCACATTGTTAATATCAATGAAAGCTCGGACAAGTTCGAAAACCAGCCAGATCGGACCAGTAACAGCAGAGTTATGGTCCTTGATTTAGTTAAAAATGCTATATTGCTATATTTTGCCTCGTTAAGACGATAGGGCCTTCGTTTTTCATCCTATCTTTACTAAACTTTACCACATTGTTATAATCAATGGAAGCTTGGACAAGTTCGAAAACCAGCCATATCGGACTGGTAACAGCGGAGTTATGGCCCTTGATTTAGTTAAAAATGCTATATTTTGCATCGTTAAGATGATAGAGGTTTCGTTGTTCTTCCAATCTCTGCTAATCTTTATCAGATTGTTAATGTTGTTGAAAGCTCGAACAAGTTTGAAAACCAGCCATATCGGAACAGTAACAGCGGAGTTATGGCCCTTGATTTAGTTAAAAATGCTATATTTTGCCTCGTTAAGAAGATAGGGGCTTTATTGTTCATCCGATCTTTACCAAACTTTATCAGATTGTTAATATCAATGAAAGCTCGGATAAGTTCGAAAACGAGCCATATCGGATTAGTAACAGCGGAGTTATGGCCCTTGATTTAGTTAAAAACGCAATATTTTGCCTCGTTAAGACAATAGGGGCTTCATTGTTCATCCGATCTTTACCAAACTTTATCAGATTGTTAATGTCGTTGAAAGCTCAAACAAGTTCGTAAACCAGCCATATCGGACTAGTAACAGCGGAGTTATGGCCCTTGATTTAGTTAAAAATGCTATATTTTGCATCGTTAAGGCGATAGAGGCTTCATTGTTCTTCTGATCTTTACCAATCTTTATCAGATTGTTAATGTTGTTGAAAGCTCAAATAAGTTTGAAAACCAGCCATATCGGACCAGTAACAGCGGACTTATGGCCCTTGATTTAGTTCAAAATGCTATATTTTGCCTCGTTAAGACGATAGGGCCTTCATTTTTCATCCGATCTTTACCAAACTTTATCAGATTTTTAATGTCTATGAAAGCTTGGTCAAGTTCGAAAACCAGCCAGATCGAACCAGTAGCAGCGGAGTTATGGCCCTTCATTTTGTTAAAAATACTACAGTTTGCCTCGTCATATGATAGGGCCTTGACTTTGCCAAACTTTAGCAGATTTTATGACTTTCCTTTTTTAGCTCTACTGATCAGAGATCAGCAGAGCTTATGCCGTGGTGCGGCGTCCGTCGTCCGTCCGTCCGTCTGTCTGTCCGTCCGTCTGTCCGTTAACTTTTATTTGTAGCGACTACTCCTCTGAAACTACGGGATGGATATTCATAAAACTTAACAAAAATGTTGCCCATGAAGTCTAGTTGATCCTAGCAAAAATTCATGTTGATGTGAAATCCAAGATGGCCGCCAAAGCTAAAAATAGATTTTTTAAATACAAGTTTGTAGCGACTACTTCTTGAAAACTATAAGTGATATTGATATGGGACTTTTTCTAAAATGATCAGCATGACATGATGTTGGTCCTTGTCGAAAATCGTTTTGATTTGACGATAAACATGGCTGCCAGCGGCCATCTTTGTTTACATAGAGTTATATAATGAAAACTTGTAGCGACTACTCCTCTGAAACTACTTGACGGATTTTCATGAAACTTCACAGGAATGTTGCTCTTGATGTCTAATTGATCCTAGCAAAATTTCAGGTCGGCCGGAAATTCAAGATGGCCGCCACAGTTAAAAATAGATTTTTAAAAAATAAGTTTGTAGCGACTACTTCTTGAAAACTATAAGTGATATTGATATGGGACTTTTTCTAAAATGATCAGCATGACATGATGGTTATCCGAGTCGAACATTATTTTGATTCGACATTAAACATGGCTGCCAGTGGCCATCTTTGTTTACATAGAGTTATATAATGAAAACTTGTAGCGACTACTCCTCTGAAACTACTTGACGGATTTTCATGAAACTTCACAAAAATGTTGCTCTTGATGTCTAATTGATCCTAGCAAAATTTCAGGTCGGCCGGAAATTCAAGATGGCCGCCATGGCTAAAAATAGATTTTCAAAATACAAGTTTGTAGCGACTACTTCTTGAAAACTATAAGTGATATTGATATGGGACTTTTTCTAAAATGATCAGCATGACATGATGTTGGTCCTTATCAAAAATCGTTTTGATTCGACGTTAAACGTGGCTGCCAGCGGCCATCTTTGTTTACATAGTTATATAATGAAAACTTGTAGCGACAACTCCTCTGAAACTACTTGACGGATTTTCATGAAACTTCACAAAAATGTTGCTCTTGATGTCTAATTGATCCTAGCAAAATTTCAGGTTGGCCGGAAATTCAAGATGGCCGCCATGGCTAAAAATAGATTTTCAAAATACAAGTTTGTAGCGACTACTTCTTGAAAACTATAAGTGATATTGATATGGGACTTTTTCTAAAATGATCAGCATGACATGATGTTGATCCTTATCGAAAATCTTTTTGATTCGACGTTAAACATGGCTGCCAGCGGCCATCTTTGTTTACATAGAGTTATATAGTAAAAACTTGTAGCGACTACTCCTCTGAAACTACTTGGCGGATTGTCATGAAACGTTACAGGAATGTTGCTCTTGATGTCTAATTGATCCTAGATAAATTTCAGGTCGGCCGGAAATTCAAGATGGCCGTCACAGCTAAAAATAGATTTTTAGCTCTACTGATCAGAGATCAGCAGAGCTTATGCCGTGGTGCGGAGTCCGTCGTCCGTCCGTCCGTCTGTCCGTCTGTCTGTCCGTAAACTTTTATTTGTAGCGACTTCACAGCTGAAACTACTGGATGGATATTCATGAAACTTTACAGAAATGTTGCCCATAAAGTCTAGTTGATCCTAGCAAAAATTCATGTTGATGTGAAATCCAAGATGGCCGCCAAAGCTAAAAATAGAGTTTTAAAATACAAGTTTGTAGCGACTTCTTCTTGAAAACTATAAGTGATATTGATATGGGACTTTTTCTAAAATGATCAGCATGACATGATGTTGATCCTAGTCAAAAATCGTTTTGATTCAACGTTAAACATGGCTGCCAGCGGCCATCTTTGTTTACATAGAGTTATATAGTAAAAACTTGTAGCGACTTCACAGCTGAAACTACTGGATGGATATTCATGAAACTTTACAGAAATGTTGCCCATAAAGTCTAGTTGATCCTAGCAAAAATTCATGTTGATGTGAAATCCAAGATGGCCGCCAAAGCTAAAAATAGAGTTTTAAAATACAAGTTTGTAGCGACTTCTTCTTGAAAACTATAAGTGATATTGATATGGGACTTTTTCTAAAATGATCAGCATGACATGATGTTGATCCTAGTCAAAAATCGTTTTGATTCAACGTTAAACATGGCTGCCAGTGGCCATCTTTGTTTACATAGAGTTATATAGTAAAAACTTGTAGCGACTACTTCTCTGAAACTACTTGGCGGATTGTCATGAAACTTTACAGGAATGTTGCTCTTGATGTCTGATTGATCCTAGAAAAATTTCAGGTCGGCCGGAAATTCAAGATGGCCGTCACAGCTAAAAATAGATTTTTAAAAAATAAGTTTGTAGCGACTACTTCTTGAAAACTATAAGTGATATTGATATGGGACTTTTTCTAAAATGATCAGCATTACATGATGTTGATCCTAGTCAAAAATCGTTTTGATTTGACCTTAAACATGGCTGCTTTGTTTACATAGAGTTATATAATGAAAACTTGTAGCGACTACTTCTTTGAAACTACCTGACGGATTTTCATGAAACTTCACAGGAATGTTGCTCTTAATGTCTTATTGATCTTAGCAAAATTTCAGGTCGGCCGGAAATTCAAGATGGCCGCAACGGTTAAAAATAGATTTTCAAAAAACAAGTCTGTAGCGACTACTTCCTGAAATCAAAATCAATCAGTAGAGCTTCAAGGTCATTGACCTCTTGTTAAAAAGTAAGTTTGTAGCGACTACTTCTTGAAAACTATAAGTGATATTGATATGGGACTTTTTCTAAAATGATCAGCATGACATGATGTAAATCCTTGTGGAAAATTATTTTGATTCGACGTTAAACATGGCTGCCAGTGGCCATCTTTGGTTACATAGAGTTATATAGTAAAAACTTGTAGCGACTACTCCTCTGAAACTACTTGACGGATGTTCATGAAACTTCACAGGAATGTTGCTCTTGATGTCTAGTTGATCCTAGAAAAATTTCAGGTCGGCCGGAAATTCAAGATGGCCGCCACAGTTAAAAATAGATTTTTAAAAAATAAGTTTGTAGCGACTACTTCCTGAAAACTATAAGAGATATTGATATGGGACTTTTTCTAAAATGATCAGCATGACATGATGGTTATCTGAGTCGAACATTATTTTGATTCAATGTTAAACATGGCTGTCAGTGGCCATCTTTGTTTACATAGAGTTATATAATGAAAACTTGTAGCGACTACTCCTCTGAAACTACTTGACGGATTTTCATGAAACTTCACAGGAATGTTGCTCTTGATGTCTAATTGATCCTAGCAAAATTTCAGGTCGGCCGGAAATTCAAGATGGCCACCACAGCTAAAAATAGATTTTCAAAAAAACAGTTTGTAGCGACTACTTCCTGAAATCAAAATCGATCAGTAGAGCTTCAAGGTCATTGACCTCTTGTTTTATATTATTATTAATTTTATTTTTTATTTTTTTATTATTTTTTTTTAATATTTATTTTTAGCTCTACTGATCAGAGATCAGCAGAGCTTATGCCGTGGTGCGGCGTCCGTCGTCCGTCCGTCTGTCCGTCCGTCCGTTAACTTTTATTTGTAGCGACTACTCCTCTGAAACTACTGGATGGATATTCATAAAACTTCACAGAAATGTTGCCCATGAAGTCTAGTTGATCCTAGCAAAAATTCATGTTGATGTGAAATCCAAGATGGCCGCCAAAGCTAAAAATAGATTTTTTAAATTCAAGTTTGTAGCGACTACTTCTTGAAAACTATAAGTGATATTGATATGGGACTTTTTCTAAAATGATCAGCATGACATGATGTTGGTCCTTGTTGAAAATCGTTTTGATTTGACGTTAAACATGGCTGCCAGCGGCCATCTTTGTTTACATAGAGTTATATAATGAAAACTTGTAGCGACTACTCCTCTGAAACTACTTGACGGATTTTCATGAAACTTCACAGGAATGTTGCTCTTGATGTCTAAATGATCCTAGCAAAATTTCAGGTCGGCCGGAAATTCAAGATGGCCGCCACGGCTAAAAATAGATTTTCAAAATACAAGTTTGTAGCGACTACTTCTTGATAACTATAAGTGATATTGATATGGGACTTTTTCTAAAATGATCAGCATGACATGATGGTTATCCGAGTCGAACATTATTTTGATTCGACATTAAACATGGCTGCCAGTGGCCATCTTTGTTTACATAGAGTTATATAATGAAAACTTGTAGCGACTACTCCTCTGAAACTACTTGACGGATTTTCATGAAACTTCACAGAACTGTTGCTCTTGATGTCTAATTGATCCTAGCAAAATTTCAGGTCGGCCGGAAATTCAAGATGGCCACCATGGCTAAAAATAGATTTTCAAAATGCAAGTTTGTAGCAACTACTTCTTGAAAACTATAAGTGATATTGATATGGGACTTTTTCTAAAATGATCAGCATTACATGATGTTGGTCCTTGTCAAAAATCATTTTGATTAGATGTTAAACATGGCTGTCAGCGGCCATCTTTGTTTACATAGAATTATATAATGAAAACTTGTAGCGACTACTCCTCTGAAACTACTTGACGGATTTTCATGAACTTCACAGGAATGTTGCTCTTGATGTCTAATTGATCCTAGCAAAATATCAGGTCGGCCGGAAATTCAAGATGGCCGCCACGGCTAAAAATAATTTTTCAAAAAACAAGTTTGTAGCGACTACTTCCTGAAATCAAAATCAATCAGTAGAGCTTCAAGGTCATTGACCTCTTGTTTGAGATAAAAAAAATTAATTATTATATATTTTTATTTTTTTCATTAGATGTTTTTGAGATTTTTTTATTTATTTTTTTTTATCATTACTTTTTATCATTACTTTGTTTTTTGATTTTTTTTTTTTTTGATTATTTTTTTTTGAAATATTTTTTTTTTTTTTGAGATTATTTTTTTTAATTATTAATATTATTATAGTATTTTTTTTTTAATTTCTTATTTTTTTTATTTTTTTTTGATTTTTTAGCTCTATGTTGGACCAGTCGGACCAGTAACAGAGGAGTTATGGCTCTTGATTTAGTTAAACATGCTATATTTTGCCTCGTTAATACGGTAGGGCCTTCATTTTTCATCTGACCTTTACCAAACTTTACCAGATTCTTTAGTTATGGCCCTTGATTTAGTTAAAAAGCTGTTTTTTGCCCGAAACTTTCAAAAAAACGTTAATGGCAGTCACTCGCTTCATTGATGTTATATGAGCCGTGTTAGCCAGTAGAGCGTCCACAGGCCCTCTTGGGCCTCTTGTTTATTTTATGCTTAGCAATAAAATATAGTGGATTTTAGCAACAAAATAAAAGTGATATTTCATACGTGTGAAATATTATATTATTTTTTTATTTGTTTAGAAAAAGTTATTTCATATACATATATATCATTCGACTGTAAATGGTCTAAGAAAATGAGCTATAGTTTGGTCAAGTATTACAGAATTGTTGTCATTTACAGTGAAAAAATGTCAGTTTGTCATTAAACTATAAAAGTAATATCATTGGATTGGAAATAACTTGTCACTAGGTCAAAGGTCAAGGTCGCGGTGACATTGACTATCAAAACGATGTCCGATCAATAACTAGAGAATGGTTGGACCTTGGGTCCTCTTGGAAGGATGGTTGGTCATGACCAGTAGATGACTCCTATTGATTTTGGGGTCACTAGGTCAAAGGTCAAGGTCGCGGTGACATTGACTATCAAAACGATGTCCGATCAATAACTACAGAATGGTTTGACCTACGGTCCTCAAAATTGGAAGGATGCTTGGTCATGACCAGTAGATGACCCCTATTGATTTTGGGGTCACTAGGTTAAAGGTCAAGGTCGCAGTGACATTGAATACCAAAACGATATCCGACCAATAACTACACAATTGTTGGACCTAGGGTCCTCAATCTTGGAAAGATGGTTGATCATGACCAGTAGATGACCCCTATTGATTTTGGGGTCACTAGGTCAAAGGTCAAGGTCGCGGATTACATTGACTATCAAAACGATGTCTGATCAAAAACTACACAATGGTTGGACCTAGGGTCCTCAAACTTGGAAAGGTGGTTGGTCATGACCAGTATATGACCCCTATTGATTTTGGGGTCACTAGGTCAAAGGTCAAGGTCACGGTGACATTGACTATCAAAACGATGTCCGATCAATAACTACACAATGGTTGGACCGATGGTCTTCAAACTTAGAAGGATGGTTGTTTATGACCAGTAGATGACCCGTATTGATTTTGAGGTCACTAGGTCAAATGTCAAGGTCGCAGTGACCTTGACTATCAAAACGATGTCCGATCAATAACTAGACAATGGTTGGACCTAGGGTCCTCAAACTTGGAAGGATGGTTGGTCATGACCAGTAGATATTACTGATACAGATAGTAGAAACAGTCAAAGGGATATTGAATATCAAAACGATCTCAGATCAATAGAGAACGGTTGGACCTAGAATCGTCAATTATGTCTGTTTGGGCGAGTGGGGGAGCCATACGTTTTTGTCCCATGGACAATAACAATTTCTAGTTCTGATTGGTTTTAACAATTAAATAATAATAACTACAATAAAGTATAATCAGCATTGTAGCTACATGTATTATACAACTATAAATCCGACGTTGCAACATCCTGAAGGACAAAGGGAGGCAACTAATATATAGTGGCCTATTTTTAACAACATTTTCTTTATCATGTAGCTGGATTGGGATTATTGTGTTTACCAGCTCTTATATTACTACAACATATGTAAATATATGAGGCTTGTTTAGATATTACCACATCATCCTCATTAATAAGTAACCAGGTTAATTTTTGTTCAGTTGATAAGTATTTGACATTTTGATAATTTTCATCTATGTAATTAAACAGTAATTTTCTGTAGTTCTCATAAAGTGGTCATTTCGTAACGAAATGGATTTCAGCTTCTACATTGTCTGAATTACATAGTTTGCATAATCTTTTATCTGCAGGTATTATTTTGTAACGGCCAACCTCTATTTTTAGTTTATGTGAGCTTATTCTGAAATTAGTCTAGTGATAGGTCCTGTTTGGGTCAATTTGAAATTAAATGAGTAAAATGAGTCCTCTTTAATATATAAAATGTATTTTAATTGAAACACTTTCTGTCCTATATTTATTATCAGGGAAGAGAGAAAATGGCGACGATGGACAGATGATATTCTGATGCACACAATCTCTCCCAACGTGTACCGCACTCTACCCGAGTCACTAGAGGCTTTCCATCACTTCTCTGAGTGGGGCGAGTGGGAGAAGAATTTTTCCAAGATCAACAATTTATTTATCGTGTATGTTGGATCCTTGGCTATGTTTATTATAGGAAAGATTGTGAAGAAAAGGTAAGATTTTTAATAGTAAGTTTGTATCAAAACAAATCCTTTAGATGGACTAGAAAGAATCTGAAAGATTTATGGATGTCGATCCGAATCAATAAAAACATAATGTACTTTCATTTTATATAAAATGTGCTAATACTAAGTCAGTGGTTATGTTTTGTTCAATTTATTATTTATTGTGAAAAATAAATGATCGGGGGTAAAAAACAACACTTGAAGTTTTTGTTATATTATTCAAGTATTAATTCTTATGTGGGTGCATCATTTAAAATGTGAAATGGTTTAAAGATATAGATGGAACATTAAACAGTTTTCTATAATACAGCGCAATAATTATATAACTCATGCTCACAAGTTATGTAATTGATTTGAATTGGTGTTATGGTACACAAATACAAAAAGGTTATTTGGTACCAAAAGGAATGAACATATGTAATGCTCATTACATTTTTTACGTTATTCTGCAATTTTTTTTATAAATACTTTATGTATTTTATGCATAATAGTTTCATATGAAATGCATATGTATACATTTCATACGTGACACAGGTGTATTATTTAACATGAAAAATATATGTGGTACATATGTGACACATGTATTATTTATGTATGTGGCACATATGTAAATAACATGATGTACATATGGAAGAAACATGCAAAAAAGAAAGTAACACATATGTGGCACATGTCACAACATTTTTCCTGTGATAAACACTCCATTTTTAGCTCTACTGATCAGAGATCAGCAGAGCTTATGCCGTGGTGCGGAGTCCGTCGTCCGTCCGTCCGTCTGTCCGTCTGTCCGTCTGTCCGTCTGTCCGTCTGTCTGTCCGTAAACTTTTATTTGTAGCGACTTCACAGCTGAAACTACTGGATGGATATTCATGAAACTTTACAGAAATGTTGCCCATAAAGTCTAGTTGATCCTAGCAAAAATTCATGTTGATGTGAAATCCAAGATGGCCGCCAAAGCTAAAAATAGAGTTTTAAAATACAAGTTTGTAGCGACTTCTTCTTGAAAACTATAAGTGATATTGATATGGGACTTTTTCTAAAATGATCAGCATGACATGATGTTGATCCTAGTCAAAAATCGTTTTGATTCAACGTTAAACATGGCTGCCAGCGGCCATCTTTGTTTACTTAGAGTTATATAGTAAAAACTTGTAGCGACTTCACAGCTGAAACTACTGGATGGATATTCATGAAACTTTACAGAAATGTTGCCCATAAAGTCTAGTTGATCCTAGCAAAAATTCATGTTGATGTGAAATCCAAGATGGCCGCCAAAGCTAAAAATAGAGTTTTAAAATACAAGTTTGTAGCGACTTCTTCTTGAAAACTATAAGTGATATTGATATGGGACTTTTTCTAAAATGATCAGCATGACATGATGTTGATCCTAGTCAAAAATCGTTTTGATTCAACGTTAAACATGGCTGCCAGCGGCCATCTTTGTTTACATAGAGTTATATAGTAAAAACTTGTAGCGACTTCACAGCTGAAACTACTGGATGGATATTCATGAAACTTTACAGAAATGTTGCCCATAAAGTCTAGTTGATCCTAGCAAAAATTCATGTTGATGTGAAATCCAAGATGGCCGCCAAAGCTAAAAATAGAGTTTTAAAATACAAGTTTGTAGCGACTTCTTCTTGAAAACTATAAGTGATATTGATATGGGACTTTTTCTAAAATGATCAGCATGACATGATGTTGATCCTAGTCAAAAATCGTTTTGATTCAACGTTAAACATGGCTGCCAGCAGCCATCTTTGTTTACATAGAGTTATATAGTAAAAACTTGTAGCGACTTCACAGCTGAAACTACTGGATGGATATTCATGAAACTTTACAGAAATGTTGCCCATAAAGTCTAGTTGATCCTAGCAAAAATTCATGTTGATGTGAAATCCAAGATGGCCGCCAAAGCTAAAAATAGAGTTTTAGAATACAAGTTTGTAGCGACTTCTTCTTGAAAACTATAAGTGATATTGATATGGGACTTTTTCTAAAATGATCAGCATGACATGATGTTGATCCTAGTCAAAAATCGTTTTGATTCAACGTTAAACATGGCTGCCAGCGGCCATCTTTGTTTACATAGAGTTATATAGTAAAAACTTGTAGCGACTACTTCTCTGAAACTACTTGGCGGATATTCATGAAACTTTACAGGAATGTTGCTCTTGATGTCTGATTGATCCTAGAAAAATTTCAGGTCGGCCGGAAATTCAAGATGGCCGTCACAGCTAAAAATAGATTTTTAAAAAATAAGTTTGTAGCGACTACTTCTTGAAAACTATAAGTGATATTGATATGGGACTTTTTCTAAAATGATCAGCATTACATGATGTTGATCCTAGTCAAAAATCGTTTTGATTCAACGTTAAACATGGCTGCCAGCGGCCATCTTTGTTTACATAGAGTTATATAGTAAAAACTTGTAGCGACTACTTCTCTGAAACTACTTGGCGGATTGTCATGAAACTTTACAGGAATGTTGCTCTTGATGTCTTATTGATCCTATCAAAATTTCAGGTCGGCCGGAAATTCAAGATGGCCGTCACAGCTAAAAATAGATTTTTAAAAAATAAGTTTGTAGCGACTACTTCTTGAAAACTATAAGTGATATTGATATGGGACTTTTTCTAAAATGATCAGCATGACATGATGTAGATCCTTGTGGAAAATTATTTTGATTCGACGTTAAACATGGCTGCCAGTGGCCATCTTTGGTTACATAGAGTTATATATAGTAAAAACTTGTAGCGACTACTCCTCTGAAACTACTTGACGGATGTTCATGAAACTTCACAGGAATGTTGCTCTTGATGTCTAGTTGATCCTTGAAAAACTTCAGGTCGGCCGGAAATTCAAGATGGCCGCCACAGCTAAAAATACATTTAAAATAAATAAGTTTGTAGCGACTACTTCTTCAAAACAATAAGAGATATTGATATGGGACTTTTTCTAAAATGATCAGTATGACATGATGTTGGTCCTTGTCGAAAATCGTTTTGATTTGACCTTAAACATGGCTGCTTTGTTTACATAGAGTTATATAATGAAAACTTGTAGCGACTACTTCTTTGAAACTACCTGACGGATTTTCATGAAACTTCACAGGAATGTTGCTCTTAATGTCTTATTGATCTTAGCAAAATTTCAGGTCGGCCGGAAATTCAAGATGGCCGCAACGGTTAAAAATAGATTTTCAAAAAACAAGTCTGTAGCGACTACTTCCTGAAATCAAAATCAATCAGTAGAGCTTCAAGGTCATTGACCTCTTGTTTAAGTTTATATGGAATTCTATTGCCAAACTCTTGGTTTTTGAATGCTGCAATTGGCGTATGTAGTGTAATGATATGGTGATATTTTTAGTCATTTTTATTTCATTTCCAGGCACAATATTGCAGACAATCCCCGAGATTCATTGTATGATGCCTGTAATGCATGGACAAAAGCTGTCGGAAATAACAAATTCCTGGGAATAAACAAGCCCAACATGGCGGATATCGTATGCACATTAAATTTTTATTCAATATTTGAAGCAAGCAGATCTTGATTTCTATTATTAACTGTTCTTATCGAAATAGAAAATAGCTTTGATATTTGATGGTGTCGTCCATACATCTGTCTGTACACTTTTCATTGTTATAACTACCTCTTCAAATCATTGGCAGATGTCATTAAACTTCACAAGGATGTTGTCCAATTGGTGTAAAATTAAATTGAAATTACAATTTCTTGAAAATCCAGAAAACATACGATAAAAGGAATAGTTGTTATCTTGGGCTACTACTTTAAACCACAAAGCAGATTTTTTTTAACTTCGCCGGTATGATTCTTATTCGGCTAAAATGACTTAACTTAGTGGAGTGCATGGTCCAGTGGTAGAGCGCCGAACTCCGGATCGTGAGATCGTGGGTTCGATTCTCCGTCGCGGCCACGTTATTTAACCTTGAGCAAGATAATTAATCCACATTTCTTAGTACTGGTTCTACCCAGGAAGCCATCGAGAGTGATTAATCTAATTTGCAAGAACTTGTTTCGCAATCGATGTAAAAATAAATATGTTTAAAACAAAACAACTTAACTTCCTACAAAATGTAAAACCAGTAAACTGTCACCTCCAAAAATATGGATTTTTTTTTATTGCCACTCGTATAAAACCACTGGGCCGATTTACTTAAACAGACATTATTCCATATTATATCTAGTTGTTTTCAAATGAAATTACTCAATGTGAAATCCAAGATAACTGCAGTGCCCTAAACGAGAGCAAATATGAGAAATATAGTAATCACTGCGATAATGTTGACTTTATGTGAGAACTAGACCCTTAAAGGGACACACGGCAATCTTGACTTTTTTAAAAACTCACGGTGTCCCGTTAGTTTTTCTCTTACCTTGCATTTGTTCAATCATCAATATTAATTGTTAGACTAGTTTAAAGTAAATTATTTTTACATATTACTAACTTTTTATAATATTGCACCAATAATAGTTAAACATTTGTAAAATAGTGAAGAAAGTGACATCTCAATGTTTTATTTCATTATATTCAAGCAGTTTTAAAGTCAAAATGATGCAGAATAAATAAACCAAGGAGCAAATGTTAGTGTTGTATTAAAATTCAAGATTGCCATGTGTCCCTTTAATGGGATGGTTTATACAGACACAAGATTGTGTAAGTTTTCATACATTTAATAACAACAACAGTCTCAATGCAACTATCCATATATTCACTACAAGATACTGCATAGCGGAATAATCTGATTCGCCAGTGGCTTATCAACAGTGGGCGGGGGCCTGCAGATACAGAGTGACCGTTGCCACTACAGCTGCTTTTCTCAAACTGCAACATATTTACCTGTATTAAAGCAGTAAATTATCCAACAATAATGGGTTTGTCCAGTATATATTTAAAAATGCAAAATCTTGTCTGTTTGAAGCTGTTAACGTATTTTCTCCTGTTTACAGTCCGTATACGGAGCACTGCATTCCTTCGAGGGATGTTTGGCCTTCACAGAACTTATGGAGAACCACAAAGTCAAGCAGTGGTACCAGAATATGGAAAAAGAACTAAAGAACCACCGGGGATCCAGCCTTCTAACAAAACAACCCTAGTCACCTCCAAAGAAATATTGAACTGTGCTGAATTAGATAAATTGATGGTTCGACGAAACACTGTCATATCTTCTTCTTTATCGCATAACATGGCTTCTGGGAGTGTAATAAATACATGACTTATTTATCGTAATACACTAGTGTATTATAGATGCAAATGAGGACCGAATCACTGTGTTTGTGTACAGTGAAACATTTAGTTTCAACTGTTTGCATGGTATATCATGCGAAACGTTCAGACACCTTAAATATTTATCATTAATTCAAATCTTACTTTATAATATGAATGTTAGATTTAAATTTAGTTTAAGGCCTCGTATTATTTTTAGGGCGAACACATTAAGCCGCTTAACATAGCTGATGTCATGTAATTTGTGAACAACAAAACGACGTCATGATATCTCTTAACAATTGCCACCATATACAAGGTAAATTGACAACATTAAAGTGAAACTATCACGTCGTAGGTGTGTTATGTGATAAATAGAATCTTACATTCATGACTGTGTATTATTGACTTTAATAAACTCAGAGCCTAGTATCCTATCATTTTATCCAACTCATTTATTAAAATCAATAACACACAGTCACTCATGTAAGATCCTCTGTTGATGTATATGTAGTTACAACCGTGATGCGCAGAATCCCCGATTAATGTGTTTAAGGAATATGTGTAAAAGTTTAAATGTTGTGCAGTGATCAGTTCTTCATGACCTAACAGTTGACATAGGTGAAATGAAACCAAGAGTCGGAGCTAATTAAGAAAATATGCCCGGGAAATAGACTGGTTATAGAAAGCCATTTTATAATTACCGGTATGTAAAGCCAGAATATGTTTAATAATGGAGACAATGCAGACATTGCATTAAGTGTCTGTTAATAATATTACTGTCAAATTTGAATTAAATCGACCAATGTCCCAGGCGATAATTGGAACATTTTATTTGAAACTTAACCTCCAGTAAAATAGTTCAGTGTTTAAATACAAAATTACCTGTTCTCTTATTAAACCATTTAGCCCTGCACATTATTCGTTGTATACATAGGTACAGTACAATGTTTGTGGGACACAGCAATATAGTACAGTCGAACTTCGGTAGCTCGAACGTTGATTCCTCTAACATCATTGGTAACTCGAACACATACTCTGGTCCCGGCAAAACTCCTATATAATTCAATGTAATTTACGGTAAATTACCCTCTGCCATTCGAATATTATTTCTTGAATACTATCCCAAACTCGAAGGCTTTTCACGGTCCGGACACCGTATATGCGTGATAAATACCCACGGGACACCTCGGAGGTGTGATCCATTGCCATGGAACGTCGGCCATTGATTTTATTCGACGCTTAAGTTCAATTGAAGCGTGAAAGAAACTAAGCGGTGGGAAAATTGTTCGATAAGTGATAATAAACAGATGAAATGTTTTTGTTAGCTTATTTTAAGACTAATTTTGATCAGTTAAACTATTAGATCATTCTGCTAAACACATTATTTTTTTTATCTAATTTGTAAACTCGATGTTTGTATATTCTATTCAGTTAAATCTGATTTCAGGTTTGTATGAATTACGCTATTTCTCTAAACAAATGCTTAATAAAGATCAAACACATTTTTCCCAGTTTTTCCTGTATTTATTTGGTAATAATTACATTAAATACATCTGTTATTCGGTTAAACTAACATGAAAGCAAATAAGAAGATATTGAGAAAGGTTAATTTCTCGTTTTAAATGCGTACATAAGTAACACTGTTTTCGACAATACACATGTTCGGATAGATGTTGTTTGTTTTTTTGCCAACTTCGATTTCTCGAACCCCACAAGTTCTCAGACATATTCCTATTGTCCCCGTGAATTCGAGTTATCAAAGTTTGACTGTATATAAGTTCACACATCAAGTATTGAAACTATTTGGCATAGTTTGCAAAATTTAATTCTATTTATTGGATTGCGAAATTCCCTATGTTCTGAAGACTTCGTCTGGTTTCATCAAACATTTCATTAAGCATATTCTGCCTTAAAGAAATTAACCTGCCAAATAATAAAATTACACTACAAAACCATTTATCAAAACTCTACCCAGGTGTTCATGTCGTATAACAATGATTATGTACATACTAAAAGTACCGGTACAGGTTTATTCATGGTTTCTTAAAATACCCATGACTGAATATGCGTAAAATGAATTATGAGTTGGTAACTCTTAATTTGATGCTCCAGTTTTGGGGTTTGCCTGGCTGGCTAAAGCCGTTTATATTGTGTCTATAGAGTTTGGATTCTCCAAATATATATACCTTGTCATTAGTAGGTTTAGAATGGTGTACAAATATGCCCGTTGTTGGCGGAATAGCGACTTTAAAAATATGTTTACACTTTTTTTTGCTGGCTTAATTTGCTGTGAAAATGAATTATCTAGAAAATAAAAAAAATGCTTTAATACTGGCTTTGATTATTTTCATGTACATGTGTTGGGACGGCTAAGGGGAGTGAATAATCGTGGCACTTTATTTTTACCCCATGGCGGTGACCTTTGAACTCCATTTTAGTAGCAGTCACCGTATTTTTTATTTGTTTAGACGAAATGCAACTAAGACATTTTCATAATTTTAAAAAAACATGCTGCAACAAAGACTTTTTGTGTTGCCTGCGTTGCATGGCAGACACTTAGAAATCACTTTGTCCGTTGTCTGTCGACTGTCATTCATCGTCTGTCACACTTTAACCTGCAACCTTATCTTGACAATAACTTGAAAAGCATTTGACATATGTTCATGAAACTTCACACACATCTTTATTTTATTAAACCTAAGGAATGCTGTTACACAATCACGTCCAATAACTCTGAATTTTAATTTGAGAGTTCTGCCCCCTTTTATAAAACTTTAACCTACAACCTAACCAGGCTCATAACTAGCCAAAACTTGTAAAATATTTGACATATGTTCATTAAAATTCACACACATATTCATCTTAACTGGAGAAATGTCGTTACACTTTCATTTCAGCAGAGTTGTGCCACTTTTCATAAAACTTTAACCTGCAGCCTAACCTAGCTCATAACTTGGCAAAATATTGACCTATTGGTCATGAAACTTTATACAGTTGTTCCTTATCAATTATCCAATGCAGATTTTTGTCCCTTTCCATAAACTTTTAACACTTAAAAAAAAAGCCTGCTCCATAATTCATGAAGTTTTGCACACCGTGTCTTCAAATTTTATTGTTAGATTGTACTTGATGAAATAAGCACATGGCAGACGACACCCTTCTAGTTTCTCATCATGATCTCTCCAAAGAATGCTGAATAGAACCCAAGATATTCTTTGCTGCGCAATTGAAAAGTTTATTAAATTTTGATCAGGGTTTTTTAAAGTATTTTTTCGCTCTAGTTCAGCATTGTTCCTTCGTCATCATCCATTTGCTAAATATTGTTTACACAATAACTTTAGTACAGTTTTGGGTTTGAAGGTTTGTTAACTCACCTGAGCTGAAGGCTTGCATTAGCTATTGTGATCACTTTTTGTCCGTCCGTCCATCAACAATTGTAAACACCATCTTTGAAAAAGGTTAGTTAATTTTGACCAAACTTCACATGGGTGACCATATATGGTCAAAACCTTAAACAAGAGTCCCAAGAGGGTGTGTATTGCTTTACTGGCTGTACAGATGTGGTGGAATTTAAGCGCAAAATAAAGCTTCCATGCTGTGAACAAAACGGCCAAAATGACATTTCCATAACAAAATGAGACCACAAAATCGATGTCTTGTCATTGCCAATTCCCGCGATGGTTGGATGGTTGTGTCTGTCTGTTCATGCCCAGTAAGTGTATATATGGCTAAAGGGTGGGGATCTCAACAGTTTTCCAAGTTATGACACAGGGGCTATGTCCACAAGGGTGGGGACGGCTGGTGTCAACTTTTTCTTTTTGTTATATATTAGCATAACCACGTCCAATCTTCACCAAACATTAACAGCGCCTTCTCATGAAGCAGTGACCAGAAAATTAGGTCACTGTTACCTACATTCTCCAAAACTTTTTTAAGTTCCGTTTCTGCTCAATAACTTTGGTTAGAAATGAGATATTGACATGAAACTTCCTGGATAGGTAACTTATATGAGGAAGCTTTGCAGTTACATTTGTGGTCACTAGGGTCAAGGTCACTGTTTCTAAAAATAGAAAAATGGTTTCCGTTCAATAACTTCAGTTCGAAATGAGATAATGGCACGAAACCTTATGGATAGGTAGCTTATATGAAGAGGAAGCAAGGTGTTGCATTTGAGGTCTCTGGTTTCAAGGTCACTAATCAAAGTACTGCATACTGAATGACGAAAATATTAGTAAGCAAATGGTTTTGATCTGTTCCTATAGTTAAGATTAAAGATGAATTTTTATGATTGTTATTGGCGAAGTGATTCTTGTTATATGTTATAGATCTCTCAAGCCAAGGCGTTCTTATCCACTGAGCAAGAGGCCGCTGAATCCTCACCTGAAGTTCATGAGTAAGGGTTGTAGGAAGTGGCAAGTTATTGTTTGAGATAGTTGGTTAAAATCTTCTTTGTAATGGCCATGAACTTGTATTTTTAAAAATGTAGTTTTAACTTGGGTTGCCAGTTTGAATTTCTGGCAGAGCAACATTCTTGTAAAGCGTCATGTATTTTCAGAATAAAAATGAAAGCAGTATCGTCTTAACGAGGCAAAATATAGCATATTTAACTAAAAGGCCGAAACTCCGAACACTTTAAAGTATTTAGCACCTGATTTGTCTATAATGTTACTGGCTTGAAAGTCACTGAATACTTCTTTAATACGGCGTTTAGGTCTTTCAGGAATTAGAAAATCTTGGCATTCGAAGCCGGCACCAGCCCCTCGACCACCTTGTAGAAGAAGACGAGTCGATTCATCTTCCTTCTGTCGTGGAGCGACAGTAGCTTTAGGTAGGATAGCATTCGTATGACGCATCCCTCCTCGCGTGACTAGTTGTCTCTGGAGACAAACCTAGCAGACTGGCGTTGGACCTTTTCCAATCTGTTTATGTCCTTCTTATAGTAAGGATCACAGACTGTGGCGCTGTATACCAGCTTCGATCACACTAGTGCCACGTATGCTGATCTTCTGCATGGCTAAGGGCAGTGTTTTAGGTTGCGCTTCATGAACCAGAGTTGGCCTTCTTGATGGACTTTGTTATGTGTGCATGCCACGTCAGGTCTTCCGATATGGTTCCTTGATTTGTTGGAGAATCTGATTATTTAGAAAGTACAAGTAGGATTTCGAGTTAATGCTCATGATATAACACTTCTTGGCATTAAACTGCATGCCCCAGTTGTGAGCTCAATCTTCTAATGACTTTAAGTCGTCTTGGAGTACAAGATGGTCCTTTCTGATTTCTATGACCCTGTAGAGGAGGCAGTCATCCACGAATAAATGCGCCTGTGACTTAACGGGGAGATTGTTAATGTAACACAGAAATAGTAGAGGCCCCATGACTGTACCCTGAGGGACACAGGAGTCTACTGTAACTGGGTCCGAGGACTCGCCTTCTACTAAGACTTGCTCAAGTCGCTGGGTCAGGAAATTACGAATCCAGGTATTTAGGAGTCCGTCTGCACCACAATTCTTCATCTTGGCCAGAAGCTTCTCCTGGGAGACTGTAACGAAGATCTATTTGGCTGCCAGCATCATGTTTCTTCAGTAGATCATGTACAGTTGCAAGAAGTTGGGTTTCACAGGAGTACCCAGATCTGAAGCCATGCTGAACAGAGGTTAGTATATTGTTGTTTTCGAGGTGTGAAAGAGTATGTCTGCAGATGTGTTCAAGCAGCTTGCATGAAACGCAAGTGATACAGGACGATAGTTCTCAGGAAGGTGTACGTTCCCTTTCTTGAAATACTGGAGCAATGAATGCGTTTCGCCAGTCTTTTGGGAGCTGCCCCAGAGTTGATGGATGTTTGGAAAATCATGCGTAGCCCAGGAGCCAGCTGTGTAGCAGTTCTTCAGGGTGTTAGAAATCTGGTCTGGACCAATGGCTTAATTGTATTGATGCTCTGTAAAAAAAAATCAACGGCCTTAGATGTTACAACCAGTAGTGGAATAGTTGGAGTAGGTTGACGGTTGATTTTGGGTTAGCGAAGGATGGTTCATCTTTGCTGAATACTGACTGGAACTGTTGGACAAGGATTTCTGCCTTTTCTTTACTGTTGTTTACTAAGTTACCAAGCTTCTTTAATGGCAAAATACTAACACTGTCTTGCCATTTAGATCTAACATATCTTCAGAATGGTTTGGCGTTGTTGTTATCAAGGGCATTTTGTACTATGTTGTTGATGTGGTTTATTTCTGCCAGTTTGAATTCTCTCTTGCGGGTCTTCTGAAATGATTGGTAGCTGTTCCACTGGTTGGTTTTCTTTGCATGTTTGTAGAGACGGGCTTTCCTTTTTAACATTATCTTCAGTTTCTTGCTGAACCATGGTACTGATTTTTTGATGATCTTCTAGGGGATGTAATTGTTCTTGTCTATGGTTCTAGAGATGCCATTCTTGAATTTCTCCGGAGATGATTTCTGAGTCTGCTTTGATGTTATCCCAATCTGCTTTGGAGTAGATGTAAGAGATTCCTTGGAGTAAGATCAAGATGTGACCCGTGGGGTGGAGTCAAATGTAACCCCAGGGTCACCCTTTCAAAAAACTTGGTATAGGACCTTAAGCTTATAGAAAATGCAAAATATTAAAACTCCGGTTCTTGTAGTTTCAGAGAAGAGGACCATAAGCTGATGCTATATGTAATATACAAGAGCTCTGTGCCTTGTGGTTTCAGAGAAGAAGAGTTTTAATCTTTTTTCGTATAGAAGTCTACGCAAAACATGCAAAAATCTCCATATACAAACTTTCGATCCCGGGGCATGGCCATTTCGGACCCTAGGGACTTCATTTGAACAAACTTGATAGTCTATGCCTTGGCAATTTTTTAAAAAAGTAAAACTGTCGAAATCTGTCTGGCGGTTCTTGAGAAGATTTTTTAAGGTTCCAACCTTTAATGATAATGGTGGTCATTTTGGATGTCGCGCGGCCCTAATTTTAACAAATTTGAAAAGCATTCATGGATCACCCATGTGATGTTTGGTCAAAATTGGCCAAATGGTTTGTGAGGAGGTCGTTTGAAGCAAAAGTTAACAACGGACAGAGCAATTCCTTCGCCTCAGGTGGTCTAAAAATCACC
Organism: Cyrtodaria siliqua; assembly: GCA_037043455.1. Lineage (NCBI taxonomy): Eukaryota > Metazoa > Mollusca > Bivalvia > Adapedonta > Hiatellidae > Cyrtodaria > Cyrtodaria siliqua. The sequence continues at coordinate 64,213 of JAWPHD010002537.1, forward strand.
ATCATATATAGCCTAAAATGTGCTAAAAATAACGTAAAACACCACTCAAATGAAGTATTTGAGATGTACTACTATGACGATCCAGGTTTGTTTCATCCAGCACATTTGTTCGCAGAGAAACAAACCTATTGTTTGGTCGCTTGGTTCAGCCAAAGGTTTTTCAGCATTAACACGAGTAATTTAATTTATACATACATTAGAACTGTAATTTTTAGTGGTAAATAAAAATATCTTATTTTTCAAAATCGAATAAGAAAAGTATATTTTTCAGCCAAAATGCTTTTTGATGGAGATTTTTTCATGTAAATTTCTTGTTGCTGGGACAGCAGTACATTTTTAGATACAAATTTTCAAAAAAAAAATAAATCATTTTTAATGCATCAAAATTTTCAAAATGCCCTAGATATTTTTATTAACCTTTGTCAGCACATTTTCGTCTATGTATGATGGTCGATTTTTTGTGGTGGAGGCAGACCACCTACTTATTCCTGGGTAAAACCAATACTGTACAAGCTAGTTTGCACCTATATTGCTGGAGATTTTGATTTTGAAAACTGAAGATTTTTGTGGTGTCCAATCAATAACTTTAACATTTACAATGCAATATTGATGAAACTTGGGTCAATGTTTATGGGAATAATACCTCAGTCAAGTTTGATATTTTGCCACTCTTGTTTGTAATGCCAAAACAATACACGCGTCTTTGCATAATTCCAAATCATCCTGTAATAAGACAATCCGTCAGAAACTGGGATAAGTTCAGACACACGAAGTATTAACCCTTAACCCGCTAAGCACGACTATAATAGCCTTTGCGTCCATTGTAAACCCAGATTAGCCTTCGAGTAACTCACAGGCTGCTGCAGGTTACTCGCAGGCTGATAGGGTTTACAATGTCTGGCTGCTGATCAGTCATATTCCCCTAACCCCTTTGCCACATAAATGGAATGGTCTTAATTCAAAGAAAGAACAGTCCATTATATATATGTAGCAGGTTAAGGGTTAAGGAACAAAGGGCCATAACTCAGGTAATAATCATTTGATCCTAACACTGAAATAATATGCACATCTTGGCATAATATCGAATAATCCTGTAAAATTTCAAGATGAACCTTCAAAAAATGTGAAACGAGACTGACCTAGTTTCATACGAATGGGACAAATAAACCATTCAGAGCGCATAATTACAATATAAATATTTTGATATTTTATTATGCATGCTAAAACATGTCCGGAGCTATACTGATTATTGATTATTAGCCCCTGGGGATTAGGATGACTTGCCCACGTAAAATGCTGATTATGACCACGTGCCAGCTACTTATTCCACGTGCCAGCTACTTATCAGATTATGGATAATTAGCACCCAGGAAATGACGGCAGCTTGAACTTCACTTTGATTTGCTCCTAAGATGAAGTCAATAGATCAAGAGCGAGTACTTCGCCGGAATCTCCCTGCAAAGCATCAAGTGGCATGTAAGAAGCTTTAAAACTGCATGAGCAGACAGTAGCTTCCCCTTAAATCCCCGAAATGAAGGGGTAATTAACAACAAAAGCAATCTACATATTCAAACATTTCTGAGAAATAAAAAACATTGTACATGCATATAAATATTATTCAATTCTCCGACACCAAACATTGTTCTGCTATACAAATCACTTTGTAAGCTTAACCACACGGTCTGTATGTTTTCAATAGTTTAATGTTCAATCGCATTTAACATTCTCAAAACGATTACAAATTTAGCATTCCTAAGAAATCAGTATTAAGTTTCCGATTTAACAACAAGAAAGTAATCCAATCATTAAGTGTATAAAGCCTGTAATTTATATAACTGTGTTGTGCATGCACAACAGTCTTTAAGATCTCTCGGTATTAAATCCATCTGCATATTTTTCCGCATCATCAGACAGCATTTTAATTTCTGGTCGTTTCTGTTTCCGACGTTCAGTAGCCATTGCCTCCAACCGCAGATACTGTAAAACACCACAAAATGAAACTATTGTACCATAAAATAATATTGTTCACAATACTGTAGGGTTTTACGGCGCATGGACACAAAAAAGGTTAAATAGCACCTAACAGGAATGAACATACCAGATTCATCCACCATTTAAATTGAGTTAAAATACAGAGGAAGGGTCTAGAACCTTCTAGGAAAGTCTATAGTAGACGCTCCATTTACGATGGAGCCGAGTTCCTGTTATTACACACGCAGGGTCCGTAAAGTTAATGTCAAGCCATGTACTGACGGTTAATGAAAACGCACCAGTAGATTACCAAAATAATTCATATTAACAAGTGCATATTTTAAAATTGAAGGATATTAAAAACTGCTGATCTAATTGTCTCAAAAGTCCTAAACAATGGTGTATAGTGTTCAGTTAAAGTCAATACCAATATATCTAACCATTTTACCGTTCCTAGGAAATCATCCCGACTTCAAGTTATTCCAGCAAGACAACATCAGGCCACACCCAGCTAGAGTTACAAGAGACGTATCTTGCTGGAATAACGTGTCAGTTTTCCAGTTTTAACACTTAAATGCAGTTATACAAATTCTAGATTAATTTTTTTCACGGTTTTGAAATTGTGAATTGCTGCAGTTCCATCATTCTGGTTTAGAATCGATAAAATCAGCATTTGTCCAGAGCCCTGTATATAACTCCTGGTTACCTACCGGACTCTGTATATAATACATTGTTAACTGTTACTTTAAAAATGTTTACTACAATATATATGGAATATTTATATTATGGGCTGGAGGCCTAAATTACTGAATAAAATGTAAATATGCTGTCATTTTGTCATACGCACAGTTTTGTATATATCACCAGCCTCTGACAAAGAAAACATAAAAGCTGTAGAAAAAATACAAAACAAGATGCTCAAGTATTGCAGAGCAATACACGTCCTCTACTGGGCATTTTTTCAGTAACACTGACTGACCTTGATATTGACCATAAATGCAATTCCACACTTACTTTTCATATAAGCCACCTACACACCAAGTTTCAGGCTAATATCTCATTCCTCAGTAAAGTTAATGAGCAGAAACAGTTGTTTTATTTTTAGCAACAGTGAACTTGACCTCTTGAGCTTCTTTTTCAAATAAGCTACCTACCCATAAAGTTTCATTACACTTTCTCATTCCTGAGTAAAGTTATTGAGCGGAAACCATTTTTCTGTTTTTTAGGAACAGTGACCCTGACGCCAGTGGCCCCAAAATGCAATCCCAAACTTGCTTTTCATATAAGCTATCTAAATACCAAGTTTTAGACCAATATGTACGTCATTCCTAACTAAAGTGGTTGAGCGGAAAACATTTTCTATTTTAGTAACAGTGATCTTGACCCCAGTGACCCCAAATGCAGCCCCTTGCTTCCTGTTCATATAGGATACATACCCATAAAGTTTCATTCCATTATCTCTTTCCTAACTAAAGTTATTGAGCAGAAACAAATACTATTTTTAGTAGCAGTGTATTCTGTGTATTTTTTACAAAAACAAAATGATGTGCATGATCTCCTCACTCCCTTTTACCAAGACACAATTATTCATTAAAGTATCTTGAGCATTTCTTTTGTTATCAAAGGATCCCTATATTTTGTGTATTGTTACTATTTCCATTGCCATAGCAACCATATTTTTTGTCAAAACAACAAAATAAAATAACATGCAGAATCCCTTCATTGCCCTCTGCCAAAATGCAAAGTTTCATAAAAATATTTGAAGTACTTTTCTCATTATCGCAGGATCCATATTTTTGGAACGGAGCAACCGACTAACTGGCTGATTGATGGGGAGCAAACCGGTAGGGGACTAAAATAAATAAATACCCTACTAGGGCCTAGTCTGGAAATACACTTAAAAACGTATTTTGTGATATTTCTTTGCAAATAAAACATGTATTGTATTCAGTATAGTTCAGTATAATTAAACCATATTAATTCTTACAATTCATATTGACAGTCTTTGATTTCCACAATGTTTCCAATTATATGGAACCTGCCTCCATTCACAAAACGAACACCGTATTTTTTTTAAGAGTAGACAACAAATGTGTAAACCAATGCTGGAAAAAATACAGTTTAAGCAATTGTGTCCAAAACTTTTAATTCTAGGCACAGTTGTGAAAAAAAAGAGACCCATTTTTAATTGTGAAGTAGCCGAATTTCGGCCCCTGTTATAGAAGGGTAAAAAGCCCTGCAGGATATATATAGAAATGCCACACACTTAATATCAAAAGAATTTCTAATGGTATGGTTCTGTAACATACCCAGAGGATAAAATCACCCAATTTTCACCCACGTTCTGTGGACGAGGATAAGGACATTCTATAGACGAGGATACAGACGTTCTTACGAATCAGAATCAGTATTTATGTGGCTACCCTTTGTTCACTCTTTTGTTCTTCTAGCCACCCAAAAGAATGTTTATCCCCATAACAGAAACGGAAGAATACCGTAGCATCTACTGCTCTCTATTGTTCTCCTAGCCACCTAAGTATTGATTCGTAAACTCGGGTAGTGTCTTGGACACACCGAAGAAACCTAGTGGCGACGGTGAGGCTCGAACCCTTAATCTCCGGATTCAGAGACTACTTTGCTTATCACTGCGCTACTGAAGCCCCTGACCTCAAATCAAGGTATTTTGTTCGAGTATAATATAAAAATTAAAATACATGTGAACCAGGTTTGGTAGAGCCCCATCAACTGTTAAGGAATATACTGCATGGAACAAAGTACCCGATGACAAGAAGGCAGATAGAAAACAGATGTAGGGTTGAAACATTTATACTGTCATTGCAGTATACCAACAACGATGAAGAAACATTATAAAAGTGGGCCTTATATACTGTTTATGCAGGCAATAAATACATCAGCAAGGTAAAATAAAACTACAGTCCACACTCCGTATCTCGAATTTCAAGGGACCGGAAAAAAAGTTCGAGTTATCCGAAGTTCGAATTAAACGATTATGGCATACTTGATTTTTTATTACCCCACCCACCTGTTTTACACTATGCATATACGTGTATATATTGCCGATATTTGCCGATTCATAATTTTGATAGAGCATCATCGAAAAAACTAACCAATCAGTGACCAGGAATAAGACATAACCAATACATTCTGGTAGGTGATAAACTTGGTCTTTATCCTTGATGTTCAATCAAGTTTACTGTTAAAATTAAGGTATCTACAGTGTGATTCTTGCCTATGCCCTGCCTATTTCATACACATTCATGCAAATTGATTTAATATATGTATCTTTTAAAATCAAAATCTTGAAAATTATCGTCTTTTTACTCTGCCAAAGATTATTATTTTACTATAGAACCTAAGGATAAAAACCGAGTAACACAAATTTTATCACCTACTGAAAATAAAATAAAATCTCAACATCTCTGTAATGCAAAATTATGAATTTTAATGAAATACATGATTTCTTCCTTCATATATGTTTATGAATATGTTTCTTTACAGTTATAATTCATATCCAATAGGAAGATGCAATTACATTAATTACTTACTGTTATTATCACGCTCAAATTTGAGACACACTCACTGTATGACCTGTATTGCAGCATTCTACTTTCGTTTTGTCAGTTTGTATATTCGGGCATTTCATGTTAAAGCAGTGTAAGAAACGTTTTGAGTTCTGTGTTCAGACATGCTGAATTAATGATTTGATTACATTAAACATTCGAATTTTATAGCAATAAACAGAACATTGACAACTGCCACTCATTAATTAATTAGTTATAAGTCCATGTCAAATTAGTATAATTATTATAATTGTTTTAACCCATGCAATGGCCATTGTTTTCAATTAGCGTAAACAAACTCCTCGTTAACAAGCCTTAATTTAACAGGTAAAATCAGAGACAACACAAGAAAATAAATTAACAAACATGTCACCATGATTTATTTGTTACAGGTTAAATCATCTCAGCAATTATCACCTTTTGTTTGCTTCACAATCATCTTCGACGCCGGCTTGTGTTTGATCAAACTTGCATTTGGCACTTTAATTGAACTTCGAATTAGCGAGAGTACATTAATGTATACATTCGTGTTTGGGACCAGAAAAATAGGTCGAATTATCGAATAATTCGACTTATCGAAATTTGACTTAACAGAAGTCAAATTGCATAAAAATAGAAGGAATAAAATCGGGACCGTGAAAAAAATTCGACATAAGCGGAAATTCGAAATAAGCGAGTTTGAGTTACTGAGAGTAGACTGTATTACCATTTTTCTGCCAGTTTTACATTCTTGTACATCTTCAAATACAAGTCGACATTCCTTCGCAGTGCGTTGTAATCCCACTCTCTCAGCACACCTCATCCAGTCCATTTCCAGTTCGGCACATTTTGGTATATTTGTCGATATGTAGTCGACTGCCTCATTTCTTGTAAGCGACCAGCTCCAATTCTTTTTTGGTGGTTCTGTATTTTCTATCATGGCGAACCAGTAAGATAAAGGGTCTCTAAAGGCCTGAAATGTGTATAAATGATGTTTATTGAGTTGATGATCCAAGGGGATCCACCCACCTAAAATCTGAATATGTATTAGGCATTTTGTTTTTTTGGTTGTCAAAGTTTTCTTTGAAAAGCGTGACGCCCCCTCTTAACTGAAAAAAAATGTTTATGTGCTTGTTTTTGGTTGCTCATTGTTTTTTTAAAAGTTTCGCTCCCACTAATCTCAAATCCTGTACTGCCCCTGTTAATTATACCCTCAGTCATCAAGAATAGAAAAAAACTTAAATATGGCCAAAAACAGGCAACCTGGTGCCAAAAAATGTTGGTGGTTCAATTTATACAAACTCGCCTACTACAGAGTAAGAGGAAATATAAGCAAGTGGATCCAGACTGCTGTATTAGAAGGAATTCAACCGAGACATGTACTATCTGGAATCTCCAAGACCACAGTACTAGGGCCGCTCCTATTTCTGGCTTTATCAATGACTTACCAGACTTGCGCAAATCTTCATTTTATTTGCCAACGACAGTTTACTCTATCGCGCAATAAACAACCCTGAAGACATGCACCTACTGCAGCAAGACCTCACTACCCTTGAGGACTGGGAAAACAACAGGTAGATGTGTTTTAACACCACAAGGTGCAATGTGATCTGCATATCGCCAAGCAACAGGAAGAGACTGATACAGCCTACATACCTGCTAAATGGACACATTAGGAGTTGTCCTTTGTAACAACATATGCTGGAATAAACACATCAACAAAAAGAACTATAGGATATCTAAGGAGGAACTTCAAAGAGTGCAACGAACCAGTGAAAGATGCCACATACACCACAATGGTACGCCCCGCAAAATACCTCACCAGTCAGAGGCCCACACCACCAGTCGGGGGCCCACACCACCAGTCGGGGGCCCACACCACCAGACGGGGGTCCACACCACCAGTCAGGGGTCCACACCACCAGTCAGGGGCCCACACCACCAGTCAGGGGCCCGTTCCACCACAGTCTGGGGCCCACACCACCAGTCAGTGGCCAACACCGCCAGTCAGTGGCCCACACCGCCAGTCAGGGGCCCATACCACCACAGTCAGGGGCCGTTCCACCACAGTCAGGGGCCCACACCGCCAGTCATGGGCCCACACCACCAGTCAGTGGCCCACACCGCCAGTCAGGGGCCCACACCACCAGTCAGGGACCCACACCGCCAGTCAGGGGCCCACAAATTGTTAAAGAATTTATCTGGATTTCTATTTCCATGCCCTGCACTCCCCGTAAATTAACACTATCATATTTTTATTACTCTCAAACTGTCCAATCACAATTTTACTTTTATTTTCACTAAACAGACTTGCACTTCCAAAGTATCCTCGTAAGAGGGCGTTGGATTATGTGAAGAAAGAAAAAAAAAGAACAATCAGAGATTGGAACAAACATCATAATTTACTACTCCTGTTACTTCCGTAGTCACCCTAGAATTGAATTGAATTGAATGTTGTTTAACGGCTCATCAACACAGTATAGGTTATTTAGAGCCGCCCCAGAGAGAGGGGAAGGATACATAGGAATCCGGGAACCTGCCCTACTCTTATTATCGAATAGATTCCTATGGTTCTTTAACGTGCTCGGAGGATAGACCGATACACGGGACCGCCCGGTTTACGTCCCCATCCGACGGACGAGAGGGTGACTCCTGGAGTATATAGCCAGGTTATTTATCAGACCTGTTCTACAGCAACTATATTCGCTATAGTCTTGCAATGAAAGAATAGAACAAGTAGGATCATGAGCATCAACAGTCAACACAGCTCTGGATTTTAATTGTCACTGGCAATCATCAATGCAATTTTTGTATTATTGTCAAATTACATCCGCGACTCTGGTCAATCAAACTGTTACACTACAATCTATTTTAATAAGGGAGACAAGTTCTGTGGTCTGTTGCATTGAATAGGAAAATGAAATTATTAAAAAAACACTCACAATGTTTCCAAAGTTGCTCCCAACCAAGGTCGAACATAAGGTTGCGTTGTTTGAAATAATAGTGTTCTCTGTTCCATAACATGTTCTAAAGTCATACTATTATATTTTATGTTATTTCAACATTAAAATTCTTGGTTAAATGAAACCTATATTAAAAAATGGCAATTATAATACAAATTCAACTCAGATAGATTAATTATATTTAATTTTTAATTCTTTGTTTTTAAAGGATAAAAATAAATAAATAACCAACTCGGTTAAACAGAAGAACAAATTCAATGTATACATATTTACATTTATTAGACGGGTTTACAATCTTTATCAGGGGTCGAGGTTCAATGCCGTATTGTACCGCACAACGGACACACACACAAACTTAGTACATAAGCTGTTAAGATCATAGTCTTTACTTGTTTACATATTTTTAGATTTTGTTTAACTATATCTGGGGATGCGTCATACAGGACCCTGAATATATACATAAATTTATCAAAATTGCTCATAATAGGATTCGTTAGTTACCGGCCTTTACCCTAACCCTTTACTGGATGATAACCAGTCAAAAAAATGGCGATGGCCGAAACCTCCGAAACGGAAAGTCGCGACAAACAATCAAATCGTCTGCTGAAGTTCCTGACTGAAGTCGAAAAGAGAGTTGAGTGTATGAGAGAACAAGCTATCGCTGTTCATAGAGAACGGGAGAGTCTTTTGGAGTTATTGCAGGACTTGCAGGATGGTTCAAATAGCACCGAGTTATCAACAGGTAGGTTTTGTCATTGGTTTTCGCGAAACATTTATTTTGATCTTAGGGTCATATACCACTATTGCATTTCCCATAGGCCTCCATTATAGCCCTTTGGCCTACAATCCATTATAGCCCTTTGGCCTACAACCCTTATTCCTATATCGGAACGGATGATAAAACCTAACTGTTTTAAAAAGAACTATCTTAGAGAAACTCAAAAATGACCAGCAAATTGGGGATAATCTGATGCTTTCAGTCTCTAATAGTTCACTGAAGGTGGCCACTCCCAGAATGGCAGTAAAGAAATGTTACTTTTTGCAAATATACTCTCAGTAAAATTGTATCCTTAAAAATGCAAATTTCAGTCAAAATATCCTTAATCAATATGTTTTATGATGGAAACATAGTATTTTGATGTTTTATGGGGAATTGTTATGATTTGGGTAATTTAATCCAATCAGAATCTACCTTGCAATCTGACTATATGCTCTAATAGAAGCCCCAAACCAGTAGTGGTATCTGACCATATGGTCACACATTGATTTTCCTATAGGTGTAACACGCCCATTGATTGTTGCATTGAGTTGTGTGTGAATTAAAATTTAAATGCCATGTTGCCATTCATATCTAGGCCCAAATTAACAATGAATAACTTGCATTCTCATTGCAAATGACACATATGCTGCCAAAAAATCTACAGAAAAATGGGGGTCATGAATGTTCATGAATGAATGGCCCCTTTAAAAACATTAACACTGAGATGCCATAATATTGTATTCATACACTCATTTCCATATAAGCAAAATAAATTAAAAACTCACAATTTTAACATGACAATGCTTGAAAAATGTAACAAATAGATCAACAATGTGATATAAACCAAAAATAGCACTTTAAATTAATGAAAATGTTTTTTTTTACAAAAAGAAATGAGAATTATTTATTGACGCCATTATGCGACTACCCAAGGCCGACACTTCCTGTGTTGCAATGGGTGTGCTACATCTATAATAATACTTAACAATGAGTGAATTTTCAAAGCAGCTATTCTGACAAAGCCTAGACTATAACGCATTAAAGAAAGAAAAGTTTTCGCGAATCGACTAAGAATCGATCAAGATATATGCGTTTCAAAAAAAGAACAGAGCGGTCGACAGCGACAATAATCAGCACACTTTTTTTCAGTTTTAACCTACCTTAACAGTCTTCGAAATAGTTTTTTTTAAGCACTTGCCCCTTCGGGCAGACAACATAGAATTCCAACTTGCCCGAATCCATTTTAACTTTCCCGAAAAAAAAATCAATAAAAATGACTAAAAAACTTGATTTCTTATTGTATCTTTATTCTCTATATGAAAATAACAGAGAAAAAGTTTTCTTGAAGAATTTTCTTTGTTTCGTGTACAGGGTCCGACAAATCTTTAAAATCTGTGGTAGCCCACTGGGATACCAGAAACTGAACTTGGTAGCCCGGCATGCGCGCGGCGGACTCTAGGCGACTCAACATTTTTCACATTTGTGAACTGTTATTGAACATGTTTGTATGTAAATGGATTTTGAACATGTTTGTATGTAAATGGATTTACTAATAAAATTATTTCTATAATATATGACTTTTGACTTTGTTGTTTTACCAATATAAAAATAAAACAAATTTCCGTTTAAGTAATTTAGAGGCATTTTATAAAGATCCAAATCTAGGCTTTAAGGGTTTAACTAAATTTTAAAAAGATTATTTTAAATCATGTGGGTGCTAAAGCAGAATTATTATAAAATGCCTCTTAATCATTGAAATGAAATGGATAACGTTATATATTTTTTGATGATAGTCATTTGTACTTAAAAGTCGTCATCAACGTGTAAAAAAAATCGACAATAAAATCTACAGTCCAGGTTACATTTTTACGCTAGCGTTAATAAACAATAAAGTTGTGCTTTTATATACGAAATAAACAAGTGCTAATATACGTAGGCTAACGTTGATGACTACACGCGCAAACAAATGCATGTACATTGTACCGGGCAAATACTCAAAGGAACGGCCAGGTGATGTGATGACGTAGCGTGTACTGAGTTCATAAACTACACATGTTTGTGTTACATGTACATAACACAAGCACGTTCAAAACATTTGTAAACGCGATGTTTTTAATATGGTGGTCAACACTAATTGATAAGCGTACGTGTTTTTGAATTATGAACAAACTTTTTGCATCAAAAATCAAATTAAGAAAGCGCGTGACATCTTGATAAAAATGTATTTACGATATCCCACAGAGTTCTTCTATTTATAGGAATTATGCAAAAATATTTAAATTTTCCTTGGTTGTTGAGATATTCAAGTTCAAAGTTCACTTATAAACAACTTTTCCCGATATTTTTTGTTATTGTTTAGGAAACATAAATTCTTATAATGAGTATGGTGCCCCGATGCAGCTTTTTTAAAATAGCGCCGTTCAGGATTGTTATTCGCTTTTTGATTCTGTTGGATATAATTATTGACGAAGTTTGGTAAAATATAACCGAGAATCCCCATAATCGCGATGGATACGCAATACCATTGCCGCGGTGGAATAAAATTGCTGCGATGAGTGGGAATTGTCGTAATCTGCGTGGTACCATCTGTATTATTTGATTTTTGACTTCTTTAATTGTCTTAGTCAATCGCAATTTGCAAACTAATTTGCACCTCAGGAAAAGGAGACACAATCTTCTCCCATAATGCCCCATGGCCATCCAATCAAATGTTTTCCAGCCATGTCCGAGTGAATAAATTATTGATGCAACATCGTTATTATCCAATCAAAGTGTACCCTAGTATTAAAACAACTAACGAATATTAATGAGCTATGCATGCGTCAATCGATCTGGTCCGATCACCCGTGGTGTTTAAACACCTTGTTAATTGGTGTTATTATCGACGCGTGGTGGTGTAATCTTATCTAATTAGCTGGGAACACAGGATTTTATGATATGGATTAGAGCTAAAATCTGATTTTTTGCCGGGCTACTTCAAAAGAAAATTTGCAGAAGCCCGCCGGACGCGAGATATTGATGTATTTTCGATTTAAATTTCCGAATTTGATCATTTTCGACCATTTTTTTCACTTGCCCGATCGGGCAGACAGGTTATAATTCTAACTTGTCCGCCGGGATTTTTACTTGTCCCGGGCTTCGGGCAAGTGGGTTATTTCGAAGACTGCCTTAACTGTTTTATAAAATAACATTGGGCCTACCTATACTTGATATAATGGATTAAATGCATCATATAGTCCATAAACATGAAGAAATCAAGAGGTTTAGCTCGCAAAACTGCTCTTTAATGAAAAATGTGATGATTTTCATGCCTGGATCCAATTTTCAAGGCAATTTTTCACTTTTGGTGGCATCATACCTTAATTTGGTAACACTGCATGAATATATAGGCATCCCAAATACTCCAAAATGCAGGTCTGGTACTAGCTTTGTGCTTAAAAGCCAAGGCAGCATACTTTGGCTACAGTTCTCTCTGACATTATCTCAGTAACTCAATTTTAGGGGGTAAGGTGAAGGATTTTGTGGTGTCATACCTATAAAAGCAGGATTTTAAAAATAGTAGTGCTAAATTATGATGACAAATACACATATCTACATGTTGATACCAAACAAGCCTAGTTTTAGTGGAAAAGGCTTTACGCGGCGAAAAATAGCAAAAAAAATCAAAATCGGTTTTAAAAGAGTGTAAAATGTTTTTTTGAAGATAAATAATCATTCCAAAAGGAAAAATGTCAGTTAAGTAAGAATCTGAGAGAAAATGACAATTCACAGATCCCGCCTTATAGGTGTAACACGCCCATTGATTGTTGCATTGAGTTGTGTGAATTAAAATTTAAATGCCATATTGTCATTCATATCTAGGCCCAAATTAAAAATGAATAACTTACATTCTCATCGCAAATGACACATAATATGATATGCTGCCAAAAAATCCACAGAAAAATTGGGGTCATGTATATTCTAAGAAAGAACCTGTCTCATGAATGAATGCCCCCTTTAAAAACATAAACACTGAGATGCCATAATATTGTATTCATACACTCATTTTCATTATATAAGCAAAATAAATTAAAAACTCACAATTTTAACATGACAATGCTTGAAAAATATAACAAATAGATCAACAATGTGATATAAACCAAAAATAGCACTTTAAATTAGTGAAAATGCCCTTTTTTACAAAAAGAAATGAGAATTATTTATTGACGCCATTATGCGACTACCCCAGGCCGACACTTCCTGTGTTGCAATGGGTGTGCTACACCTATAGGCCTCCATTATAGCCTTTAGGGCTACCCTGATTTCCCTTTATCTTGTAGCCATATAAGGCACACCTTACATCCAAGTGACATTTAATGAAGAACTTTTTCTCATAGTGAATCCAATGAAAAGTTAGTCGTTTCTGGCTCCGAAGTGACTCACCCCACAGTTTTGCAATTTTTTTCCTGCCAAATGTCAACATGTACCTACTTTCATTTTGCATTTATAATTTTAAAAAGAAACTACAAAAATATGTATTGAATCAGGGAGTAAGTATACGGGGTGGAGAAATGGATCGTTTTGCCATTTTATGTTGTCGTGCCTGTGTTTCACTACTGCGTGAAAATGACTACTTGTTTCGCGCGTGTGAAAAACAGCAAATTCTTATAATTTTTTACACTTCCAAACTCAAAAAAGGTGCGAAATGTAAACATAAATATTATTTATTCACTTTGTGTCCTCTGATACATAGCGTGTATTTGTTTGCATGTATAAAAGCACATTTTACCAGACGGTTCCGTGTAACAAAGATGGGGCCACTCTGCGCCAAATAAAAAATGGTGACAGTGTATAGCTATTGCAAACGAGATACGAGACTACGGGTTATTTAGGCATTAATAATAACAAAAAGTGAATAGTAGACATATTTATCTTTGTCAAGAAGGTAATTTCTTGATGTTGATTATAACAGAAAGCCGTAAAAAAAAAGCTGTAAAAACTGCCTAATTTGAGATGTTGGCTGAAATTTTAACTTTTCACATGTAACGCGCTTACGATCGATTTACCTGAATCGATAAAATAGTAAATGGTGGCGTTCTAGCGCAACAACATGAATCGATAAACTAGAGTGTTAATGAACCCGTTTCTCCTCCCCGTATACTTATATCATTTAATATGAACTAAGGTAGAACCATAATGCAAACTCATTTAATTATTGCCATTGTTTAAAGTAAAGGACATGCCATATCTAGCAATAAAAATAAGAAAATGCGGAATAAACACAAAGAAAGCTAAACATAATATGGTCTTAAATGACTAATGTTCAAACCTTCCAGCATACTTTCGTGCTTGATGTTAAAAGTAAATTGTTACCAAGTGAAGGATGTCCAGCCATATTTTCAACAAAAATGTTCATTACCCCTTAAATCAACACAATTCACATGCCTGAAATGTCTTAAGTGCTCAGTCTTAAAGGGACACTGTCCGTAAGTAAGCAGATATTGAGCATAACCAAATAACTGTCTGACTTTTATTCATTGAAATGTATACATGAAAACATGAGGATAGACCCTAAGAAGTATGTAGGAATACATTCGTGAGTTTGAAAAAAAAAAGTATTAATTATTAAATGTAAATAAAGTGGGACCCACAATATTTACCTTTTATGCATTCACGTGACTTCCATAGCGCACTAGGTTTTCACCATAGTATGTATTGCGTATTATGTATAGCCCGCTTAGCTCGGTCGGGAGCGAGTTCCGACAACTTACGTACACTTATTTTTACTGCGAGTTTGGGCTGCGAATTCAAACCCACGAAGTGGATTTGCTTTTTTTTGTACCGCAATTGAATTCCGTTAAACAATCTTGCTTTTAATTAGTAAATATTGAATAATGTTTAGTGAATAATGTTTGCGAACATAATTATTGGGTGTTTTATAAGCTAAAAGTTACGGACAGTGTCCCTTTAACTTAAGCTATTTACAATGACCTTTGCTTGAATAATTAATTCATAATTTACTCATATGGTCGCTGAACTTGAAAACCGCTACCAAACAAGACCATACAACTCATCTTTTTTTCCACCGTTTTCAAAGGCCAGCAGAGCTTATGGGACTGCGAGTTGTCCGTCGTTAACTTTTGTCTTGTTACCACGATAGGGCCTTCATTTTTCATCCGATCTTTACCAAACTTTGACAGATTGTTAATATCAATGAAAGCTCGTACAAGTTCGAAAACCAGCCAAATCGGATCAGTAACACCGGAGTTATGGCCCTTGTTTTTTTCCTGAAAATTGCTATTTTCTACCTTGTGAACGCTCTAGCCCCTTCATTTATTATTTGATCTTTACCAAACTTGCAAAGATTGTTAATACCAATTATAGCTTGGTCAAGTTTGAAAATCAGCTGAATTGGGTCAGTAACACCAGAGTTATGGCCCTTGTTTTTTCTGAAAAATGCCATTTTCTGCCTTGTGAACACTCTAGCACCTTTATTTATTATTTGATCTTTACCAAACTTGCACAGATTGTTAATATAAATGAAAGCTCGAACAAGTTCGAAAACCAGCTAAATCGGATTAGTAACACCGGAGTTGTGGCCCTTGTTTTTTCTGAAAAATGCTATTTTCTGCCTTGTGAACACTCTAGGGCCTTCAATATTAATTGGATCTTTACTTAACTTTGCAAGTGTCTTTATATCAATGAAAGCTCGAACAAGTTCGAAAACCGGCAAGATCGAAATAATTTCAACGGAGTTATGGCCCTTATTTTGTTGAAAAATGTCATATTAAGCCTTGTGAACACTCTAGCACCTTCATTTATTATTTGATCTTTACCAAACTTGCACAGATTGTTAATATCAATGAAAGCTCAGACAAGTTCGAAAAGCAGCTAGATCGGACTATTAACAGCGGAGTTATTGCCCTTGATTTAGTTAAAAATGCTATATTTTGCTTCGTTAAGACGATAGGGGCTTCATTGTTCATCCAATCTTTACCAAACTTTATCAGATTGTTAATATCAATGAAAGCTCGGACAAGTTCGAAAATCATTCATATCGGACCAGTAATAGCGGAGTTATGACCCTTGATTTAGTTCAAAATGCTTCATTTTGCCTCGTTAAGACTATTTTTTATCCGATCTTTACCAAACTTTATCAGATTGTTAATGTCAATAAAAGCTTGTCAAGTTCGTAAACCAGACAGATCGGACCAGTAACAGCGGAGTTATGGCTCTTGATTTTGTTAAAAATGCTATAATTTGCCTTGTCTCAGTGTTCAATCTAGCTTTGCCAAACAGGGGACCATTTGGGCCCATGAACTTTGCAATTGGGGGCCATTGTGAAAAAAAGGGGGCCAAGCACTTCATACTAGATGTTTCATCATCATAAACAAGCCACGTTTTGTAAAGATCATCAGATAACCATTTCTTTTGGAAGTCACGTTTCTTTAAATGTTCGGTCTTTTGGCTGGTTGAGGGACTGGGAGAGACAGTAGGGCTATCACCTGACTCAAATGAGACAGTAGCGTCACAAGGTTTATCATCTGACTTTGTTTTTTTTCGCCATTTTCGGCAAGAAAAAATCTGAAATCCACTTCATCATTGATGCTGACATGGCTAATTGGCCAACGGCCAGCAGAGCTTATGGGATGGCGAGTTGTCCGTCGGCCGGCCGTCGTTAACTTTTGTCTTGTTACCACTCTAGGGCCTTCATTTTTCATCCGATTTTTACCAAGCTTTAATCGAAAACCAGCCATATCGGAATAATTTCACCGGAGTTATGACCCTTGTTTTGCTGAAAAATGCCATATTAAGCCTTGTGAACACTCTAGCACCTTTATTTATTATTTGATCTTTACCAAACTTGCACAGATTGTTAATATCAATAAAAGCTCGGACAACTTTGAAAACCAGCTAGATCGGACCATTAACAGCGGAGTTATGGCCCTTGATTTAGTTAAAAATGCTATATTTTGCCTCGTTAAGATGATAGGGGCTTCATTGTTCATCTGATCTTTACCAAACTTTATCAGATTGTTAATATCAATGAAAGCTCGGACAAGTTCGAAACCCATTCATATCGGACTAGTAACAGCAGAGTTATGGCCCTTGATTTAGTTCAAAATGCTGTATTTTGCCTCGTTAAGATGATAGGGCCTTCATTTTTCATCCGATCTTTACCAAACTTCATCAGATTGTTAATGTCAATGAAAGCTCGGCAAAGTTCGACAACCAGCCAGATTGGACCAGTAACAGCGGAGTTATGGCCCTTGATTTTGTTAAAAATGCTATACTTTGCCTCGTCATACGATAGCCTTCACTTTGCCAAACTTTATACTTTTTGTATTATTATTATTATTTTTTTAATTTTCAAATATTTTTATTTTTTTATTTTAATTTTTTTTTTTTTTTTTAATTTTTAGCTCTGCTGATCTCTCTACTGATCAGAGATCAGCAGAGCTTATGCCGTGGTGCGGCGTCCGTCTGTCCGTCCGTCCGTCCGTTAACTTTTATTTGTAGCGACTACTCCTCTGAAACTACTGGATGGATATTCATAAAACTTTACAGAAATGTTGCCCATGAAGTCTAGTTGATCCTAGCAAAAATTCATGTTGATGTGAAATCCAAGATGGCCGTCAAAGCTAAAAATAGATTTTTTAAATTCAATTTTGTAGCGACTACTTCTTGAAAACTATAAGTGATATTGATATGGGACTTTTTCTAAAATGATCAGCATGACATGATGTTGGTCCTTGTCGAAAATCATTTTGATTTGACGTTAAACATGGCTGCCAGCGGCCATCTTTGTTTACATAGAGTTATATAATGAAAACTTGTAGCGACTACTCCTCTGAAACTGCTTGACGGATTTTCATGAAACTTCACAGGAATGTTGCTCTTGATGTCTAAATGATCCTAGCAAAATTTCAGGTCGGCCGGAAATTCAAGATGGCCGCCACGGCTAAAAATAAACAAGTTTGTAGCGACTACTTCTTGAAAACTATAAGTGATATTGATATGGGACTTTTTCTAAAATGATCAGCATGACATGATGTTGGTCCTTATCAAAAATCGTTTTGATTCGACGTTAAACGTGGCTGCCAGCGGCCATCTTTGTTTACATAGAGTTATATAGTAAAAACTTGTAGCGACTACTCCTCTGAAACTACTTGGCGGATTTTCATGAAACTTTACAGGAATGTTGCTCTTAATGTCTAATTGATCCGAGCAAAATTTCAGATCGGCCAGAAATTCAAGATGGCTGCCACAGTTAAAAATAGATTTTTTAAAAAATAAGTTTGGAGCGACTACTTCTTTAAAACTATAGTGATATTGATATGGGACTTTTTCTAAAATGTTCAGCATTACATGATGGTTATCCGAGTCGAACATTATTTTGATTCGACGTTAAACATGGCTGCCAGTGGCCATCTTTGTTTACATAGAGTTATATGATGAATACTTGTAGCGACTATTCCTCTGAAACTACTTGACGGATTTGCATGAAACTTCACAGGAATGTTGCTCTTGATGTCTAATTGATCCTAGCAAAATTTCAGGTCGGCCGGCAATTCAAGATGGCTGCCATGGCTAAAAATAGATTTTCAAAATACAAGTTTGTAGCGACTACTTCATGAAAACTATAAGTGATATTGATATGGGACTTTTTGTAAAATGATCAGCATGACATGATGTTAGTCCTTGTCAAAAATCGTTTTGATTCGATGTTAAACATGGCTGTCAGCGGCCATCTTTGTTTACAAAGAGTTATATAATGAAAACTTGTAGCGACTATTCCACTGAAACTACTTGACGGATTTTCATGAAACTTCACAGGAATGTTGCTATTGATGTCTTATTGATCCTAGTAAAATTTCATGTCGGCCGAAAATTCAAGATGGCCGCCACGGCTAAAAATAAATTTTCAAAATACAAGTTTGTAGCGACTACTTCTTGAAAACTATAAGTGATATTGATATGGGACTTTTTCTAAAATGATCAGCATGATATGATGTTGGTCCTTGTCAAAAATTGTTTTGATTCAACGTTAAACATGGCTGCCAGCGGCCATCTTGGTTTACATAGAGATATATAGTAAAAACTTGTAGCGACTACTCCTTTGAAACTACTTGGCGGATTTCATGAAACTTCACAGGAATGTTGCTCTTGATGTCTAATTGATCCTAGCAAAATTTCAGGTTGGCCGGAAATTCAAGATGGCCGCCACGGCTAAAAATAAATTTTCAAAGAACAAGTCTGTAGCGACTACCTCCTGAAATCAAAATCATTCAGTAGAGCTTCAAAGTCATTGACCTCTTGTTTTAAATTATTATTTTTAAAATGATTTCCGGTATTATTATTTTTTTTTTTTTTTTTTTTTTTTAGCTCTATGTTGGATCAGTCGGACCAGTAACAAAGGAGTTCTGGCCCTTGATTTAGTTAATGCTATATTTTGTCTCGTTAATATGGTAGGGCCTTCATTTTTCATCTGATCTTTACCAAACTTTACCAGCTTCTTTAGTTATGGCCCTTGATTTAGTTAAAAAGCTGTTTTTTGCCCGAAACTTTCAAAAGACTGTAAATGGCTGTCACTCGCTTCATTGATGTTATAAGAGCCATGTTAGCAAGTAGAGCGTCCACAGGCCCTATTGGGCCTCTTGTTATGCTACATTGTATATTCAGTATATTTTTCTTTAATTTCTTGCGTGTTTCTGTCCTTGGCAAAAAAAAAAACACCTACCTACCTACCGATTTATGAAATCCTTATAAAAACAGCAAATATTTTTTTAAGGAGGGCCTAGATTTTAATTAAAAGGTAAAAAGAGCAAAGCCATTTATCACATCTATCCTTTCTTCTCATGATAAAAAAACTGCTTGAAAAACTTGTTAACTTCCTGTTCCAGAAGTGACTTCACTTGCATGTTGTCAGTGAATTAGTCAGAATTGAAAGATGTTGGTGCTCAGATGTGCAAAATAATAATTATGTTAACATAGTTACGCAAAGAGCCATTCTGCACTAAGAGGGATATATCTTAAAATCTGTGGAGCATTTTCTTATTTTAGCTCACCTGAGCTGGTAGTGCTCAAGGGTGAGCTATTGTGGTCGTCCGTGCGTGCGTGCGTCCACAATTACTTCAAATGACTTCTCTGAAACCGCTTGGCCAATTTTGACAAAACTTTACAGGAATGAGTCATGGCAACCGAAATAAAACAAGCTAGAAAACTTTAAAAATCTTCTCTAAAACTACTGGCTCGATTTCAAAACAATTTCACAAGAAATGAGGTTTGGGTGACCCTCTACCAAGATTGTTCAAGCCGGGTTGATTCGTCAAAAAATATGTTCGCCAGGGGGCGGGGCTGATTTTTCTATATTTCTATAGGGCTATTCCATAAAAACATACCAGGTACCCTAGGAAGGCAATTTAATAAACATCTGTGGGAATCCTATTTTCTAAAATTTGGTTCTTCAAAATCAATTTGCATCTATGGGTGGGTGTTCAATTTCAAAGGTGCCTTCCTGGGGTCTCGTGAGTTTTAATGGAATAGCCCATTATGGAAAACTTAAAAAATCTTCTCGTCTGAAACCGCTTGATGGATTTCAAAATAATTTCACAGAAATGATGTTTTGGTGACCCTCTACCAGTCTACCGAGATTATTCAAGCCGAGTTGATTCGTCAAAAAATATGGCCGCCAGTGGGTGGGGCTTATTTTTGCTATATGGAAAACTTAAAAAATCTTCTTGTCAGAAACCACTTGATGGACTTCAAAATAATTTCACAGAAATGATGTTTGGGTGATACTTTACGAAGATTGTTCAAGCCGGGTTAATTCATAAAGAACATGGCCGCCAAGGGGCGGGGCTTATAATTGCTATATTTCTATATGGAAAACTTAAAAAATCTTCTCGTCTGAAACCGCCAGATGGATTTCAAAATAATTTCACAGAAATGATGTTTGGGTGACACTCTATCAAGATTTTTCAAGCTGTATTGATTCGTCAAAAAACATGGCCGCCAGGGGATGGGGCTTAGTTTTGCTATAATTCTATATGGAAAAGTTAAAAAATCGTCTCTGAAACCGCTTGGTGGATTTCAAAATAATTTCACAGAAATTATGTTTTGGTGACACTCTACCAAGATTGTTCAAGCCGGGTTGATTCATCAAAAAACATGGCCACCAGGATGCGAGGCCAATTTTTGCTATATTTCTATATGGAAAACTTAAGAAACATTCTTGTCTCTAAAACCTCTTGATGGATTTCAAAATAATTTCACAGAAGTGATGTTTAGGTGACCTTCTACCAAGTTTGTTCAAACTGGGTTGATTCATCAAAACATATAGTCGCCAGTGGGCGGGCAGTTTCCCTATATGACTTCTGTATATATATGGAAACTTTTACCAAAGTTTTGTTAATGCTATCAGCCATAGGACATCCATCCCTGTCATCGTATATTGCTCAAAACATGACTGCCCTCAGGTGTGATTTAGGGCCCTCTTGTCTAATATAAAGGGTGAACAAGTGTGAATGTTAGAAAATCTTCATTCTATAAATATACCCAAAACATAAAAAAATGAGGAAGTAATATTGGACTTTTTGTTACCCCACCCTGACCAAATTATGGCTGTGACTTTTCAAATTTAACCAAGCAAAATATTCCTGCATGGTTGACTAGCCTATACTTGCCAATACACTGTATATAGAATGCTTTCATGTCTGATTTATATGACTTTTTTTATATTTATTTCAGCTGACCAAGAAGACATAGACTGTAACACTGAGCGGCTTATCATCCGATGTCTCACAGTCGATGTGTGTGTATCAACTCCCAGAGACGAAAGCCAGGAAGACGCCTTCAAAACTCTGTCTAGAATTGTGGATGAACTGACTGTTGAAGTCAAAAATGACCCAAAGAAGCACCAAGTAACTGTTGAATCCTACCTTAATGCGTGTTTACCAGAACCGAAGAGTGCAAGCATAAATCACAGGTTTCAAGATAAGTTGCTGGGATGCACTGCGGACGATCAAAAGAGATTCCGAAAAAAACTTCAATGTATGTTAGAGGATATAGAGGAACTGGATGTTTGTAACGGGGATGAAAATGAGGCTGCAGATGGTGGAAGTTAATGAAAATGAGAGGCTACAGATGGCGGAAATAATTCAAAATGGAGCTACAGATGAAGAAAGTTGAGCAGGTGGAAGATAACTCCCTGTCTGTGTGAACATGCACATGATAACATGCATAATGAACATTGTATTCTAGTCACTATTGGTGAGACAAACATGACTCATCAGGTGGCACACAATCTTTCTTACCAAACAAGCCTTATGATCCATGAGATAAATTGCTCATACATAATGACACAGTTTCAAAGAGTCATCTCCCTTCTGTGTTATCTCCCTTGAAAGGTTGGAGAGACTTACTTAGTGTTATGCTCTTTCATGCTCACTTCATTCATCTGTTATTTTACATTCCCTTGTATTCCATGTTTAAAAGTCCCAAAATGGCAGCAAAATTATGTTGTTTAAAACTACATAATGTAACTTTACAAAGAAATAGGGGAAAGACATGTATTAAGGGCTATTGGTCAGCCATCTTTGAAAAGATGATATGCATTTGGATGAAAATTTCAATTAACCATACCCCATCCATTTTGGATTTTCTTTTCAAAGATGCTGACCAATAGTCCTTAAAGCTGTCCTCTTTTGCATATATTCTTGAAATCTTCTGAAAAGAAGTTAATGTATGTAACTGTTACTGTATTTCATTTGCACTTTTACTAAGTTTCGGCCCCTTTGCCTTCAGGACTCAACAGAAAAACGTATTATTACTATGTGATGTCCATATTGGATAATAAACACAGAAATACCTAGTTTTATGTCAATATCTGTTTACTGGCTGTATACCAGATATCATCATTTTTATGTTGGTTCTTTAATATATCTAAATCAAAACTAGTTATCTCATAAATATTTTTGCCGGTAGAGAAGCTTACCCCTTTGCCGTAAATATTCTGTGTTTACATTGTTCCTATTCTCAGTAACAAGTGTCATGTGACCGTTACTAAATATAGACTGAATTGGGCCAGTCGTTTGAGCTGAATGTATACAGTAGTTATCATCATGTTCAGTTAAATACCGAATAATCCATGTTTGGGATGATGAAAACGTGACGGTGTGTAGTTATTAATTGAAACATAAAATACCATTGCATATGAATACACAAAAAAATATCTAGAAAAAAGCCATATCTACAATTTAAAATGTTTTTTTCAACTGTAGGCATCTTCACTTCGGCATTGATAATTTAAAGGGAAATAACTGTCTGCAAATTTAAATTGATTGATGGAACTAGTTGTCTCCCTTAGCTGAAACTGTTTAATTTGACGTAAAATGTCAGCTAATTTCCTGCGCATGCGCATTAGCGCGTGATTTCCCCGCCTGTGTTTTGTTTATAACGGTATTTATATAGGTAAACGGGTTGGTTTGAGAGGGTATGTTAACATTTCTAAACTATTTTTCCTCTCCAATCATTTGATGATAAGTGTGTAGTGATTTGTAAAGTGGAGTCGAAAAATAATCACAACATCGAGCGTTTTATTGATAATGACGAAATCTGGTGAATGACGATAACTGGTACACAACCAGTATATCAAATTTTCAAAAACGTTTTACTTCACTCTGTTGAAATAATTATCAATGGTGATTTTCGAATATGCCAGTTATGGTAAAAAACTTGACGTCTAACGTGAAAAAAAATCAAGAATGCTGTGTGGGACACATAATTCAGAGAATAAATTATTGGTCTTGATATTTTAAATGACAGTCATGGCCGGCTTTACTTTCTGTTTATTCCATAAGTACCGATAGTGTAACTTTTTACCCCCGCACAGGGACAGCATAATAATATGTACGGTAAACATTGTACAGCAGAATAAATGATCACAGCATCTCTCCCTGTTTTGCATATTGACTTTTTATAATAAATAAAAAAAAAAAAGAAAAGAAAAAATAATTAACAATGTTGTATTGTTTTAAATTAAAATCTTAGAGTAATGGTGGTTTACAGTTGTATAAAAGTTTACAAAAATCTGATTATTAATGTAAACACAGGTACACTCAATATTTCTTTCAATAATCTTAAAGTTTTCCAACCATGCTTTCATGCTTCATGAATTTATGTATGTTTATTTAAATCGAAATAAAAACACAACAAATATTTACAATTCAAATAATGCAATATCTGGGAAACGAGAAAAAAATAATATTTGATGACGTAGAAAACTTTGAACCGGTGAATTAATCCACAGGTAAATGTATTAATCAGTTATCTGGCAATAGTTGTGCAGCTATTCAATTCAGATTAGTCACATTTCCCCGTGCCATCACAAAGTAGTAAAAGTTATATCTACGTCATGTAAATAATACTTTTTTTTACATGCAATTTAGTAGCGGTTTTAAATTTTATGTTTCTTTCTGCGTCTATCAAGAAATGTTCATATGAGGTTTAAGAGTTATATTTTTTAATTGATAATGCTACAAAAAAGGGTGGCCATTCATCTTTAACTGTCTTTTATACAGAATTTAGTTTTGCATCGAGTATTTAGAATTTCTGTTCAGTGATATCGCATTCTTCATGATTGACTGGAATAACTAGAGAATACAAGGTCATTGCCTTTACTATCAAGTTTATTAGGCAAGGCTAAGAAAAAGACGAATGGCGAGCCTCGTATAGATGATCTGTACGGTTTACTAGTTTATTTATTAATTCGTATACCTGAGCTTATCGGTCATGTACATGTAGCATGTTAGCGGTAAATAAGCTTTCCATACATTTTCAATAACCATTTAACGTTCGGAAATAGGTCCTTCCTTATACAGAACGTTACCCTCCACATACATTGCCATATCGTGTTTTCTTTATTTCAATAATTGATCTATATTACCGGTATACCTGAAAACCTACATTTTAAAAAAATTGTTTGATTAATTTTGAACCCTTAGGTCAATAATTTTCTTCTCAAGAGATTTGATTTACAATGCTTTAGAAGTGGCGTAATATTTCTGCAAATTCACAATTCTTTGGTTGGATCTAAATTCAGTGTTGGACAAGTTTGTAAAGAGTTTGTGATACTTTTTGTTTGCGTGCCCTGAATTTATAATTTCCCATGTTTGTTGCATCATGGGATTCTTCCAAAATCTCCCTAATCAGCATTTGAAATTTGCAAATTTGAAATTTCTGTGGTAAAACTAGTTTAGTTAAGTTAGTAAATTGATTCAATAATGAATTATCCCCATTGATTATGTAACATTTTGAAATAATACATTTTTTTTCTTTCTTTTCTCTATCAATTTTACTATTTGTAATTCAACAGCATACTTCAAATACAAAATTAGCATTTGCACGGCCATAAAGCCTGAGGCTCGTGCATTAATATTTATTATTTGTACAACAAAAACTCTGTGAGTCCAGACCATTATTCAACTGGATGGAAAGTGAGGCCCAATTAAATGCATCTACACATTGTATATGAAACTAAACACATTGTGGAGGTTTTATTTCTATTTGGATTGACAATCAGAATTTTTCCTAGATCTCCTCCAGTCCCTTTACTTAAGTTTATTTAGCTATAAAACGTGCTATGCTCAAATATTATGTGTGTTGCTTTTAACCATTGTTGTGATGTTTCTTAGAAAAATACTAACATATATATATTTTTCAGTAACATAAATAAATTTTATTTACAAATATTTTTAAACTGGGTCAATTGTTGGGGACTTGTGTAAATCTCCAACCGTATTGTTGGGTCATTAGGTAGATTATTGGGTCAAAGCCCTAATATTGTTTTTCAAAAGGAGCCCCCTTAGGCCATTACTTTCCTTGTAAATGAACATATTACCCCAATACTGGTTTAGAGAGTCTGCACCAAATAATTTGTCTTTTGACCCAATATTTGTTTAATACATTGTAATTCAGGATTGTATGTAGAGGCCACACAATTATTCGCGTATGAATATGTATTATATGTGTCTTTTATAGGTCTGTCAAATTGTACCAGGCAAGAGTTAGATGTAATTTTAATTCATTATTAAGACCCTATTAAAGTGATGTAGCGATTATTTGACTGTTGGGTTCCATTATACGGTAATCCTTCACAAGAAGCCAGTAGCGAGTGAACAAAAACACAAACATACCTACCATCGCCTGAAAGATTTCCATATAATCAAACACAGCGCTTAATCTGTTGATTACATTTTAAAGTTTAAACCAGTCTGGTTTACTTTGCTGAAAGTTGTCCACAGATGATGTTGATGTTCACACCACACTGTTCATGTGATATATTTTGTGTTCAGATTTTATTAAAAATCTTGCTGATTATGAATTTTCTTTTAAGGTGAAATCTTTCACTCATAGA
This sequence comes from Cyrtodaria siliqua, assembly GCA_037043455.1. NCBI lineage: Eukaryota > Metazoa > Mollusca > Bivalvia > Adapedonta > Hiatellidae > Cyrtodaria > Cyrtodaria siliqua. The sequence goes on from JAWPHD010002537.1 coordinate 90,862, forward strand.
AATGTAATTGTCTTTCAGTGTCTTTTGGCGCTTTTCTCCGACAGCTGTTGTTTTATATACCGGTAGGCCATTTCCTCAGTTCTCGGTCATTCAACATTTGTATTGGATAAAGGGAAACTGAATTGTTGTTTAAACAATCATATCTACAGCTTGTTTTCCAGACTCATAGCCACTACATTTCAGTCTATATGGAAAGTATACTTATAAACACGATAATCTGGTTTGTGCCTGGGTGCATTTGGAGGTTGAATTATTATTTTTTTCACATTTGTTATAATCGATTTATAAGATACTGTTTTTAGCTTGACTTTTTCAAAAAAAAAGGGAGCTGTTATTGTACGTCATCACTTGATCGTCGTCTGTGTCGGGTTGAAGTTTGCATGTACATGTACGCTTGTATCTCCGAAACTACTTTACATAATGGATTAAATGATATAATGATGGAGCCTCCTTTGATAAACATAGCGTGAAACTTATTCTGGTTGTGAAATTTTAATTTTACCTTTTATAGCAAGGTTTTTAGCTCTACTGATCAGAGATCAGCAGAGCTTATGCCGTGGTGCGGCGTCCGTCGTCCGTCCGTCCGTCCGTCTGTCCGTAAACTTTTATTTGTAGCGACTTCTCCTCTGAAACTACTGGATGGATATTCATGAAACTTTACAGAAATGTTGCCCATAAAGTCTAGTTGATCCTAGCAAAAATTCATGTTGATGTGAAATCCAAGATGGACACCAAAGCTAAAAATAGAGTTTTAAAATACAAGTTTGTAGCGACTTCTTCTTGAAAACTATAAGTGATATTGATATGGGACTTTTTCTAAAATGATCAGCATGACATGATGTTGATCCTAGTCAAAAATCGTTTGGATTCAACGTTAAACATGGCTGCCAGCGGCCATCTTTGTTTACATAGAGTTATATAGTAAAAACTTGTAGCGACTACTTCTCTGAAACTACTTGGCGGATTGTCATGAAACTTTACAGGAATGTTGCTCTTGATGTCTAATTGATCCTAGAAAAATTTCAGGTCGGCCGGAAATTCAAGATGGCCGTCACAGCTAAAAATAGATTTTTAAAAAATAAGTTTGTAGCGACTACTTCTTGAAAACTATAAGTGATATTGATATGGGACTTTTTCTAAAATGATCAGCAGTACATGATGTTGATCCTAGTCAAAAATCGTTTTGATTCAACGTTAAACATGGCTGCCAGCGGCCATCTTTGTTTACATAGAGTTATATAGTAAAAACTTGTAGCGACTACTCCTCTGAAACTACTTGGTGGATTGTCATGAAACTTTACAGGAATGTTGCTCTTGATGTCTTATTGATCCTAGAAAAATTTCAGGTCGGCCGGAAATTCAAGATGGCCGTCACAGCTAAAAATAGATTTTTAAAAAATAAGTTTGTAGCGACTACTTCTTGAAAACTATAAGTGATATTGATATGGGACTTTTTCTAAAATGATCAGCATGACATGATGTAGATCCTTGTGGAAAATTATTTTGATTCGACGTTAAACATGGCTGCCAGTGGCCATCTTTGGTTACATAGAGTTATATAGTAAAAACTTGTAGCGACTACTACTCTGAAACTACTTGGCGGATTGTCATGAAACTTCACAGGAATGTTGCTCTTGATGTCTAATTGATCCTAGAAAAATTTCAGGTCGGCCGGAAATTCAAGATGGCCGTCACAGCTAAAAATAGATTTTTAAAAAATAAGTTTGTACAGACTACTTCTTGAAAACTATAAGTGATATTGATATGGGACTTTTTCTAAAATGATCAGCATGACATGATGTAGATCCTTGTGGAAAATTATTTTGATTCGACGTTAAACATGGCTGCCAGTGGCCATCTTTGGTTACATAGAGTTATATAGTAAAAACTTGTAGCGACTACTCCTCTGAAACTACTTGACGGATGTTCATGAAACTTCACAGGAATGTTGCTCTTGATGTCTTGTTGATCCTAGAAAAAGTTCAGGTCGGCCAGAAATTCAAGATGGCCGCCACAGCTAAAAATAGATTTAAAATAAATAAGTTTGTAGCGACTACTTCTTCAAAACAATAAGAGATATTGATATGGGACTTTTTCTAAAATGATCAGTATGACATGATGTTGGTCCTTGTCGAAAATCGTTTTGATTTGACGTTAAACATGGCTGCCGCATTTTTGTTTACATAGAGTTATATAATGAAAACTTGTAGCGACTTCTTCTCTGCAACTACTTGACGGATTTTCATGAAACTTCACAGGAATGTTGCTCTTAATGTCTTATTGATCTTAGCAAAATTTCAGGTCGGCCGGAAATTCAAGATGGCCCCCACGGTTAAAAATAGATTTTCAAAAAACAAGTCTGTAGCGACTACTTCCTGAAATCAAAATCAATCAGTAGAGCTTCAAGGTCATTGACCTCTTGTTAATGGATATTTTCTATGCAACATGTGACGGAAGGCACAGGCAATACACGGTGATTACGTATTAATAGATAAACTGTGAAATTGTGACGTTTTGGCATTCATAAACATCCATAAACTTAGCCTGGTACGCCAGGTGGGTGGGGTATATGCAGATAGAATATAACAAGTCATTGTTATCGCGCAGAAATCGTCACGGTTGGATAAGCACTATGTTGTAATATAATTACTGGTGAAAGTGATAGTACTTAATTTGGACAAAATCGGTACACACTGTATGAAATAGGCAGCGCAATCACATTGCGGAGTGGGTGGTAAATATCTGACACTTTTAATTGCCATGTATAATAATCTTTCATCATGCGTTTGCACTGGTTGTGAAAGCTATACTGACGTATTTCAATGTAATATTGGGTGTCGGCAAGGATGTAAATTAAGCACGATTCTGTTCTCTTTATTAATGATTTGATTGATGAATTAAAGCTTACGGTATACATATTTCAGAAGAAGTAGATGATATCTTTGCAATTTTATACGCCGATGACATGGCAAACTGCAGTGATACCGTAAGACTCCTACAATCCGAGATAAATGTTATTTACAACTTTTGCATTAGAACTGGTATGCAAATTAATCTAAAGAAAACAAAAATTATAGTCTTTAGAAACGGGGGCTATCTTAGAGGAAACGAAAACTGGGTTTATAATGGAAGCAAAATAGAAACAGTCTCGTTTTATAAGTATATGGGTTTATACATCACCCCGAAACTAATTTGGACTAAAGCAAAAAATATGCTTTCAATTCAAAGTAAAAAATCTATTATATCGCTATACAAACTTCAAAGAAATGTCGGTTTCTTTGATCATTATGAACTTTTTAAATTATTTGATTATGGTTGTGCCAATCTTAACATATGGATCAGAACTATGGGGATATGAATACTCCCCACTAATTGAAAATGCTCAAAACCAATTTTGTTGTAGATATTTAAAATTGTACAAAAATACATTTCACGCTTTCGCACGTGGCGAATGCGGCAGATTTCCTCTTTTTATTATTATTGTAAATGTATAAAATATTGGCTACATCTTATCCGAATGAACAATACAAGGTATCCTAAACAGTGTTATATTATGCTTAGAAATCTTGATGAGGTTGGAAGAGTAACCTGGGCAACACGTGTTAAATCCTTACTATTCAAATATGGTTTTGGTTTTGTGTGGATTTCAGAAGATGTAGGTGATGAGCAATTATTTATTTCTATTTTTAAGCAACGTTTAATAGATTGTGCCTTGCAAAATTGGCGTGGCGACTTAAACCAGTCAAGCAAAGCTATTCCCTATCAACATTTTAAAACACATTTGGATGTTGAAAGGTATCTAACATTAAACATACCATTGAAATTTAAAATTGCACTGTCTAAACTTAGATGTTCAGCACATTCTCTTTTTGTTGAAACGGGCAGACACAATAATATCGCATATGAACATAGAATATGTATGTTATGTAACTCTCACGAAATAGAAGACGAAATACATGTTGTTATGAAATGTTCGTATTATACAAACTTACGCAATCAATACCTTTTCGAAGTCAAAGGCGGTAACTTTAATAGTATTTATGTTTTCTACAATTTAATGAGTACAACAGATCCTTATAAGTTAACGCAACTTTCGAAATATGTGTATACAATGTTTAATAAGAGAAAACTGTTTTTTCCAAGCTCACAACATTGGTACATGAATAGAAACTCGATTTGGTATATTTGTCAGTAGTTGTACTTTTTGTACTAGTCCACTGTACTATATATTTCAATGTTTGTTACTATATTTGTTTGTCTCTTTATCTACTTTTGTCACATTGCTGTATAGTTGTATAATTTGCAATATGTTATTTGTATTATGGGCCAGAGGCCTAAATTACTTGGAATAAAATATTGTCTATTGTCTATTAAAACTTCACACATGTATCAATAAACAACATCAACCAGGTTATATAACATGCTTTTACTTTTTACAAAACTATGGCCTCTTTTATACTTGAACATTTGCTTAAGATATGAAATAATTCTATTCTGCAATTAATCCAAATTATGCCCTTCAACATAGCTTCCCAAAAAATATACAAGGCATTGACATTGGAGCATCAGCACCGACAGACTGTGCTTCTTGTTTGATGTAAAATGTGAAAACCCTGAACTAAATAGAAATAGAACATCATTTACAGTGAATTATCGTGTAATATATCACGGTTTGGAGGGCGTGTGAAATTATTTGTAACCAGAGGCCCCGGGTTCAATCCTCCGTGATGCCACTGAGTTTCGTCGGTGTGTTCTTGGCCAAGACACTTTCCCTTAGCCTCATCCGTCGGATGGAAACCGGGCGGTCCCGTGTTAAACAACATTCAATTCAATTGTTTACAATTGAACGACAAACCGTGATATATTACAAGATAATTCACCGTAAACGATGTTCTATTTCTGTTCCAATACCCATAAAATGTGAAAATAACGCACACATCTGAAATCTTTCGCATTGCTTTACTTACTCTCCTAACATTGCAAACGTTACAGTGATATCTTTCGCATTGCCTTGCTTATTCTGCTAACGTTGCAAATGTACAGTGATATATCGTTGAATATAACGAGATATTTTAAACTATTTTTTATATAGTGCAGGTGTATTCGAATGTAGAATTGAGATTTTTTTTTTTTTCAAGTGATTGGGAGTCCCTTCCCTTAGAACAAAGCGTACGAGGGATTGGATCTATTCCACTTTGTATTTACCGGCCTTTTAGAGAATATTAACATGCAGTGTGTTCTTGAACCATTATTGTTAATGCCAGATACACTTTCGAATGTAATCCTTTGCTGTATGGTATTTAAATTATTACTCTTTATATGCTAAGGTGTTATTATGTTACACTTTAATACATTTTTTATCAAATAAGAAGCTTTTTGTTATTTTATAATTTTTCCGTGGATGGCGATGTTGTCTATCAGTAATGGGCTTGCCTCGACCTATACATATTGTGAATTCTAAATTTTGTGATGGAACATTTCCATTGTGACCTTGAACAAGTTAATTACTCCTACCATACTACTTCATCCAATTGAGATGTCATCTTGTTCTTCCAATGGGGATGTCGTATTATCCGTTGCATGCGGATGTCGCTTTGTCCGTCGCATGGGGATGTCGCTTTGTCCGTTGCATGGGGATGTCGCTTTGTCCGTTATATGGGGATGTTGCTTTGTCCATTACATGGGGATGTAGCTTTGTCCGTTACATGGGGATGAATCTTTGTCCGTTACATGGGGATGTAGCTTTGTCCGTTACATGGGGATGTAGCTTTGTCTGTTACATAGGGATGTTGCTTTGTCCGTTACATGGGGATGTAGCTTTGTCCATTACATGGGGATGTAGCTTTATGGGGATGTAGCTTTGTCCGTTACATGGGGATGTATCTTTGTCCTTTACATGGGGATGTATCTTTGTCCGTTACATGGGGATGTAGCTTTGTCCGTTACATGGGGATGTAGCTTTGTCCGTTACATGGGGATGTAGCTTTGTCCGTTACATGGGGATGTCGCTTTGTCCGTTACATGCTGATGTAGCTTTGTCCGTTACATGGGGATGTCGCTTTGTTCATTACATGCTGATGTAGCTTTGTCCGTTACATGGGGATGTAGCTTTATCCGTTACATGGGGATGTCGCTTTGTCTGTTACATGGGGATGTCGCTTTGTCCGTTACATGGGGATGTAGCTTTGTCCGTTACATGGGGATGTCGCTTTGTCCGTTACATGGGGATGTAGCTTTGTCCATTACATGGGGATGTTGCTTTGTCCGTAACATGGGGATGTAGCTTTGTCCGTTACGTGGGGATGTAGCTTTGTCCGTTACACGGGGATGTCGCTTTGTCCGTTACATGGGGATGTAGCTTTGTCTGTTGCATGGGGATGACGCTTTGTCCGTTACATGGGGATGTCGCTTTGTCCATTGCATGGGGATGACGCTTTGTCCGTTACATGGTGATGTCGCTTTGTCCGTTGCATGGGGATATAGCTTTGTCCATTGCATGTGGATGTAGCTATGTCCGTCACATGGGCATGTCACTTTGTCTGTTGCATGGCGATGTAGCTTTGTCCATTGCATGTGGATGTAGCTATGTCAGTTACATGGGCATGTCACTTTGCCTGTTGCATGGGGATGTAGCTTTGTCTGTTGCATGGGTATGGCATTTCATCCGTTGCATGGGGATGTCGCTTTTTCCGTCACTTGTGAAGGTGGCTTGGTCCGTTGCATGGGGATGTCAGCCAGGTGGTCACGTGCTGGAGTGAATCCTTTGTGTGCATTACAGAACCAGAAGCATCTGTGGCAATTCTTTTGTATGCTTTCCCTCTCTCTGGAGCGACTTTAAATAATCTAAATAATGTGTTGATGAGCTATTAAACAAGTTTTATCATCATAAACTTGTACGTCAATTGAATCCTAAAGCTAACATAATGAATCATGTTGGATAAATCGTTGCTCCCTTTCTTAAAACAGTGATAGAGCGACATGATTGTGATGCCATTATGTGTAATATTTTAACGACTACAAGAAGAATATGACCCAATTAAAACAATCACATTTCTTACCATTTCAAACAGTCTATTATTACATTTTAGAATAATTTCTTTTTGTTTATAATTTGTCATTAAAGTAAAAAGAAATTCAAAACTCAATGAATGATGTAAAAGGTTGAAAACAGCTTTATATAATCAAAGAAAGTTAAACCGATAACAAACTCACCATGTTCTGAGAGCAGACAGAGTTACAGACTCCTTCAGTTCTCAAACACAGCGAGTTGCAAAATTTACTCCCTTTCTTAGTTATTTTTCAGTTTGTGTCTTATTTTGATGTTCATTGCTACTCGGGTATCCAGATAGGAAATGTCCACCCATTCCAGCCATAGACCAGATAGTTACACAAAACATGGCAGAAAATTACAAAATGTTTGCATATTGATAATATATTAGGTTCCTTCTACCGGAAATGAGATAGATGGGTGGCATCATAGTATGATGGCTTAGTGATCAAGTATCAAAATACTGTCAAGTAATTCTCACCCAACAAGTCATTCAGACGACTCAAAACTGAGGTCCCCACGTACCCCGTTCACCATTAACCATACTTACAGGGAATGTAGGTATACAGCCAAAATAGGATGTTAATTAAACACACAAGATATGATCATTTAAAGGTTATTTTGAAACTCATATGGAAGTCGCCATTTTGAGAGCTATGACATCATGGTGCTAAATTAAAAGAGGTGGAAAATTTATAAATATGATAATTTACTGATTTAATAAGGAAAAAAAATAATAACAGCAACAGTGCTGTAGAAAAAAAAAGTACACTAAAATGTAATAATGCATTATATGACCAACCAGTAAGGGATAATGCATTCATTTTCTTTGCTTTATCAATATGCCGTATATTGTAATTTAGAACTACGGTATGAAATCATAGTTTTCAAAATGGTGACTCCCTTATCCGTTTTAGAACAACCTTCAAATTGTCAAATACTTTTTAAGGTGATGATGGCGGTTACAGTGTGACAGACGGACGATGACGTATAAAGTGATCCCTAAGTGTCTGCCATGCTATGCAGGAAACACAAAATTTAAAATCCAGTTAACACACCTTATTAAGTTATACTGGGCCAGCAACCTCAGTGGGAGAGGTATGATGAAGTTTGTCATCCGACATGCCTCTCCAGGGAGCAAACCCACGTTGGGCAGATATCTGTAGGTCTCAAGTTGAAGACTTTGTCCACTGAGCTACTGAGGTCACTTCAAATGATAAGTATGTGCAAACAGAAACGGAGCACCGTATGTGCCCCCCATCAAGGGTCACGGGGCTACGCACCAGAGCAGGATTATTTAACTCAACCCACTAAGCACGACTATAATAGCCTTTGCATCCATTGTAAACCCAGATCAGCCTGCGAGTAACTGTACAATGTCTGACTGCTGATCAGTCATTTTCCCCAAAACACCCCTTTGTCACATAAATGGAATGGTCTTAATTCAAGGAAAGAACAATCCATTATATATATCTAGCGGGTTAAGGGTTAAAAACATGTAGTATTTCAAAAAGGATAACCTGCACATTTTATAAATACAAGCTATCAGAACAATTTGGTAGTCTAGAGAAGTAGAACGAATACAAAATGGCAAGTTTAATATTTTTAATAAATGGTACAAAATGAATTCATCAGTTATGTAAACACACAAGACATTTTAATAAATAAGGGACAAAGTTTTATCGTACTTTTATGATGCTACTGACAAGTATATACTCCGACACATCAGTTGTTTGCATCAGAGTCCAGTAAATGTCCAGTTGAAAATCTCGTACTAAAACATTAAAGATGTTTAAATCTTTGTACATTTATTTTTGTGAGAAATGGATACAAATAACAAATTTGCATTATGTATTTTTAAAATGCTCTACATGTATATGTGTTGAATTCACATACATGAAAGAGTGCCTCAAAGGTTCCGAATCCTTTAAAAGTGCTAACAACATTTATTTCGGGTTATAAATAGTTCATATTCAGTTTACAGTAAACAACTAATCTGAAAGGAAAAAGAAACGCGACACGGGAATTTCTGCTGTATATTGTATGTACAATATGCTGCTGTTAATCGAATGGCACATGGTCATGTAAGATCTTTCCTTTCGGGAAAAAGACTAAAACAACACGTAACACAGCAAATACATGTAGTATTCCTGCAGTTTCATTATTGACAGGGTACGCATTTGGGGCAAACTTAGGATGCAACATTTTGCAAACTCTTATGATAAATACAGTACTGAACTGGCTCAATTTTCCAAAGAGGAACTTCAAAATTTATGAATTTCTTGTTACGTACTTACTGTGATTAAAACGTCTACGGTACAACATCACAGTTGTGTCCTTTCTCTAACTGCAACTTTTTTTTTACAAAACATCTTGGGATTTCCTTGGAATATATATGGAATTAAATGTGCAGTATATACAATAAATAGCGGAAATTCCCGTGTCGCGTTTCTTTTTCCTTTCAGTATAGTTCATCTCCGTTTACAGTAAACAACTAGGTTCAAAGAACTTTTCCCCTTCTCAAAAATACATGACAATGTGGTTGAATTTTGATCTGTTGAATGATGTTGATAAAATGTTAAAATTATAATTGACAAGGATCATTTCAGTTGAAAATGATAATGTTTAAAATGCAGGCCATTACATAACTCTAAAATGAACAAATATTGCATTTCTGGACTCTCCCTGCACAAACTGGGACAATAATGTACATAAAGGATATCCAATGTTTGCACTATCTCGCGCAATGCCATTTAAGAAATGTCCAGAATCACAACTCAAATATATCAAGCAGGACGTCATTCATTTTACTTGTAAGACTTTCCGGATGCATGGCATGTGGTCTAAAACATGGCTGCTCAGAATGGATTCAAGTCACGAGTTTACAATATCACTTTAATACTTCTCTTATAATTAAATTTCTCAATTGGGACTATCATCTTTTAATCATCATACCTGTATATATATTTTTCATAAAAAACAGAGAATTAAAGTTACGAGTTACCAACTGTTTATGGCTTTCATTGGCAAATTATGCCTTTTATCACATAACTTGCTGTGTAAGAGTGTAATAAAGCTATGATATAGATAGCTTGATACAATAATGTAATAAATATGCAAATGAAAGTTGCCTTTTCCGGTCAGCTCAATCCAAATTGCCTTGTTGATTTTCGTGATTGTTAAAAATACTGGACTATGAAATCGATGAGGCAGTTCTGATTGATGGGTTTGGTATGGAAAAGAGCACTGAAGCAACATTCAACGTCATTATACGACACAATGTAAATAACCAGCTAAATTAATATATATACACTATGTGGCATTTTCTGTCTGAAGTTACGTGGCAAATAGAATCTCACATTTGTGCCTATTTAGTATTGAACTTATTAAATGTGTTGCACAGCCTCCATATAATTTTTTTTAAACTTATTTTATAACTTCAATATTTAATTAAACAGACACCAAGGCTTTTTTTAACCTATTTATGTGGGACCGAAATTCGGTCTCTTCTCAAATACAAAAACCTCTATTTTTTTCCCAATTCTGGGGTAACAAATTCCCGATCTTATAAAGTACAAAAAAAACTTTTTTTTAATAAAAGTGACAGATTGTACATAGTTTGTTTATTAAAATAAATCAATTCTAAAACCTGATTGATATTATACATAAAGCATACATTTTAATGAAAATTTTCCCTAAAAAGATTCGAGTAAACAGTGAAAATCACGCTATTTTGTTCCCAATTTGGACAGTCTCTTGCTTCTTTTTCCCAAAATCAGCAGGCCTAGGCCTTTTCCCAATTTTCTTGAAAAAAAAGCCATTGTCACTCATATACTATTAACACAGCAGCTCAGTTAATTGTGGTGCAAATCCTCTGTTGTAAAACTTAGCAGTTTGTATAGGTACTTCAAAATTAGAATATCTAAACTTGTCATCTAGAGACATATAGCTTAAATAACAAGTGTGACATTATTTGGCTCGCCTTCCTAAGAACAAAATGTAATTTTGAACATCTCTCAATGCTCTTCTACATTCATTTCAAAAGGCGATTGCAAACTTTGAATTTATTATCCAAGCATGTGCAAGTATATATAAATGTTAGATCACAGAGTATGACATAGCACAATGCAATAGTATATAGAATCCTACATAATAAAGGGGAAGAACTCTTGTCAAATCTCATTCCATAAAGTTCACATTACAGCTTTAAAAGTACAGTACCCAGATTGTCAGTCTGACATGTTTTGATTTACATATTTTACTGAAACTAAATCTGTTTTTGGCAAATTGAATATCATGAATTGTCAATAGCAAAGTTGTTTCTATGTGGATGGTATTTCTCCGATGTTTCTCTCTCCCAAAGACATTTTACCCTTGTATGAGATAACTGCACTGATTGGTGGATTCCTGTGATCTAGGTAGAATATCGGAATTACAACGCGAGACCAGTCTACACACTTCAGGTGCTGCATAACTACAAGTGTTATTACATTTTTCTGTTACAGTCGACCAATGAAATCGAGCCAGACAGATTCAGATGCATTTGATATTCATGTAGATTGGAGTCTTTTAATTGGCAACATGATAATTCCATATTCATATATAGCCTTATATATATATAACTGTCAATATTACATGTCCAAAATGACGTCACAAAAATACAATTTTAGCCCTTTAGTTTATCATCCGCTTCACAAAATAGTGCCCACACCTTGAATCACAATCACATTTTATTGCAATAATAAAATACAAATTTATAGTCTCTAATCATCTGCCTCACAAATGTTCCCCACACCCTTAGTCACAATCACAATGACATGACATTATTGCATTAATATATGTTTTGGCACAAGTACATGCCAAATGCTATAAGACTGAACACTTGCCTGTGATTACAGACTTTTTGCCGTGAGTTCTTTGCTTACTTGGCTGTAAGTGTATAGTACCTTCGTCATTATACGTCATTTTTATTTTTCCGTTTTTTCCATTTTTAGTGCCTTTTGGCTTATTATTCTTATCGAGTTTCACTTTAGTCTTTGGCGATGAATAAGTATAACTGCTTCTGTTGTGAAAGTCTTTTGTTTCTTCATGACTGTTGGAATCCATATTTATGAAATCTGTGAACAAAAGAAGTACATGTAGACATTTGATGCATATACATAAATGTATATGTGCAACATAGAGAAAAACAACTTTTTTGAAAGAAACTAAACTTCGAAATATTGCTTCAAAACTGTTTTTTCCAAACTCTATCAATGTGTTGAAGTCATAAAATAATGCATATCTGCCGGTTAACATGACTAAAAGTAAAATTATTTATGAGTATTTAAAATATCTAATTGAAAATGCATAAAAAGAATTTAAATGAAAACTAGAACTATCACTGAAGGTGATAAATACCCCCGCAAACAATTCTTTAGTAAGACCAATGGCAATTATGTGCATGGCATTGAGTGAGCAGCACCAAAATTGTGTCCCGCACACGTACACTTCATGTTTATTACATATACAAAGTTTCAATTCAATATCTTCAAAACTGTAAAAGTAGTTTCCCTCCACAAGATTGCATATGCTGATGTAGACTAAGTAAAAGGGCAGTAACTCTGAATAATTGTAGTATTTTTCAAAATACCAATTGCAGATGATTTGAATGGTGCTATATAACAATATAAAGTTTAAACTGAACCTGAATGCACACTTTTTTTAGTAAGATAACTTTGCATGGCATTGAATCAGCGGCATTGAATCAGCTGCACCAAAATTGTGTCAGGCACATGTACACTTCATGTTTATTTCATACACAAAGTTTCAATTCAATATCTTCAAAACTGTAAAAGAAGTTCACTCCACAAGATTGCGTATGCTGAAAATTGTGTCACACACATCTACACTTCATGTAGATCATATACACAACATTTCAATTGAATATCTGGAAAACTGTAGAAGTAGTTTGCTCCACAAGATTGCATATGCTGAATATATATAGCAATTTTGAATAAGTGCAGATCAAGGACAATAACTCTGCATGGCACTGACTGCACCAAAATTGTGTCACGCACATGTACACTTCATGTTTATCACATCTTCATGTTTATCACATAAAGTTTCAATTCAATATCTTCAAAACTGTAAAAGAAGTTCACTCCACAATATTGCAATTTTGACTAAGTTCAAGGGCAATAACTGTGCATGGAATTGACCAAATCAAACTAAATTAAGTCACGCACATCTACACTTCATGTTGATCACATACACAAAGTTTCAATTGAACACCTGGAAAACTGTAGAAGAAGTTCGCTCCACAAGATGCATATGCCGAATATAGCAATTTTGAATTAGTGCAAGGGCAATAACTCTGCATGGAATTGACCGAGCGAAACTAAAATTGTGTCACGCACATGTACACTTCATGTTCATCAAGTATATTAAGTTTCAAATCAATATCTGGAAAACTGTAAAAGTAGTTTGCTCCACAAGATTCAACAGACCGACTGACCAACAGTCCGCCCGCCACAGTGACTCCTATATACCCCCTCTCAAACTTCGTTCGCAGGCGTATAATGAAATGCATAATTTGACGCTTTGGCAATGATAACAATAGTGGGATGTTTTGCCTGGCTGGTTAAGGAATTTATATTGTGAGTTTGGATTCGCAACCGATGTAAGTTACATATACCGAGGGAAAAAATTAAGCAAGTTTTTGTTGCACCCTGGAAATAATACATTTTTGGTTGTAAAATCAAGAAACTAGTTGTAAATTTTGTGTCTACGTTCATTTATTCGTTACGTCATTAAACTGTTCGACTGTTATTGATGTGTGTTTAATAAAATTTTGTGTCTATGGCAGTAGTAACGTTCATTTATTCGTTACGTCATTATTGAATTGAATGTTGTTTAACGGCTCATCAACACAGTACAGGTTATTTAGAGCCGCCCCAGAGAGAGGGGAAGGATACATAGGAATCCGGGAACCTGCCCTACTCTTATTATCGAATAGATTCCTATGGTTCTTTAACGTGCTCGGTTGATAGACCGATACACGGGACCGCCCGGTTTACGTCCCCATCCGACAGACGAGGCTAAGGAAAAGTGTCTTGCCCAAGAACACACCGACGGAACTCAGTGGCACCACGGAGGATTGAACCCGGGGCCTCCGGTTACAAATCCGCCGTGCTACCGACTGCGCCATGCCAGCCCTCATTAAACTGTTCGACTGTTATTGATGTGTGTTTAATAAAATTTTGTGTCTATGGCAGTAGTAACTACTGCCATAGACACAAAATTTTACTGAACACACATCAATAACCTACTGCCATAGACACAAAATTTTATTAAACACACATCAATAACAGTCGAACAGCGTCATTAAACTGTTCGACTGTTATTGATGTGTGTTTAATAAAATTTTGTTGAACACACATCAATAACAGTCAACAGTTTAATGACGTAACGAATAAATGAACGTAGGGGTCAATACCGTAAAGTCCCAAAATGTCTGTATACAGTATTATTTCATCTAAAAAACCTGCTTAACTTTTTTCCCTCAGTATATATACCTTATCGTTAGCACGCTTACAAACGGTGGACATCTGTTGTAAAATGTGCCTGTTGTTGGTGTATAGCAGCTTTAATGGAAGTATCTATAATACCTGTCTCATTTTATATAGCACTACACTATGAAATTACATTATGAAACCAATACGAAACACTACAAAATGAAATCCAATATGAAACTACAAAAGAAACCCATATGAAATTATAATATGAAAATACAATATGAATTCTACAACATTAACTAACTCAGTCTTACACGAAGAAAGTCTACATTGGATTTCCTGATCCTTGACAGACATAAAATGATTATACAAATTATAGTTACCAGCACTAATAAACTACTTTATTACATTTATGTGGGTGAAAGCTCAGGATTTTTCAGTGAAAGAATATTCATCATCGTTAAATATTAATAACTAACTCTAAACACAAAAACAACTAACTGCGACGTTGTTATGACGCCAATAAGGTGTTGCTGACGTCGACATCATCCGCCGATAACATTCAATAAAGGGAATAATTTTGGTTGAAATCATACATAAACTGATTGAAAATGTAATAAATAGATTATTTAACTGCTGGCATCGATTATAGGGACATCCTTCACTCGATGGTAGACGTGTATTGTTTTTTCACTCACTTGCATATGCTCGCTCATGAAAAGAACCACACACCTACCATCTTGTAAAGGATTTTCCTATAGATTGCGATATCCTAAATATAGCATGGGCTTGGCCATGCCCCTTTCCAGGAGTGACCTGAGCCAGAAGTGAAAGGTCACAAAAATTAAAACATGCCAGATAAATGTTTCAAAATACATTTTCAGAGTTGTTAATAAATAACATTTATTAAAATGAGGGAAATTGTTTTTACCAAATGTATTTTTTAAACATGAAATTGTGAGATTAACCCCACTCAAAAACAGGTAATCTTTACTGCGGTGTTGCATGTAAACAGATATGGTGGCTCCCGTGTACAATTCTGTAGGGGAAACATGCTGAATTTTAACTTTTAGCACATTGGACTTGGACTTACCTTGAAAATAAGACACATCTTTTTGAATTTGTATGTTGTTGTGTTTTTTTCGGAAAACCTTGCATTGTGGCCTATGGAAAAGCAATTAGTTTACCGCAACCTATAATCGACGCCAGCAGTTAAAAAATCTCAATGTAATAGGTAAGATAACTCGCTGATCATATCTCGAAATAAAGAAGTTAGCAGTGACTTCATTCCATGGTTACCACTTGTTTCTCCGACTGCTTCGGATTAATATTTTAGACCAACCTTTGTCCATAGACTCACCTGCATTTATCTGATTTTAAAAATACTCATCTCTGTCTACTTAACTAAGACAATGACTGACCTGTGTCATCTATCGAAAACAATGACTCACCTGTGCCGATTTGATGGAAGCTCTGTGGTTCCTCTTCCTCCTCACAATTCAACTGGTGTAAATACTTCTCTGACAAGTAATCGAACACTGCAATAGCAGGGAAGTACATAGTAATCCTGGTTATCCATGGGCTACAGTTTGCTAATTGGTCAGTGGTTGGAAACATGGGGAAGTAACATAGCAATCATGGTTATCCATGGGCTATAGTTTGCTAATTGGTCAGTGATTGGAAACATGTGGCAGTAACATAGTAATCGTGGTTATTCATGGGCTACAGTTTTCTAACTGGTCAGTGATTGGAAACATGGGGAAGTAACATAGCAATCATGGTTATCCATGGGCTACAGTTTGCTAATTGGTCAGTGATTGGAAACATGGGGAAGTAACATAGCAATCATGGTTATCCATGGGCTAGTTTGCTAATTGGTCGGTGATTGGAAACATGGGGAAGTAACATAGCAATCATGGTTATCCATGGGCTACAGTTTGCTAATTGGTCAGTGATTGGAAACATGGGGAAGTAACATAGCAATCATGGTTATCCATGGGTTACAGTTTGCTAATTGGTCAGTGATTGGAAACATGGGGAAGTAACATAGTAATCATGGTTATCCATGGGCTACAGTTTGCTAATTGGTCAGTGGTTGGAAACATGGGAAAGTAACATAGCAATCATGGTTATCCATGGGCTACAATTTGCTAATTGGTCGGTGATTTGAAACAGGCACATTAGTGATCATTATGATTTCTACTTGGTATTGATGGATATCGCTTCAGACAGAATAATTATATTTCTACTGGTAATTATTACCCACATTCCTACTTGCCGGTTTTTAGGAACTACTTTCTTTTAAACATTATCTTTTATGTTTCATCTTTTCAATTACACGATGGCCTGACACTTGATTCATTGAGAATTATGTGATTAGTATCATGTATTCTTGTACTGGCTATAATAAGAAGTTCAGAGGTCAGTATTAGGCTTTTATTACAGAATAAACACTTTTTCCCAGCCAAATCTTGATATGTAAGACATGAATTAATTACCATTGGGTTTCAAATATGCAATATAATTCCCTTGGGCAATACAATACTGATATAAAACTATAGTGCTAAATAAACTTGTTATTTTATCAGTTTTATAACACCCTTGCAAATTAAATCCCGTATTTAAAAACCAATGTTATCTAAACTCTAAGCAATGTTAGTTTAAAAGTAATTTATTCCAACATTTTCAAAACATAATATATTTTGATACAGCATATAGTTAATAGGACTGGAACAGAAGAAAAAAACAGTTATAGAGTTGTTCTCCCTATGCAATGCTATAATAACTATATTATCAGCATACGGAGCTAGTCCGGGTACCATGGGGTCAATCTGGTGGAACGCAAAAGTAGTGAAAGACACGGGGCTCAGGTATGTATTGAATGTTTTCCTTTATTTCTGAAACATTTAACTTGCTTCTGGGGAAAACCACACCAAAATTGAAGGTAAGATGGACATGCTGCACTACTTTTTGTGAAGCACAGTTTGAAGTGTACTTTGGTCACCTCAGAATTCAAAAAGAAGGCGGTTACTTTCAGTTTGGAAAATATTTTGGAAAAAAAAGGTCATGCCATCATCTAAGGCCGGGATTTGTCTCCCCTGATGACACTCTCCAAACAAATATTGACTAGTATTTGATTCCCATCTGTTTTCATTGTTGGTTTTGCTATGTAACAGTATGAATTTAAACACCTTATTTTATCACATAACATGGCTTCTGGGGGTGTAATATAAAGACCAGACTTATTTCTCATAATACACTTGTGTATTACAGATGCAAATGAGGACCGAATCACTGTGTTTGTGTATAGTAAATCATTTAATTCCAATAGTTTGCATGGTATATCATACGATACATTCAGACACCTTAAATAGTTATCCCTATTTGAAACCTAACTTTATAAAATGCATGTTAGTAACGTTAAATTATTTGTAGAGCGAACGCGTTACAGCCGCATAACGTAGCCGACGTGATAAATAGAATCTTACATTCGTGACTGTGACTTTAATAATGACTATAATAATACACAGTCACTCAGGTAAGATTCTCTATATATACCATTGCGAACTCTTTTTTCATATTTAAATTTGTTAACAAAATTGTATATATGAACTCAAGTATTTTTTTTTCTGAAAATACTACTGTTTGAAATTAACTGATTTATAAAAAAAATAAAAAAAATGTAGCTTCTATAAACGACCTAATCATTGGGAATATGCAAAACTGTCCCAACGTAACTTCGGAGCTAGTGACCATGGTCAAAAATTGTATATAAAGGTGTGACTTTTTATTTTTTCATTTTTTGTCAAAGAATCAGGCTTTATTTGAAAAATCGAGGAATGTTATTCACGTAATGATGCTCATAATTTGCTCACAACCCAAATTAACTCCAGATATGTGCTTTATTTAAAGCCAGGAATTTCTCTCCTGTAGAAGAGTATTGTGTTTTTACTCATCTATCATCAAAATCTGCTAAGTTTTGGTGAACTGATATGAAATAAACCAAAAAGAATGTTGAACTCCGACCATGTAGCATCCATACAATCTATTTATACAAAATATGCTATTGCAAAATGCGGTATGAGGATTTTTTTGCTAATTTCGGAGAAAGCTGTGACAATGAACAAGAGCTTATGTCACTACACTACTGGAGCGTGTATAAACGAAAGATTCCTCAAACGAACCTTGACGGATGATTCATCAGCACTGACTTACTATTTTCTGTCATTTTTATATACCATTCATGATGTTTTCACGTGACGTTTTCGCCAAAGTACCCATTGTTCTGACAGAACATAGGTTAAAATACATTATTGGTGCAATATAATCAATAGTTAATTAATAGTTAGTAATATGCAAAATAATTTGCTTTGAACTCTATTATTAATAATGATTTGAAAATATCTAAGTTATGCAAAAAAACAATGGGACACAGGGAGAGAATACTCAATATCGCCGTGTGTCCGTTCACATAAGTCCTACCTTCCTCAACATTGAGGTTGTCCTTGACAGACGTTCTGTAGAACCTCAGTTGTAACTTCTTGGCAAGGGCCTCTGCCTCCTCCCTGCAGTATACAATAGTAAGTATGTAATGTGCATGTTTGGTTGTAATTGTTACCACAATTATACCACAATTAGACATTGGTATCACAATTAGAGGTTACCACAATTATACCACAATTAGACATTGGTATCACAATTAGAGGTTACCACAATTACACATTGGTATCACAATTAGAGGTTACCACAATTATACCACAATTAGACATTGGTATCACAATTGGAGGTTACCACAATTATACCACAATTAGACATTGGTATCACAATTGGAGGTTACCACAATTATACCACAATTAGACATTGGTATCACAATTGGAGGTTACCACAATTATACCACAATTAGACATTGGTATCACAATTAGAGGTTACCACAATTATACCACAATTAGACATTGATATCACAATTAGAGGTTACCACAACTATACCAAATTAGACATTGGTATCACAATTAGAAGCTACCACAATTATATGACAGCTGGACATCGGTATCACAATTAGAGATTTTACCACAATTATACAACAATAAGACATTGGTATCACAATTAGAGGTTACCACAATTATACCACAATTAGACATTGGTATCACAATTAGAGGTTACCACAATTATACCACAATTAGACATTGGTATCACAATTAGAGGTTACCACAGTTATACCACAATTAGAAGTTATAGTATGTTAGCCATCCGTAAGAATCGACACTTCCTCACAAGTCGAGCTCCCAGTGGGTTTCGAACCTGCAGCGGTGAGAGGCGAGAAGGTCAGCAATGCAACATTGTTAACCCCTCGGCCATGAAGATGCCTTATTGAACATTTAGTTTGATAACAAAAACTTCAATGCATTGCAATGCCAGTATGTCGCTGTTCACGTAAGCCAATATGTACTAGTAAATCGTTCATGAATGGTATTAACATGTTTTATCATTGTCATCAATTACTGAGTTCTAAGTACTGAGAGTAATTTTATTTAGTCAGCAACAAGGGGTGTTCCCAATGAATTGAACACATATTAAAATGAGTAACACATCGATAACCAGTCATACACGTATCATAGACATTGCCAATTACTGGAATAAACAGGAAATAACGAGCAAGGCTGGTCAGTTTTAAATGAGGAATGGTGTCAGACATAAATCTCGGTTAGTGCGTGTTTTAGTAATTACCTACCCATGTTAATTGTGCAAGTTGACACGTGACAGGAAATGTGTGACTTATCGCCAAACAGGTCTGCCAATGAGGTCGTTAATATTTATATTGGACTATTTTCACACAATTCATTTATGTGCGAATTTACGTCCTCTTCAAATTGTGTTTTTTGATAGAAATGTGAAATTTAATGCCCACCAAATAAAATGATTCCAAGTTATGTAAAGTCTATTAATTGTATCGGCGATTTGTGTCTTGAGCAATTCTATTTTGCACAATTACATTCTATACTGGCATGCTATACATGCCAATCTGAGATGTTAAGCATGTGTTTGCTTGCGCGATCTTTCAGCATGCAATGGCACTAGTATATTTATTTTAAAACATGACAAGATGCATTTTTATTGTAAAATACAGCCCCGTATCTCTTGGGAATATCTGAAAGCATGCATTCCATACTGACCTATTCATGTTAATAATCAATACATAACCGATAACATTATGCAAATTGTCATTCAGGAAGATCATTACCATCATAATTAATAACAATTAATGTGTACCTGAATGACAGATGGAATATATTATATGGCAAATTTGCATAACATTTATACAACTTCCTTGCATAAACATCTCTAACCTAAATGAAATAACCAAGTAAGCAAGCATGAGTTTCCTACTAAGATCATGAGAGGACTATCCAGCTGTATATTACTGTGTATTTTATCTACAGATATTAATGTTGTTTGTAAAATGATGCTGACCTGGTGGCCCTGACCTTGACATGCATGGTATGTGCCAAGCAGTTATATTGATTTTTTTCTAACTTCTTTGTCCAGTTCAAACAATATATGCCAACACAAATATATATTCTTTTAGATCAATTCAGCATGAATTTGCTGTAACCTTGACCTTTAACACAGACAAGAACAACTGATGCAACTAACATCCTCTAACAGAGATTTTCATGAAAACAGGTAGAGAAATAATTCTTTAAATAATTACATTTGACCTATCTACATTGTGACCTACATTGTGACCTTTGACCTACCTTTGAGGCAGGGGTCTGTTATTGCACTGTAGTAGTCACTGAGGCAGAAAACAACACTTGTTGTATGTAATGAAAATTTGCTTGCAGACAGGTGTGGCTTGGTGTCATGGTTGTCATGGAAACATAATTGACCTACTTACGGTTGTATGAGGGCCTCATCTATGAGATCTATCTTGTTTTGAACTATAACCATGCTGATTTCTCCCACCTCATCTTCTACCTGTAAACAAAAAACATCTGATGATACAAGCGCAAATTTCGTGGAATTGGGATACCCACTAAATTCTTAAATTAATGCATAATAAAAAGCATAAAAAATGTGACAAGAAGGTATTTTTTGTTTGTTTTTTGCTTAAAATGTTATGCCCGCCCCCACTTAACTCCTTAATCACAACAGATATATACCACAATACCATACTGTATTTTTGTTAACATCCAGGGAAATTGTGTATTAGTATATTATAGTCATAGTTAACAGGATTGAAATAAAATAACAAAATTCTTATAGAGTTATGCTATTGACATCATATAAGATGGGTAATAATAATGTTATTACATTTTTATCAGCAAAAGATTGGGATTTCCAAGTGAAAGAATATTCATAATTGCTAAATATTATTAACCAACTCTGAACACAAAAATAACTAACTGTGATGCTGAGTTATGACGTTAATAAAGTGGTGCTGACGTCATCCGCCGATAACGTTCAGTAAAGCGAATAATTTCGATTAAAATCATGCACAAACCATTTAAAATGTTCTGCTGTGTTCGATTACAGGGAAATCCTTCACTCGATGGTAGACGTGTTTTGTTTTTTCACCCATTCGCATAAGCTTGTTCGTGAAGAGAACAACACGTCTACCATCTCGTGAAGGATTTCCCTATAATCGATCCCAGCAGTTAAATAATCTCTATATTTTTACCTAGAGTTTTTACGCTTACATATTTACAGTATCTTCGGTGACCAGCATGCTCTGGAGTCTAAGTAAGAATGATAAATTATGACAAAATGTTGTCTCGAGAAAAAGGTTGATGGTTGGTAGAATGGTGTTTTATGTCATTTTCAGCATGGTTAAGGCTAAATGTGACGGTTAATGTTTTAGTCGTGGAGGCAGAGCACCCACAAGAATCAGTACTATATACATTTCGCCATCCATAAGAACTGACACTTTCTCACTTACAAGTCAATCATCTCCCTGAGCTAGATTTTTACCTGCAGCAGTGTGTGGTGAGAAGGTTTCAAACGCAGCATCTAAAACAATCCAAGCCATGGCGGAGCTTCCATGACAAAGGTTAATTATATTTATTGAGTAGGTTTCATGATAAATATTTGGGGCATTAGAAAACATCCCTATATACCAACTATCATATTCAGGCGTGACAGATTATGGAACGCCTATATTTTGCTGTCATCAGATTATAACCATGTATATTTATAACACAATTTATCGACACTGATAAATGACCGTCAAGTACTGTAAATACCTTTCTCTTCCAAGATTCGATGGCCTCAAAAGAATCCCTGTCAACCGTCGAGAACGCCAACACACATGCTTGAGCACCTGCAAGTATATGAAATATAAACTTAATTATTTTACATTGATTACAAAATGGGCTACAAACTTATATTATGAGTGACATTCACGATTGATGACAGTATTATTATGTAGGAGATAACTGGAGAATTCCAGGAAATCCCATGTATACAATTGGGCTGCCAGTGAACCTTCTCACAGGCAATATTGAATATTTGGAACCCAGGGTGGCTTGCAAGGTCAGAAGGGAATTGGCTTTTGACAGTGCACTACCCAGATATTTGCAAGTTAAGAAGGAAACTGGCTTTTGATAGTGCACTACTCAGATACTTGTAAGGTAAGAAGGGAATTGGCCGTTGACAGTGCACTACCCAGATATGTGTAAGGTGAGAAGGAAACTGGCTTTTGACAGTGCACTACTCAGATACTTGTAAGGTAAGAAGGGAATTGGCTGTTGACAGTGCACTACCCAGATATTTGTAAGGTAAGAAGGCAATTGGCTTTTGACAGTGCACTACTCAGATACTTGTAAGGTAAGAAGGGAATTGGCTGTTGACAGTGCACTACTCAGATACTTGTAAGGTAAGGAGGGAATTGGCTATTGACAGTGCACTACCCAGATATTTGTAAGGTAAGAAGGAAACTGACTTTTGACAGTGCACTACCCAGATACTTGTAAGGTAAGAAGGCAATTGGTTTTTGACAGTGCACTACCCAGATACCTGTAAGGTAAGAAGGAAACTGACTTTTGACAGTGCAGTACCCAGATACTTGTAAGGTAAGAAGGGAATTGGCTTTTGAATCAGCACTACCCAGATATTTATAAGATAAGAAAAGAATTGGCTTGTACATTTTCAGTGGTGTAGGTGAATATGAAATAAATGTATTAGCATCTATTATATGTCTTTCGGATTACTAAGTAAAACAAGATTATTGGAGCAACTATATCTTGTGTTGAATATTTTGAGACAATTACAATGTTCGCGAACTCTATTTTCCCATGAAAGTGACAAAACAGTTTTTAAATGCGACAGAGTTCAATATAATTGAAAAGCATAAATGTTTATGTAACATAAATATATAGCATAATTTAAGTTCTCTTTTTTATGCTGATTTATAATCACTTGATAAATGTACACATTTAAAAACCGAGTCTCAAAGCAACTCAGTCAGGATCAAAAGCAAATTTGTACAAAAGTGAGAGGCACCACCTTTCCATATAGCTCGACTTTCAAAAAGGCTTATTATGATGCAGGTGTTCACATGGATTTCTGTATCTGTGAAATTCACTAATAACAGTCTATTAAATCATTTTAGAATTATTTTTGTTTAGAATTTGCCATAATTATCAAAATATCAATAAACTCATTACTCAGTGAGTAATGCAAACACTCAAAATATACATTCTTATGCAAAAATTAGAACTCACTGTGTTCTGAGAACACACTGTCTCCTATATAGGACTCACTGTGTTCTGAGAACACACCGAGTTCCATGTTTTGAATGTAAATAAATATTTTAAGTGTTTGCATTACTCATTGAGTTATGAGTTTCTTGACTTTCTGAAAGGCAAATTCTAAACAAAAAATAATCTCTAAAATGATTTAATAGACTGTTTAATATGGCGAATGGTAATGGGGGCGGGGATTGGGGGGACATGTTCTGGAAACATCAATATCGACATCCGCACCTACGTACTTATCTAAGATCTGCCAAACTGCAACATCACTGAGGCACAATTATTTTAATGATGTCACAACTTTTCCACGCTCTTTCACCCTTTAAATATATACAGTATAAAACAATTTAAAATGAATGTTCATTTTGTGGTTTCACTTTATGAACTGGATAAGATGTGTTTTCGATGCAAAATATTTAGATTTAAATCATTTAAATGTTTGTGATCAGAAAGAAACACCTTTGATCCTTACATTAGGTTCTACTTTAATGAAATGGATACTTCTTCTGCTTTAATCATTCATTCGTCATTCTGATACTTCATTAAACATACATCTGTTTTCAAAGAGGCACTCACTTAATTTGATTAAACATGTAATTGTACCTAAGAGATAACATAAACACATCACAATTGGACAATTGTGTTTTTTTTCTGTTTTGTGTCTCTTAATTGATTTAATGTGAAAGTCCTCATCTACATGAACCTTAAAGGTGATCAAAAAAGGCACTGTAAAGCAAAGTTTACAGCTGTAGCAACATACGCCTTGCCGCACGCAAAACACTAAAACTGAACTCAAACCATACAAGTGCATGAAGCGCTGTAAAGCATTCTGCATAGTTGTTACAGCCTTGCAACATGCAATACACCAGAATTTAACTGGGGTCATACAAGCTATGATGCACTGTAAAGGAGCCTGTACAGCTGAAGCAAGCCGGAATTAAACTCGGATCATGACATCTTTTATTACTACAAGGTTTCTCTTTGTGACTACAAACCAATCTTCTGAGTTGTTTTTTATTTATGAGGGTGAAATGTATGGAGAGTCTTTAAGCTTTTACACGGACCAAAATGTTCAATGTCTGATAAAAAAATGGTTAAAATTGCTGTAATTTAATGTTTTCAAGTCAGAATTAATTTATCTATGTCACCTCAGTCTTAAAAGGGTTGAAGGCGATCTGAAAGAATAATGGATGTCGATCCAAATATGAGTAAAACCATCATAAGGTGCTTCTATTGCATGTACATATACTATGCCCATAAAAGAATCCATTTAATTATTGTTAATTAAATAATAGTTTGAAACGGAAAACTCGACGACTCGGCTAGCTTATTTGTGCTGAATCATTGATATTAATTCATAGCATATGCTTTAAGACTATAATAAATTCTTGTTTTGTGATCCTACTACACTTTTATATAATAACATGTACAACTACTAGCAATATGAACCCCACAAATTAATATTGATGATTTAACAACAGAAATACACCCAGTCCTTGTGTTTTCCAGTCCAACATACTTATACATAATAATTCAACCGACCTTAAAGGGGTTGATGCACTATTTTCATCGCGCCTTTTCACCATATATGGCATATTGACAAAATGTCTTTTAAAGCAAAGAAAACCACTGCAAATGAAAAATAAGCATACAATTTATACATTTTACATCTGTATATTTTTTTTTAATCAATTTGCAGCGATTTTTTTTGCTTTAAAATATATTTTGTCAATATGCCATATATGGTAAAAAGGCGCGATGACATCATCGTTCCAAGATGGTGGTCTCCATTTATTTTCAAAAGGTCATATCTTCTTTATTTTTCATGGCATTTTCATAATTCTTTCAGCTTTTTTCAAGTTTTTCAGAGCCCTTTTAAATAAATAATCTTGTTTGAAATAGTGCATCAACCCCTTTAATATGAGGCTGATTGAATACATGATGCGCATTTCATATGAAACTGTAATAATAATAAATCTGAATCACATTATGAGATTTCCCTCCGCACCAATTACTCTTTCTCATCATCTCCAGTCCCATTGCTAGGAAGGAACATTCTCTGCAGAATGACCTGTGACAAATCTGAGGTCATGTCGAAGCAATAATTTTAAGTGTAACTTTTGGCAACAATGACTACAGCCAATAAATATGCAGGAAACAAAATTAACCCTATAGGCATCAGTCATGCATGGTGACACTTAAAACTGCGTCTCCGAAATCAGCGTCATATCGTTATATCAGATTGTTACACCCTTTTGCACATAATTCGAATATTAATGTAACTCAGATTTTATCATTATTGCTATGTTTATTTAAAAATAAACATTATAAAGACCCTCCCAGTACACGTCCTTACAATTGTTCCTCTAGGCTCCATTTTATGTAAATACATTGGTATATACAAATTATCAACAACCTTAATTCAATTAGACCATTTACTCGGACATTCCATTTTGGTTTACACAACCTTAATACCTTCGTCACAAAGCTTTTCCGTAGCCGAGAGGTTCGTTTTTATCAGATAAACTGGCCTTTCATCAAAATCACTATCACACTTTCACTTGGTTAATTCTAAATGACTTCACTCAACCTTAAACATCTAAGTTATACAATAAACAAACATTTAACCAATTTAAAATTGGCCACAAAATGAAACCAAGATTTTATCAAAATTGTTTATTAGGGAATAAAACACCACTAATATGTTTGAAATATGTTTCAGAGTGCAATTCAGTCTAAATTTAGAGATAATGAAAATTTATTGATCCAGAAGGAAAAAAAATGGTCCTTCACTTTCCTTCAGGGCTAGCTACCATATCAAGCAAAACAAAGTAAATTTACTTCTTTCAATGAGCAGTCAACTTTACTGAAGACTTTGTTATTATTATATATACTTTATAAAACTAATGCTGATGATTTGGTTAATCAAGCCAGCTATCTATGCTGAACACAAGTTCTAACGCACCACCGTTTTCCCCGAATATTTTATACCCCTGTGTGTGCATAATCAAATTTTGACTGACACAGCAATTTGATTATTTTTTTTAAATTTACAGTCGTTATTGACAAGATATTTGTCTCCTTTAGAATGAAATTTGTTTTGGTTTATTGATTGTTATTACTGAGATATTAAAGGTATTGTCTACTAGTGCGTTAGCTGTTTGGTTCAGTATATATATAGATAATTATAATAGACTGTTTACTTGTTTGTTTGGTGTTTATTGCACCTCCATGGCTGAGGGGTTAACAATGTTGCGTTGTAAACCTTCTCGCCTCTCACCGCTGAGGGTTCGAATCCCGCTGGGAGCTTGACTTGTAAGTGTGGAAGTTTTGTTGTTTATACTTTTAAAAAATAGGCCAAACCGCACAATTTTATTTCTGTATTTTCATTTTTTCCCAGACCTCCCATGAACCCAAAGGGACAATTTCCTGTCCGGGGATTAACTTGGAAATGGACATGGTCAGGCCCCTGGTAAAAGAGTCTGATTACTCCAGCGGCATTGTACATCTGACTAACTCCAGTACAAAGTTAATACCCATTAGGCCATAATAAATTAATTGCTAGATTCTCATCCACGCCCACACCGTTTTTTTTTATGCCGCCCCAGTAATTTTTATTTCTTCAAAAAAAAAAAAAAATAATAATAAGAAAAAAAATTGCTGAAAGTATGAATCACTATTAAAAATTAATGTGTTTTCAATCTTGGAAGTACTCAGTAGTATGTTTGCCTTGTGCCGAGGCCATTTTCCATTTGTCGTATAAAATAAAAAATAAAAAATAAAATAAAATTCACCCCCCGCCCCTATTTTGAAATAAATTTGGATGAGAAACTAGCAATTAATTTATTATGGCCTTACATGAAAATTTTCATTAATATAATTATACTAATATATAATAGAAAAATAAAAACGAGTTTATGATGCTTTTTTCACACATCGTAAGTGGTGCATAACATACAGATTTATATCCAGTTGTATTTGAATGACATTTCTTACAACCACTCGCTTTTACGGTCATGTTCAGTTTACGGCATGTCTTGTGAATAATTGAGAAGTTCTATTTAGTGGTGCCACGGCCAGCCTTAAAGAACAGTTTGTTTGTTCTGCTCTTCCTTACCGTACTCACTCAGCTACCCATTTTTTTATACTGGATTGAAATGATTTTTTTTTATTTATAATTTCTCACCATTCTTGTTGCAAATGAATATAAATCTGGCAAAACATTTTCAGCCAGCTACCTATCCACATACAGGTGCAAATTTAGGGTAAGAGAACAGCAAACGATCTTTTTTTTATAAAGCTGGCCCGCATGCAGTACTGATTTAATCTTGCCACAGTCGATATGCATTCAAAGAAACAAAATATGCAAGTTTAATGCAGGGTGCCAGAGAATGTTTTAAATTTGATAGGGAATTGATTAATACTTCGATTAATAATTAAGGCTATGAATTAAAATCGATAAAAGACAATTGTGAATTGTTGTCATCAAAACACTTTATCTTGGGTTATTTCAAGCTGCCTGAGAGAGAGGTGAAGGATACATCATGTCCTACTCATACCCACAAATACATTCCAATGATCCTTTAAACATGCTCGGAGGATAGGCTGACGTTGATACACGGGAAACACTCACATCTACAAGACTGATGAGGCTACGGCAAATGTCCAACCTAAGGATACACCGAAGAAACCCAATGGCATCAAATTACAGACCCAGGCGAAATCCTAATTAACGCATATAAAATATTTCCATAATGGCTAACTTGTTTATCCACTACGACAATGAATTTTCCATATCATTGTTAAAGATGTTTTCATCCTCATGATGTCACCCAGTTAGCTAATTCCCAACAAAGAGTGCATTTTTGTTTTGCTTTTCATTATAGAGATCAAAGAATTGCCATGAACATTACGTATATAACCAATGGACGGATTCCAAGACAAACTTTGATGCAATGGACAGACATCAAGAGGTAAATGCGAAACTATTGAAAAAATATACAAACAAGCAAATTCAGCAAATTATGAGACATCTACAGGTGAAACCACCTATCTTAATAAACTAGGAAACTGAACTAGCCACCAGGCAGCCGAAAAAAATATATGCACAAGCATATGCCCCTCATTAACCTAAATATGCTTGACAAATTTCCTAAAACTAATATAACCCATAAAACTAACCCAAAATATCAATATCCAGATAACTGGTGGTGAACATGTGTGTATAATATGATATTTTTTTAATCTAACATATATTATAACGAACAAGAGATACAGTTGCACTGATCCTCTAAAACAGGTTTTATTGTAAGGGAACACTTGATAGTGACGGGTACCGGTGGTGAAAACTACTACGTCCCAGCCCTGATTTAGAACACATTTATTTCTTATAAGGTCTAAAACTGTGACAACTGAATTATCAACGTCATTTATTAATCATGCTTACATCTACCACAAACAAATGGCATTCTTAGGATATAACAGTATGTACTTCACACCAAAATGGACAATAGCTTATAAATTATTAAGTAAATATAAAATTATGAGTACGAAAATATTAAAAATCTCAGGGCAGATTGAATTGATGTAATAAATCTAGCACGATACAACAAATCTACTATACATCTGTCCAGTGTAATCAAACAAACGTCTAGCAATTATATTAATGTCACTGCGGACAGTTGGAAATATTTTATAAGAAAAGTTTCACCAAGTACACCTGTACTTTAAGGGACATTCATTTCCTTTATATTGACAATTATTATGAAAGAAAGAGGCAATATTAATTGGCAGAACAAAATTATCATTATCATTGACTCGTAAATCAATCAAGGACGACTTTTGTAATTAATGGGTCCATGATATTGTATCAAGTACTTTTTTTTTTTCTTCTCGATTTTACAAAACATGTGGTTTAGTAGGTTAATTAATATCAGTTATCTTAGTCATCCATATAAATGCTCTGTGCGCTTAAATAATTCCTCGCAAAAAAGTTGCCTATATATTAAAAAAGAAACCTTTTTTTCTGGTTGCCATACAATGGTACTCGAACCTTATATACTCTGTAAAAAAAGTTTTGGACCATGGCAGTGTTCGAACCCGTACAATGATCGCTGAACCTTGACATTCGACCATAACCCTTATTATCTCAGTTGATAATTCACAAAAGACCAACAATCAACAATAATTATCGTTTACAATGAAAGTTTGCGAAAAAACAATAATCATTTTATTGGTTACTCGAATGTGTCCGTAACTGTTACTTTTTATGGACTTTGCAACATTTTTTACAGACCCTTTGTGTGTTCGCGATATTTTTTAAAAATCAAATCTTGTTTGGAATTTAATGTTTCTGGTACCAAATTAAACGGGTAGGATAGACCTTGGTTACTAAAAAAAGATACTTAAATTCTGTCCACTAGTTTTATTTTTATATGACTTCATATACCCTGGTCCAAAACTTTTTTTACCAAGTATATATATATATATATATATATATGGGAGATGACAGAAACCTTGTATTAACGAATGCGTTATATCTACACCATGTAAGACAACAACTGAAAAAAAGTAACTTTAGTTAAGTTTAGCCTAGACTGACTGACGACGATTAAGAAGGCACTTATTAACAATTTGTAAAGAATGTTATAGTAAGAGGAAGTGCATCTGTGGGGAATCATGTAAAGATGCTGCGTTTGAAACATTCTCGCCTCTCATCGCTGCTGGTTCCAATCTTACTGGGAACTCGACTTGAAAGTGAGAATATAACAATCCATCATGAGTATCCATGTGAGATAGAGAAATCTCACCCGAGGGGTTAGCATTGCAACCAGGGACGAGGCTCTGCCGAGTGCCTGGTTGCAATTCTAATCCCGAGTGTGAGATTTCCCTATCTCACATGGATCACTCATGATGGATTATTTTTCTCCCATTATGTGTTTATTACCGGCATAAAATCAATGACTTTGATGATTTAACGCCAGAATAAGGCGACGTCGACGTAACGTCATGACGTCGTAAGTCACATGTCATGTAAGATAGAGTTATCTCACATGAGGAAAATGCCTATCTCACATGAGCAGAAATGGGAGAAAGTGTCAATCTTACAGATGGCTAGAGGGATACAGTAATGGTTCTACCCAGGAATAAGTGGGTGGTCTGCCTCCACCACGAAAAAATGGACCGTCATATATAGCCTAAAACATTCTGAAAATGACGTTATAGAATAAACACCATTAAACTAATCAACCAACAGTAAGGGGTGCTTATAGGGGCTGGGCGCTTCAAGGCACAAATAACGTATCTCGATACATGACCATACCATAGTATTTAATTTAAAAGTTTTTAAATAAATAAATATGATAATTTGATATATAAAATGACATTTTCATTTTTTATGTAATTAAGAAATTTTAAATGAAATCGGATACCAATGATTCTAACATTGAGCTCTTTCAAGTTTCTGGTAAATGTATACGCATTAATATGGTGATATTAATTACTTACTCCATAATAATAGGAAGATTGCATACTAAATGCTCTAATTAGCCAGGCGATATCAAATTCTGATGAAGGTGTAATTTTATTTCATTTGTATCTTCGGTTCATTCACCCAAATTCAATACTGGGTATAGACAGTCGATATTCGATAGCAGGTACTGGGCCGTTCTCAATAATTCGTTTGCCGTTTACCTGACCCAGATGTTTTTTTTAAGGCAGTGAAAAAAAAAATGTAATTGAAAAAACTGGAAAATGTGTCCATGTGGAACAGATACTCGCTTTAGCAGAGTCAGTAAAATATCTATTTTTTTAAAATCAAGGTCGTCTCATGACCTTCTTTTAGGTCTCATGACCTTTTTTTAGAAGGAACATGTTGCTGTCATGCAAAGGTTAAGTATTAGTTAGAGGCTATGAAGTGAAATTTTAACAATTAAGAAACCCTAAGGGAAGGAGCGAAGCGACTGACCGGGGTTTCTTAATTGTTAAAATTTCACTTCTTAGCCTCTAACTGACTTAGTGTTTGCCCTACTTTTTCCCCGCGCTTCTACGAATCCACGCACGCTTCTACTATATCTGCCTCATTGTGTCCAAACAAGCGCGTGCCATTTAGTAAGCGATTACTTAATGATTAAATGGTTAAAACTGGTGATCGTTAGAAATTTACATGAGTAAGTTCGCCATTTTTTTAAAATTCCTCACCGTCTGATTGGAGGAAAAAGTAGGGCAAACACTAATGTACAATAAGTAAAGAAAGCTGTAACGCTGTTGCGAGAAAGCAACTAAATGAGACGAGTAAAGAAAATAGGTCACGGTCATTCATACTGACCTTCTTATTGTTTAAACATGTTGCAGTCATGTGGAAAGAAGTGTGTATGATGTTTTTTTAAAATTTGAAAGCTGTATGGCAGTTACTGTGTAAAAATGAACTAAACTGACAAAGTAGGTCAAGGTCATTCACATTCACCTACTGACGGTACAAACCTATTAGTGTCTTGTAGATGTAAGTGTCTATGACATTTGAAAGCTGTATGTCTTTTGGTATCTGGGTAATTGACTTTATGAAAAACTTGAAATTAAACTTTAAATCAAGTTAACAAAGTTCATTGACCTACTTTTGATTTGAATGTATTGCTTTCATACCAATGCAAGTGTGCAAGAAGTTTGAAAGCTGAATGAAATTTGGTATCTTAATCACAACTTGAATGTCAAACTGCTAATGTAAATTAACAAATTGTAAAAAGTAGGTATACATCATTCATATTGACCTACTTTTGGTAGGAACATAGTATTACTGCTGTCATGCATGTAAATGTGTGTGATTTTTGAAAGCTCTATGGCTTCTGGTGTCTTGAGAGATTGACTTGACCAAGTATTTAAATGTAAAACATGAATTTTAAACATCAATGTAAATTAAGGAAGTGCAAAGAGCAGGTGAAGGTCATTCGTATTGACCTACTTTTGGTAGGAACATCATACTGCTGTCATGTAGATGTAAACATGTATGAAAGCTGTATAAATTCAATTGTTTGAGAAATGAACTTAATGAAAACTTGAATGTAAAACGTTTTTCTGTACGGGTGGACCGACAAGGGTAACACAATATGACCGTTCCTTTCATGGTGGGGCATAAAGATCGCACATAATATACAGAGTTGTTATAACGAGATATAGAGAAACAATAAACCAATTGTTTTTTGGTTGGCCTTGGTCATTATAAGTTTACCGAAAGATTATATTATTATTGTAATACCTGCCAGGACTTGACAAGGAAACCTCCTTACATTTATTTACACCAATAAAGAAGGTACACAAAAACGTAAATTGTCAACAGACAAGACCCATCCATCATTGTTCCCAATCAATTGTGCCAGACAATGTTTGCCGTTTTATTGTCAATACTCTATCCTGTATTGTCCTGTATTGTACTGATGTAAACTTAATGAATGTATAGAGCATTTTACATCGGCTATGAGTATCCTAGTGATTTTGAAATCTGTGAGCACACTTTACACTTTTTTTCCAGACCGTGCGTAGCTTTTGCAAAGATTAGATGCAGCCATTTTACCTGACAGACATAAAGAAGTCATTTTTGATATCCTTATAAATCTCGTTACGAATTTTAAAGGGAGTACATAAGGATTGATATTTTTTTAGAATTGTTCAAATACATTTTTCTGTATTAAATGGATAAAAATAAACATGAAACATAAACCACCAAAAAGAAATTACAATGAACATATAAAAATAAAACCCCAAAAAGGTTATTCCTGACTATGGTTACGTGCTGAGGCTAACTATTTTAAACTTGGTGGTAAAAGAAAATCGGAATGTATTGCAACTTCAGCGTCATGTGTGAATATGGCTGAGATACTCTGAGTGACAGCTATTTAATTTGTGGAATCATCTATCGCCTAATAAGACTTGTTGTAATTTATAATTATTAATTATTGCGCTGTACTATAAGAAACTGTTAATGTTCCATTTGTATTTTTCCAACAATTTCACGTTTCAAATTGCTCATTTTATAGCTTTTAAAAACAAATAAAATTAAACAAATTTAGCCTCAAAGCCTGGTGTACCCCTTTAACCCTTAACCCACTAAGCACAACTGTAAGAACCTTTGTGTCCATTGTAAACCCAGATCAGCCTGCGAGTAAGTTTACAATGTCTGTCTGATGATCAGTCATTTTCCCCAAAACACCTCTTTGTATGTATAAATGGAATGGTCTTACTTTAAAGAAAGATCTGTCCATTATACACATATGTAGTGGGTTAATGGTTAATATCACCAAGAGCAGGTGTTTTTTTTTAGAAAACAATCATGGATTGTGGGAGGCATATAGTACTGCTTTTACCACAAAAAATCTACCGTCATATAATGGCTTAACTTGTGCTACAAATGATGTAAAACAACATTCAAACGAACAAACAAATAAACATTCACTCTTAAAAGTAGAATTGATTTGTTTAACGAAGATAAATTGATGGGATTGTGTATTAATATTTGCTTAACCCTCTTGACCGTCACTCTGGAATGAAATTAACCACAATGAAGTTCTATTACCCTGGGCTTGAGCGATATAACCATCTAATATGCCTAGATGGACAAATCTATCATCCATGGACAGTTTTTATAAAATCATCTTTAGGATTCTGTCGGCTTGTTCTGGTACAGTATTGTCTTCTGTTTACTCCTCATATAAGTGTATACCGAATGTGAAACACTTAAAGGTGCTCTTAGTGGTCTAAGTTGAGATTCCCTTGTGTTGCAGGTAGGAACAGTAACTTCACAAATCACGATACTGCACACATCTTTTCCTCCTACAGATTTCCATGTACATTAAATCAATACTGATTCATTTAATTGTAGCACAACATGCACAAACTTACGCAATTAATTAGGCGTTAAAGCTTCTATAGATGTTCTTGGAATAGGTCAGGTGACGACTAGCTGCCATTGATTGGGAAAATCAATCGGCAAATCAAATTAAGGCGAACAAATCCATAACAAAATAACAGGTAAAGATTGTCACAGACAAAGTATAGATTGTTGTATGCTAGATTACATACAAACCAGACAATAACATAGAAACAGGTTTTGAATTATTTTCTTTTTATTTTAATGTAAATTTACTAAGATATAAAATTAAAAACACTTTATCCTACCAATAATCATGAGTGATGTGGTGGTGTTGGGGGTTGGGGTGGAGTGGGGTGTGGAAGAAAAGTTCTAAAGGGAAACTGTAACATTATCAGTCCTACAAAATGCTCAGTTCACGATTTGAGTCACATGGTTAAAAATCAGAGCCAAATACTCCATAACCTAGACACCCCAACTTGTCTGCCAAGCCTCAAGATGATGGTGAAGATGTTAAGCATTACATTTATATTATGCTATATTAAATTAGTAGGACCTTGAAAAGAAATATATATATATATATAATAGTTGTATTCATAATGCCTGCAACTATGATGTGAACGCAAAATTCGTTAACTCCAGAGCTCCAGATAAGTATTTAAATTTAGGTCTCTTTTGAAATATATTTTTTGCAAATTTTACCATGAATCTGTCCTCCAATGGCTGCTTTAAGGCCAAATAAAAGTATATGTGTGGTTCCTATTACATGTCCAAATAAAATAGTTCAGATAGGTAGGGAAATTATTTTATTTTATAAAAATATTTTATTTTATATTTTGTCTATTTTTCACCTGATTTTTTATCACCGAATAAACTAACTTACCGTAAATATGTATATATTTGTTGATTTCATCATATACGAAACGGATAGAATAATATAAAACCAACAGAAGATGAAAAATGACTTAGATCTAAGACAAAATAAAAATGGGGGGCATAAAATGTTTAGGGTTGGCCCCTAAACATGGGGTTGGTTGGGAAACCGGAACCACATATAGAACTTTATTTAGCCTAACCAAACGGATACGTTTTCAGTGTTGGTTCATCACATCATACACATGTCCATCTATATTGATCAATAAAGGCCTATAAAAGGGAGAAATTATGGCACATATTCCAGGGATATATAGCTTGTCAAGTTGTCCATAAATAGGCTGTAATACAATAAATCAGACACACCCGGTCACTTTGGTCAAGTTCACAATAAACAGTTGTGAATTATGATCACTACGACACTCGTGGCAATAAAAATCATGTCTCATCGTCTATATTCCTAATACAAAGCAATAAAACATTGACACATACAAATAGCTTAGAACATAAATTTGGAGACAAGAATTCAAAGTACAAGCGAAAAAATATAAACGTTTGATCACCTTGAGATTAAATCATCATTACCGTTATTTAGAAAAAATTATAATTAATATATAAAAGTATATATTATATATTGCTAATGTACAGTGGATTGCACAGAATAAGACAAAAATCTCATCTTTTTGTGAAACTTTGGCACAGAAATTGTTTATTTTAAAACTATCCCAATGGAAAATGTTTGTTTTTTCTCTATACATGTACATCATGTATGTGGTATCTTAATATATTTGTTTAAAATTTCTTTCTTTTAAATGCAAACCTTATCACAATCAGTTTTATATGAATGTAGAGTGGGCCCGACAATGGAAATCGCACTTAAAACTAGTAAGTCTATTGAATCACTTCCGCGCTCAAGGTAGATATGTCTAAACCCTCAAACAAATATTTGTATTTCTGATTTTTGTCATTTGCACCAAGACTAGCCCGGTTACCTGTCAATGAGTGCTGATTTAATGAAATTATGACATAAAACTAGAAAATCTGTACAAGATCTGTGTGAGAACATCAACTAAGTGTGTCAACAAACCAAATGTTTATGTTGCCACAAGACTAATTTCTGTCAAAGGCTATGAAAATTGATTTTTTGTATGTAATTGGAATGTATGTATGTAATTGGCATTTTCAATTTTCAATTAACATATATCAATAAAATATTACAATTTTAAAAGCTGGCATAGAGTGGTGCAGTTTAAGTGACTAATCAATTGATTTCATTGGTTTATTTTTTTTCCATTAGTTTTTTTTAAATTGAATTGATAAACTAAGTATTTAAATTACCCCTCCCATGCATTCCACAGATAAATCCCGAAAAAATTATGTGATTCACATTTTTATATTGGCGTCTTAGTGTGGCTTACAGTAACTGTTAATCGTGATTTATGAAACTTGGTTATATATATATAAGGTATAAGAATAGAGTGTAAGCCCATGTGTAGGCCAATTTGATATTGCACTGTGTTGAATGTTTAATTTAATGATTGACTATCCTCACCAACATTAGGATTTGACTTTCGCGTCTGTCATGCTGAGTGTCATACAAATATATGTAATATTTATTGCATAATTTTTCGAGTATATGCAATTTATACTGCTTCTTGAGGGCCGCAGACCCGAGAGTGCAGATTAAATCGTACATACGAGAAAAACATGCTATAAATCTTTTGTACCATAGCCATCCATTCAATGCCGGTAATTGACATTTTGATTGACAGGTTGTGTGTAAACATTACAACTACGTGCGTGTAAAATTGAGTAGACCATCGTATAACTGCCGAATCTGTCATTTATAGCACGGTTGAAATATACCGGCAGTTATAGAACGGTTTAGGCTCAGACCTCCAGGTTTATGAAAATTATATCATAAGCAAGAACAAAGGAAAACCATTAGAGCTATGGTACAAGAAGAAACTATTCAACAACTGCTATGATTATAGTGCAATCTGTTATTTAACCATATTCATAACCACACAAGTCTTCAACACAACTTTACCTCTGTAGTATGCCTTTGTG
The DNA here is from genome assembly GCA_037043455.1 of Cyrtodaria siliqua. NCBI lineage: Eukaryota > Metazoa > Mollusca > Bivalvia > Adapedonta > Hiatellidae > Cyrtodaria > Cyrtodaria siliqua. The sequence continues at coordinate 128,956 of JAWPHD010002537.1, forward strand.
ATGGCATCAAACTCCTCTTGCCCTGCCGTGTCCCACAACATGAGTCTGATATCTTCACCATTCACTCTGAAACAACAGAAGCAGAAGAAAGTTAAGCTGGTAAGAGTCTAATTTCTCTGTGTTTCTCAGTCATATAAGCCCCATGTGGTGTCTGGAAAAGAAAAGGGCCACTGCTTATCCAGGCAGAGGGGAAAAATCCCCCTGAGTTCATGTTCATTCGGCCTTATTTGTCATGTTCATTAAAGGTCTTCATCATGATCCCTGTAATGTTTCAGGTGCTACTTGAGTAGTGGCAGAAAACAATGATCGTGGCTCTATCGAAAAATGGAGTGATTACAACAGAATGTGCAGCAACTCTGCAGTTTTGTGGGTGAGAAGGTTCTAGGCTTATTCTGCATCTTTTAATCTTGATGTAAATGGAGGGTGGGCCTGGAATGTTCATTCCTGTTAAGTGTTAATTGTGACCGAAGTAAGAGTCAGTTATATAACCAACCTTAGTGTCAACTGAGACTAAACCAAGTTTCAGTTCTGACAAAACCATGAGTCTGTTATGACCAAACTAAGTGTCAACTGAGACTAAACCAACTCAGTTGTGACAAAACCATGAGTCTGTTATGACCAATCTAAGTGTCAACTGAGAGTAAACCAAGTTTCAGTTCTGACAAAACCATGAGTCTGTTATGACCAAACTAAGTGTCAACTGAGACTAAACCAACTCAGTTGTGACAAAACCACGAGTCTGTTATGACCAAACTAAGTGTCAGTTATGGCTAAAGCAGGGCGCGAACATTCAGATAAATTCTTTTGACCATTTAACTATTACGTAGGATGAGTAACTCAGAAACACATTTTCAACCCTGTAAACTAATACTGTGTCAGTTATGACCAAACTAATACTGTGTCAGTTATGACCAAACTAATACCGTGTCAGTTAAGACCAAACTAATACCGTATCAGTTATGACTAGGTTTTGATACCGTTAAAATGAAACGGTATGGTACTGGTAACGGTATTTCATTTTCAGTTATTTTCCGCTTTAAAATTACATGTTTTTTTGTTATTTCAAGTTAAGTTACATATATTATATTTATTGTGAGTTTCTTGTGTTTTAATTCCATTTAATTGTTGGAAAAAGTGAATACAAAAATACGTATCCCTTATGCGTGCCTCACTACTAGAATGGTTCCACTTTATAAAGCGCGCCGTAGACTATGACCGTTGGTTCCATAAAGCGTGTAAATTTGTGTTCTATAAATAGACGTGGTTTCTCGATTAAATTGCTAGGTACTACACAGCAAAATAATGCCAGTGAATCCCATGCTGTGTGAGTCTGGATGTAAATATTTAAACAAAATGATGAAACGCTGATAGTTTATCGCGATCACGGCGGTTTGGAGCTTATTTGCTGCCAGAACAGCTTCAAAATAAGGTAGACACATTTTTCCAAATACCGATAAGGGTACCGTGTTTTTTTTTTAACAGGTAAATACCTGTTCCCAGTGAAACGGGAAACAGTACGTAACCAGAACCGGGTACCGGTGTCCTACCCTAGGTCACTTATGACTAAGCTTAGTGTCAGTTATGACCAAACTATGTTTCACTTATGACCACACTACATTTCAGTTATGACCTAAGTAAGCATTAGTTATGACCAAACTACGTGGCAGTAAGGACCAAACTAAGTTTCAGTTACAATGTATAGCCAAATTGTCAGTGATGACGGGTTTCACTTACAATGTACAACCAAATTGTCAGTGATGACTAAAATAAGTGTCAGGTATAATCAAACTAAGTGTCAATTGTGACCAAACTAAGTGTCAGTTATGAGACCAAATTAAGTGTCAGTTTCATTTATGATACCACACTAAGTGTCAGTTATGAGACCAAACTGTCAGTTTTGAGATCAAATTAAGTGTCAGTTATGCGACCAAATTAAGTATCAGTTATGAGACCAAACTGTCAGTTTTGAGATCAAATTAAGTGTCGGTTATGCGACCAAATTAAGTATCAGTTATGAGACCAAACTGTGTCAGTTATGAGACCAAACTGTGTCAGTTATGAGACCAAATTAAGTGTCAGTTATGAGACCAACTTAAGAGTCAGTTATGAGACCAAATTAAGTATCAGTTATGAGACCAAACTGTCAGTTTTGAGATCAAATAAAGTGTCGGTTATGCGACCAAATTAAGTATCAGTTATGAGACCAAACTGTGTCAGTTATGAGACCAAATTTAGTATCAGTTATGAGACCAAATTAAGTGTCAGTTATGAGACCAAATTAAGTGTCAGTTATGAGACCAAATTGTGTCAGTTATGAGACCAAATTTAGTATCAGTTATGAGACCAAATTGTGTCAGTTATGAGACCAAATTAAGTGTCAGTTATGAGACCAAATTGAGTGTCAGTTATGAGACCAAATTGTGTCAGTTATGAGACCAACTTAAGAGTCAGTTCTGAGACCAAACTTAGTGTCAGTTATGAGACCAACTTAAGAGTCAGTTATGAGACCAAACTAAGTGTCAGCTATGAGATCAACTTAAGAGTCAGTTATGAGACCAAACTAAGAGTCTGTTATGAGACCAAATTAAGTGTCAGTTATGAAACCAAACTAAGTGTCAGCTATGAGACCAAATTAAGTGTCAGTTATGATATCAAATTTAGTGTCAGTTATGAGACCCAATTTAGTGTCAGTTATGAAACCAAACTAAGTGACAGCTATGAGACCAAATTAAGTGTCAGTTATGATATCAAATTTAGTGTCAGTTATGAGACCAAACCAAGAGTTGATTATGAGACCAAACTAAGTGTCAGTTATGAGACCAAACTAAGTGTCACCTTGAGATCAAATTGTGTCAGTTATGAGACCAAATTAAGTGTCAGTTATGAGACCAAACTAAGTGTGTTATGAGACCAAATTTAGTGTCAGTTATGAGACCAAATTTAGTGTCATTTATGAGACCAATTTTAGTGTCAGTTATGAGACCAAGCTATGTGTCATTATGAGACCAATGAGACCAAATTTAGTGTCATTTATGATACCAATTTTAATGTCAGTTATAAGTGTCAGTTATGAGACCAAACTAGGTGTCATTATGAGACCAATATGAGACCAAATTTAGTGTCAGTTATGAGACCAAATTTAGTGTCAGTTATGACCAAACTAAGTGTCAGATATAAACAAAGTGTCAGTCATGACCAAATAAAGTTTCAGTTATGGCCAAACAAAGCGCCAATTATTACCAAATGAAAAAAAAGTTTTAGTTATGGTATAACTAAGTGCTAGTTAATACCAAACTATCGGCTATAACCAAACTTTGGATCACTTCTCCAGACTTACTCTATTTGCCGCTCCAGGAAATCCACGCCAATGGTCTTTTTGTAATCCTTTGTGAATATGCCCTTGCAGTAGCGCTGGATCATGCTGGACTTCCCGACAGCGCCATTGCCGACCACGACAACCTTAATGGCTATCTCTATCTCCTCCTCTCGCATCATTTGTCAGCGAGAAAAGTTGTGAACTTCCTAGTTCACCGTTAACATTTCATGTTAGTAAACTAATCACTTAATAATGCAATTACTTCTAAATTACCGAAAAATATCCACTAATAAAATCTCCAACACTAAATTTAGTCTGTTTAAAATTACATATTGCCACTTTTGACAATCAGCAAAACACTATATTTGTTTCCGCTATTTGGATTTTGATAACAAATGTATTGAACTTTCAAATCAGGTTAATTCACACACTCTTGTTGGTCTCCGATAAGTTAACCAAGAGAAATATCCGAGGTATTCACAGGTTGTGTTGTATAAAATGCATATCCTGGCTGGTAAGGACTTTGGCACCCTTTTACAATAAGCTGCTTATCTGTTTTCTCTTTCATTTAATTCACTCTTGTAGAATTCCTTATGCTCAAAATAGTAAAGCTTGTAAAAGGTCCAACTTTATTTTCTTTGCATGAAGTGTATTGCTTAAGTTGTCCATTCAACGTGGACCTTGAAGTCTGTTATCCTAGAAACTGCTAATTGTCTCATTTGACCTGAAATGAAACATCCAAATGATAATTAAGATTCAATTTGTGAGTTGTAATAAAATACATAATAAATAATTATGCTGAAACATATATATTTTAATTTGAACGTGACATTTTACACATACAAATATTGACACGGATCACACCCGAGTGTATGATTGAAACTTGGTGACTGAGAGTGGAAGTTCATAAAAATACTCAGTGACAAATGACAGTCATCGAAAAAGTTATAAAAAAAATTACATGTACCAGCTACATGTAAATTAGTTTAGTTTAAACAGATTTATTTCACATCGATTGTAATGAAAGCTCTCTGAACTTATTTTAATCACTCTTGATGTCTTCCTGGGTAGAACCAGTAATAAGCAAATGCAGATAAAGTGTCTTGCTCAGTAATACAACACATACGGTCATGGCGGGGATTGAACCCACGACTTTCCAATCCTGAGCCCAACGCTCTACCACTAGTATCCTCCTACAGTTAAATTAAGTTATTAATTAAATAAAATGTTCTCCAAAATGTAAGTTTCCTTTCATTACATGAAATGATCTGTAACATGTTAACTTATTACTGTTATTAAATAAATGTCCCACGAATGTTTAGATGTTGATTTAATAGAGACTCAATTCAAGTAAAATCCCGATGCGTTTGAGCACGCCAGATAAATAAAACCATATTTACATACAAATAAATTTAAATCAAAACACTTATAAATATCGAGCACTTAATGGAATAAAAGCTAGGCGTGACATTTTTAAACTTTGGCTAGAAACCATTGATTTACGATATTCACGATAGATGAAGTATTTGAGTTTGTATAACAGTTATTTAGACAGAGACCCAAACAAACCTTTCAATGCTATTATCTAATTTCCGAAAATTTCATAAATCTTAATTATCGAAATACAATCCCCATTAAAACGAACACCTATCATAGATATTCGAACACCTATCACAGATATTCGCTTTCATAATGAGGCTGTATATATACTCCGTAACGACTTTCTTTGTAACTCACAACAATTTTGCTGCATTCAAAATCCAAACTAGCATGATTTTATTGCACTATTATATAAAGCAGAAAGACTGTATTTCTTTTCTTTGTTGATTTTTCTTTTGAAAAATAAAACATAAACAATTCCATACATGATTTCTGTCCATAAAGAGTTTAATATACAGAATAATCCAGGACCAATATCACCAATATCAAAGGTACACTAACCAGATTTACAGACACGTTCAAATTCTTTATTCCTTTCATTTGTTCGTTGAAAACTTTTTATATCATTTAAAGAGATTAGAGGCATTTTTGATAAATTGTGGACATCTACCCGAATATAAATAAAACCATCATAAAGTGCTTCAATATCATATAAAAGGTACATTTCAGAACCTTTGGCCCCTTAAAAGAAACAAATGCCAAGAATATAATTAAAAAGCTTATTTAAATGTATGACAGACACATCAACCTGTACAATATATAATTATATGAGAATGATGGTTCAGAAAAAACAGTGAATGGTGTTTTATGTAATTGTTTAGCACATTTTAGGCCCTATATGACAGTCAATTTGTTTGTGGTAGAGGCAGACCACCCCCATTTTTCCTGGGTAGAACCCCTCCTGCCATCCGTAAGAATCAACACTTTTTCACTTACAAGTCGAGCTCCCAGTGAGATTCGAACCGGCAGGGTTGAGAAGTGAGAAAGTTTACAACACAGCGTCGTCAACCCTTCGACCACAGAGATACTTGTTCATAAACATGTAACTCAGGAACCATAAGCAGTAGTTGTATTTTCAAATAATGTTTACCTAATTTAAAGTATCAAAGTAAACCCACTACCTTATTTGCATAAAATGGCATGTGCAAAAAAATATTTATTTAACCATTTAAATATTTCATAATTATCTCATTTACACACATTGACCTTTAAAATTCTTAGTTTGCAACAAAACTGACATTTCATTTTTTTACTTTAATCAACTGAAATTCTAGAATTAACTATTTATAAATTCAGATATGGACACTTACATCAATACAAATCATAAATGCATCTAATAGTGCACAACTTATAAGCATTCAAAAATAGTCCCTTATGTTATCGGGGATCTTTCACATGATTTTTAAAATGTATACATGTCTATGAATAAATGTCGAAATAAATATTTAAATGTACAATTCATCGACACCTCTTTTGTACCAAAGAATGTATCACACCTTCAAAACCTGTTAAAAGTATCGGTACCCACATACCTACATAGACCACTATTCAATCTATATGAAAGACAAAATATACACTATGAGTGGTTTCTGGCATTTAAAACTTCTTCACTGCAAACACTGAAGCTTTGTCATGAAATGAGAATTATAGTCTTCAGGCATGAATGTTTCAGTGACCGTTTTCAATCGGCCATTTAAATTTATATGATCTGATCACATACACATTTTCAATGGACTTGAACAGACGGCTAAGATACGACAATTCCATAACAAAAACTCTGTTATCTCTATCTTCTGTGCATTTAAAACACAGCAATTGTATAAAATTATATTGTCAAGCTAAAAGCACTGAACATTTAAATATTGCGGTATTCATTTTACTTAAGTGAACAAAAATGAAATCCATTATAACTAATTATGGTGGGAAACTTTTAAAAATCATACAAATAAAATGAAATAATTTACTCATACGCTAAACATAAATGTTTGGTATATACCAGTATACATACCAATAAATCTGGTATTAAAATGTGTCAAGACATTCCTTTTGTTATTTGCAAACTTGTATAAGTTCAAGACAACTGTACATGTATATTTGCCTTGTGGCATAATTGATATTACTTACGACAGTGAATTTGTGCATAAAATAATAATTGAATTGAATTGGATTTTATAGTCGCACCAACAGCCAAGGTCATGTGGCGACTTTCCAGCTTCCACTGGTGGAAGAAGACCCCAGGTGCCCCTCCGGGCAATTTTCGTGCACCGCACGGGCGGGAACCTGGGTAGAACCACCGACGTTCCGCAAGCCAGCTGGATAGCTTCCTCACATAAAGATTCCTAGGCCCCTGAGGTATCGAACATACAGTGGTGAGGGGCAAGTGATTGCAAGTCAGAGACTCTAACCACTCGGCCACGGACGCCCCGCATAAAATAATAAAAAAAAAAAGTGTTAATTATTTACGACATCAAATTTGACAATGATTGGATTAAGAACTTTCCAATATCGCAATTCTGATTTCCTTGGTTAGGCCAGATACAATTATATGTTAAAAAAAAATAGGGTTGGTAGCTAGGGAAAATATTTCATTTTCTAAAAATATTTGATTTATATTTTGTCTTTTTTTTTTCCACTCAATTCTTTTAACAACTTCAGAAAACTAACTTGAATAGGTATATATTTGTTGATATCAGGTTCCGAACAGATACAAAACATATTTTTTATTTTTTTATTTTATTGTTATTCTTTTTTGCTTAAATTGTTTAGGGTCAGTCAGCCCTTAGAAACAGGGTTCGATCAGGAAATCAAATCCATACATATAATTATCTTGGCCCTATTAATGTATTTGCTAGATACATGTAAATATTGAAAATGTAATGATGTACCGTATACATGATCTTATAACATTCCAGTGTTGCAACTAAGACTTTCTCTGGAACAGAAATACTGGTCATGATGTAGGTACAAACAATTTGAACTGTTACAATGCTCTGCACGTGCAAATAGGACAATGAAAATACTTGTTCCGCAATGTTTGTTTCCTATAAATGTTGACCTTCCAATGTTTTTACCTACATGAAAAACCCACTCAAAGTAAAATTAAACACATGGGAGTTACTCACTTAAAATTCGAACAGGCCCTTAAGTGCGAAAAAGGCTTGCCACGCACAATATTATATCCACACCATGCATGCAGGGGTCTTATAATATCGACCACAAAAATCACAAAAATAATGATTTATATCATTAGATATTTTCACATTCAATCATTAAAAGAATATAAATCTAAACAAATAATTCTATAAAGCTCACTGCCATATAGTACTGAATATCAAATAATCAAGCTTTTAATGATCTAGAAGACTTTGTGTTGTCAAGTTAACTTTTAGTCATCAAAGACTGCGGTAAGATTCTTAAATAATTAAACATACCCAAGATATCAAAATAATCAGTTTAATTTGCTGACTATAGAAAATCAGCAAAACTCTTAATTCCCAAATACCAATCCAGAGATCGCTGTAATAGAGTTATAAAGAATAAGCATGCAAAAAACACTCAAATATCACTCATGAAACACTTGATACCAAATCTGTGTACTCTGCTGTCAAGTTTAATTTTCAAAGACTGCGGTAAGATTCGAAAATAATTAAACATACCCCAGATATCGAAATTATTAGTTTATTTGCTGACTATTGAAAATCAACAAAACTCTTAATTCCCAAATACCAATCCAGAGATCGCTGTAACAGAGTTATAAAGAATAAGCAAAAAACACTCAAATATCACTCATGAAACATTTGAAACCAAATCTGTGTACTCAAGTTTTCATTCTCCAATCTGATGTTCTTGAAATTCCAGTAAATTAATATGATTAGAAATACCTTTGTGAGAATTTTCAATTTCTAGATTACGCCAATGCATCTTTTATCTAAATCAACAGTGGATCAATCGCACAGTATAGATTTCAAAATCTTCTCAAATCCAGACTTATTGAATATCGATTAATTACATGTCAACGCTGATAATACGCGATTTACAAACAGATGCAGATTTTCTCATAAAAAAAATGGACAACCCGTCAATTATAAATGTCAATACATTGGGACTTATGATAATGAAAAGTACAATGGGAGAGAAAAGTCTACAAAAAATTTCAATAACCTAATCAATAAATAATAAATGCCAAAGTGTGCAATGTAGATATATGGATTTAAGGCTGCTCAAGAACTTTATACCTTTAATTATTATGAATTAAAGTGTCTCATCAACAGATTTTGTTAGGTTATTTACAGCAGATCCCAAAGATATACATGTAGATAGAATACAGACCATTCCAGGATCACCCTAAACTCTACATAATCCAGTATTATAAAAGTAGCACCCAGGCACTATGCAAAATGCCAAGGGTTCTGAGCCTCTTCTACAATTTTTTTATTTATTTTTTTACATTTATTGAATTATGAAGATTTTTTGATTTTTTTTTTTTTTAAAACAGTGGGAAGGCACTAGTAAGGCTGCAACAATATGACAAAAGCCGTATTGCAATATATTGCAATAATTATGCTGAACCGTATTGAAATACGTGTTGCAATACGGCTGTTATATGCTATTTAAATATAAAAAGTTTGAAAAGTACTAAGATCCATAAAGCATTTTTTTTCATGTTTTTGTTTTGATTGGTATACACATAGTATAAAGTTAACCTAAAACCAACATTTTAATATTAACATTTTCAAACACTTGAAAAGAAGTTAAGAACTTTTGATCCAGAAGTGGCTGGCTTAAATTAGTCCATGTTTTCTACATGAAAACTGGGACTGTATAAACAATTTAGAAATATATATATTCAATATTTAAGAAATAGAACATTTACGGTGAATTATCGTGTAATATATCATTTGTTATTATTGTTTACAATTGAACGACAAACCCTGATATAATACACGATAATTCACTGTAAACGATGTTCTATTTCTATTCTAATACCCCTAAAATGTGAAAATAACGCTCACATCTGAAATCTTTCACACTGCTTTGCTTACTCTCCTAACGTTGCAAATGTTAGTGATATCTTTCGCATTGCCTTGCTTATTCTCCTAACGTTGCAAACGTTACAATAATATATCGTTGAATATAACAAGATATTTTAAACTAGGCTATATATAGCGCGAGTGTATTAGAATATTATGTATATTAAAAAATCCTGATTAAAGTAAGTATGACTTCCTGTTGATACTTCCGGTTTATCAGGAGCGTTGTTTGCCGGCGGTTTTTATCTATTTTTCTCATGTTTGTGTTTTAATAAACTTTGAATGTAAATGATTTTGTTGGTAAAATACCAGTTCGACAAAACTGTACCACAGTATAATATATTTGTATCTTGAACTGCAGTTTACCTGTGTATTGGTAAACCATTGCAGCCCAAGGCACTACTATTAGGGGAGGTGCCCTTATTATGGTAAATATGGTAGATTCCTATGGTTCTTTTAAATGCAATGATAAGACTCCATGTGACTGTCATTCAAGAACTTGGATCCCACTTTTGACAACATGTTGTATAATTGGTTATATGGAACCAGATTGAATTGATGCTCAACAGCACATTACCTTGTTATTTTGAGCCACTCCAAATACATAGGAATACAGGAATTGTGCCTTTCTCTTAATATAAAATATAATTCTATGGTCTAAAGCATTTGTAGGACAGACCCCAAAACACCGGACCGCCTAATTCGATCATGTCTGAGGAACAGATAAAAATACCAAAAAGTGACCTTTGGTTTTTGGAGCAATTATGCTTAGAAAGTCTGCATTTTTAGAGAAAACGTACAAATTATTCAGCCAACCATAAGAGGGTGTAGTTCCGTACTTAATCTTCGTTCCCTTCGTTTAAACATTTATTTTACATCGATTGCAAAACAAGATTAATCACTCTCGATGGCTTCCTGGGTAGAAACAGTACTAAGCAATGTGGATTAATTTTCTTGCTCAAGGGTGGCGACTAAATAACGCAGACGCAGTGAGGATCGAACCCACGACCTCTCGGAGTTCGGCGCTCTACAACAGGACCATGTACTCCACAGGCTTCGTTTATTATCAGGCAATTAGTGGAGAAAATCAGTATGTGCAGGTCGGGACAGTGAAAAAAGCCATGCAGTCAGCTTTTGAGATCATGCTTTAATAAACGTTTCTGGTCATTCAAAACAGTCTATTGAATCATTTTAGAATTAACTTTTGTTTAGAATTTGCTGTATTGATATCAGTCAATTAATAGAAATTGATAGAAAGTCAATTAGAAATGAGTAAATGCAAACACTTAAATAAAACATTAACTCAGTGTGTTCTCAAAACAGAGTGCAGAGTCCTACCTTGAAGAGACAATGTGTTCTCAGAACACAGCGAGTTCTATTTTTTGCATAAAAAAAGGATATTTTGAGTGTAAATTTGTATTATACTTTGAGTAATGAGTTTCTTGACTTTTTGACATGTTTGATATGGCAAATGCAAAACAAAAAATAATTCAAAAATGATTTAATAGACTGTTTTAAGAACAAATTAATGTTAAAGTGGTTAAATCTAATTGGTGGCACATATTTAAGACCTCTATAATCAGGAACTTGACGTTGAACAATTTGGGCACATGAACATTTGTGATAATATAAAATTAATGTATCGGGCAATTTCAACAATATAGTGTTAGAAAAGAACAGTAAGTGAAACCCATATCATAATGACATTTCAAGGACAACTCCAAATTCATTTAGTATGATAAATATTCGAGTTATATATATAAAGAATTCAACTTTAATTGTGGTAAAATTATGGCTATTAAAATACCAGATTTGAAATTGACACTTTTAAGTCTTTATACTGTGATCTGCTGTATATTTGACACATATATCTCTGGAAAACTTAAATGTAATGAACAATCATGGAGTGTTTATGAATTAAATACTTCCAGTCATGCAATTTACAGACACAAGTACAGTTTAAGGGATATCTACATTACACTAAATAGATAGATATTAACCCTTAACCCACTACATATATATAATGGAGTGTTCTTTCTTTGAATTCCATTTATGTAACAAAGGGCTGTTTTGGGGAAATGACTGATCAGCAGCCAGACAATGATCTGGGTTTACAATGGATGCAAAGGCTGTTATAGTCATGCTTAGTGGGCTAAGGGTTATAAAGACTGCCAATAACAATGACTAAAAGTGTGTTGAATTGTGGTTTTATGGCCTTCACTCAGTATAAAGCCATTTACAACAAAACTTTAATTTATGGCTCTGAAATCTGGGGGAGGAGGGTCCACTGCTTGTTTCCTTTGAGAGTTAAATATTCAAAACAATTTGCAAAGATTTACAAATTGTCTAAAAAATAAAACAACATTTATCATATGTATTAAATCATAGAAAAAAAATTATGCTGATTGATCAATTGTTGCCCCTAATTAATATACGCTTTGTTATATACATAAGAAATAATTTAGAAAATAAATTTAGTTTACCCGCATGTCATTTATGTATTAAAATACATTTTTTTTACATAAAAAACTGTGACAACACGTTTATTCTCTTTAATAGTTACATATCAAGATCACATTGGTTCTGCGGCAATGGCACTGGCTTTTACTTTCACACAGGTTCAATTCCCACTGGTTCGCTCGCAACTGCTCGTAATACGCTCCAATTTAAACATCCATGACTCCCATGCAAATTAATCCTGCTTTAGCTTCTTTATGTTTGCTTCAACAAGCTCTTCCTAATTCCTACTCATATGCTTCATTTTTCTTTATAAATCAAATAATTTAGTTCCTATTTTTATAAATTGTTTGCCAATAAATTTTTTCCTTTTTGTCACTTCATGCATTAAGTTTTATCAACTGATATATACATATATATATATATATATATTTCTTCTTTTTATCCTTAGTAACACTACACTTTTCAATCCTTGGATAAGAATTTCAAGATGTTATCTTTCATTCTGATCCTTCTGTTTTGCATATATAGCCTAACATGAGCTAAAATCCCCTAAAACACCATTCAAATCCAGCTGTTTTGCATGTACAAATAAAGTGTTGTTTGTTGTATAATGTATTTGAAATAAAATTTGTTTAAATCAATTCCCCACTAATAGCACGTCATAAATAAATAAATGAAAATGAAAACCAAGTTAAATGTACTGACTTGTTCGTCAATAATAAGTATAAACAGACATAAGCTGCTTAGATTTATGTGCATTATGTTGTTTACTGTAATAATGACTTTTAGAGTGCTTATCCCTATTTGTATGACTATTTTCATGACAATGATATTAAGCTTATTTGCAGTTACATCTTTAAGATTTGGGATTTTAACAAAATATTAGAGGGTGATTTTTTAAATCGTAAGTTTGACAATACAATCAGAAGAATATAAAAGACCGTTATTGTTTCATTACATGTTTTGTTTTAAGAACCCCAGACGTTAGTTGTGAAGGATTTGTGACTTTGTTCACCGCTCCCGGGATTATCCTGCTTAGGAATCATAACCGTTTGGAAGTTCTGAACATATGTGTAATATTATATATGTACATGTATACAGTATAATTATGAAATACTAATCCGTATATGCGGATTAGGGAAAGATTGTCTACGTGGGACTTGCTTAAAAATAACCACTTTTTAAGAAAGTGACATGTTCCTTTTCGCGGGTTTTTCTAGGAGTGCCACTGGGCTGAATAACTGAATAGGCCCCTTTCCAAAGGCAAAAACACTTTTTGAAAGAAATTGAGAGAAAACAATTCCAAACCCACCAAAAAAACAAACAAGTCACCACTCTATAACAAGTTCAAATAGCTATTTAAAAGGTTAATTGTTCATGATGTACCTACTAATTTCCTAATTTTGGTAATTTGTCGATAAAAAATCCCTAATTCGATCTTTGGCCCTTTTTCCCAAAAATAACTAGGAAAAGCTCTGTTTTTAATGAAGATTTGATGTGAAAAAACAAGTTGGCACACTTCAATTGATTACAAAGAACAGAATTAAAATATATAAAAGAAACTAATGACCATTAAGCTACATTTTATAGTTCTACTATTTCATTGTCAGAGAAAAAAGAACGGTATGAAGATCATTATGTTTTTCGTATAGAATCGAGCGTACATATCAGAATGATCCGGTATTCTAGCAGATCTCTTGCTATAGAATCAAGACGATTCAAGTATCTTTAAAAGGATGAGTCATGTACGTAGTCTTGAAATATTTATTCAAGCCCAAAGCTATATTATAGTCATCTTGATTTATTTTTCCAATATCATTATACATAAAAAGCAGCATGTATTTAAATATTCGGGAAACGCAATTCTTTACGAAATTAATGATGCATTTTACTCACTACTTCTTAACAAGAGGCCCAAGAGGGCCTGTATATCGCTCTACTGGCTATATGGAGTCTATGGGGAACACGACAACAACATGCGCAAATTAGGCTTGGTACTGATCATTCCTGCCAAGTTTCACTGAAATCTAGCCATGGGTTCTGGAAAAATTGTCTGGATAAAGTTTGTGTATATTAGGCCATAACTCATTCAACCAGAACACGGCGATAACAGGCGCAACTAGGACAGGTACTCATCATCCCTGCCAAAATACGTTGAAATTTGGCCATGAGTTCAGAAGAGACTAGTCTGGATAAAGTTTGTGTATCAAAACCTTTAAAGGGCTAATTAAACATCAATCAACTGGAACACGGCGATGACATGCACAACTAGGCCTAGTACTGATCATCAGTTTCACTGAAATCCAGCTACGGGTTCAGGAGAACTAGTCCGGACAAAATTTGCGTATTAAAACCTTTAAAGGGCCATAACTCTGCCAGAAATACTTCAACCGAGATACGGTGATGAAATGCATAACTAGGCTTGGTACTGATCAACCCTGCAAAGTTTCGTTAAAATCCAGCCAAGGGTTCAAGAGAAATAGTCCAGATAAAGTTTGTGTAGTAAACTTTTAAAGGGATATAACTCAGCCAAAAATCATTCAAGCGGAACATAGTGAAGATATTCACCACTAGGCCTGGTACTGATCATTCCTGCAAAGTTTCGGAAATCCGCCAGGGGTTCAGTAAAAAAAGTCTGGACAAAGTTTGTGTATTAAAACCTTTAAAGGGCGATAACTCTGCCAAAAATCATTCAACTGGAACACGGTGACGATATACATGACTAGATTTGGTACTGATCATCCCTGCAGTCTGAGTTTTATTCAAATCTGGCGAAATGAAAGCTCTATCATCTTGATAAGGCAAAATACAGCATTTTTAACTAAATCTAGGACCACAACTCCGGTGTTACTAAATGATTTGGCTGGTTTTCAAACTTGTCTGAGCTCACATTGATATTAACAAACTATGTAAATTTGGTAAAGATCAAATAATAAATGAAGGTGCTAGAGTGTTCACAAGGCAGAATATAGCTTTTTCAGAAAAACAAGGGCTATAACTCTGCTGTTACTAATCTCATTTGTCTGGTTTTCGAACTCGTCCGAGCTTTAAAAGACATTTTGTCAATATGCCATATATGGTAAAATGGCGCGATGACGTCATCGTTCAAAGATGGCTGCCTCTATTTATTTTCTTTGCACATTTTCAATAGGTCATATCTCCTTTGTTTTTCATGGCATTTTGACAATTCTTTCATTTTTTTTCAAGTTTTTCAGAGCCCTATTAAATAAATAATGTTTGAAAATAGTGCATCAACCCCTTTAATTCCATTAAGTGATGGGAAAGCTTATATTAGCTGAGGATTTTATAACGGATATTTCGACAATAAAACACGTTTAAAATGAGTTTTTACTGAAATTTTTTTACAATTTGTTTAAAATTACCTACTTAAATGTTTTAATTGTACAATGTGCTTTTTAGGCTGAAATTAAGGTTTCATTTCAGATACCACAGCCAACCCCTTTTTCGCTTCTTGGAGAAGGTACTGGTTGGACGAGGTATGAAAGTTAACATGCACGGACCACATAATGTGTTCACTCCAGCTCTTAGTAAACTTTATGACTACAGCATCACAAAATTGTCATCCTTTTCAAAATTCCTCTATATCCAAGTGTTCATCAATCCGTTCTTAAGAATTTTGCGTTGAAAACAAAGCTAATCTCATGCATACCACATTAAATTATGTTATAAATGCATAAACGTTTTATAAATGACTAATCAGTTTATTTGTCTTACAAACTATATATATATGTATTAAGCTTTAGGTAAATGATGAGAAAATTGAGTATTTTTTCATGACCTTGTATGTTTGCTCTAGTAAGTAGCAAATCAGAAAACCCTCCTCTGTTGACTGAATCCAATTTGTGATCCTAACCGCTGATGGTATTTCGCCGAGTTGCACTCGAGGAACTATAAAGTGACCCTAGACAATCCATACAGTAAAGATAATGACCATAATTAATAACTTCACATTGATACGTCAGTCCGGGGACGCGTTTGAAGTAGGCTAGATAGTAAGTATATAGGTATGAAGATTACTGCCATTGGAATCCATTGATCACTCACAAAACAAACAAGGAATGCATATTCTAAAGCACGAATACACATAAAGTTTATGGGAAATAAACTGCCTTACTATTAAAAAAATTGTGTGATCTTGAGGACAGGTCAGGGCCTACTTATAACAATAAGACAAAGTGCGGGATGAATGCCAAACTATTGTAACTAAACTGCATATAAAGAACAAGATAGAATAGTTTGGCATTAAGTCCTCGATAGTCATCAATATCCCCACAACCACCTTTTTTTTATTAATGATGGAAGATATCTAGCTTAATACAGACATACAATTTTTAAACTTTGGTCAAGAATAAAGAGGCATGAAGCAAGGATAATACCTTGATAGTTTTTAAGTCATAATTGAATTAAATCTGATTGTTACTATGTGTTTCCAAAAGTAAGAGATAATGACAAGAAATGAAGTAGTGTGGCGTAGTGGCAGCATTCAGGATTATTGACAAGTACCGAGGGTCTTTCACAGAAATAATTTAAGGGATAGGGGAAATTAAATTTGAATATCATGGGGTGGGTGTGCGAGTGAGTTTCCCTTTGAGTGACAATATTTTTATGGATAATGATATGGATATAAGATGGTTCTGCTAGTTTTGTCCAAAAAAACAATAATTTGTCAAAATAATTGACATTTTTTTCCACTACAGTCTTAGTAACTATAAACACACAGAAATACAGCATGCCCATCTTCTGTTGGTACTGTCATGACACGTGTAAAGTTTCGCCGCAAACTGCATAAAAAATTATATGGATATAAGATGGTTCTGCTAGTTTTGCTCCAAAAAACAATACTTTGTCAAAATAATTGACATTTCTTTCCATGACCGTCTTAGTAACTATAAACACACAGAAATACAGCATGCCCATCTTCAGTTGGTACTGTCATGACACATGTAAAGTTTCGCCGCAAACTGCATAAAAGCCTAAGAGTTTTGCAAACAAGATGACAGAGGTGTATGTCCAGAGTTCTTCCATATCATTATGGGGATCAGGATTCAGTCAAGAAACTTATATGTCAGTGGGTATTATTAATCATTCAGACACTGATTGCTGTTGTAACAACTAGCTTCAGTTGCAATTGTGTTACTATGTGTTTTGAAAATTAAGAGATAATGACAAGAAATGAAGTAGTGTCGCATAGTGGCAAGCTTCAGGATTATTGACAAGTACCTATAGCAGTTGACTTTATTGTAATCCTGATTATTATTTTGTTTGTTTGGTGTTTTACGTCATTTTTAACACTTGTAAGGTTATATATGACGGTCGATTTTTTGTGGTGGAGGCAGACCACCCACTTTTCCTGGGTAGAACCAGTACTGTACACCTCCCGCCATCCGTAAGAATCGACACTTTCTCACATACAAGTCAAGCTCCCAGTGGGATTCGACCCGCAGTGGTGAATGGCGAAGGTTTAAAAAGTTGTAATCCCGAGAACTTGAGAACTTACTACACTCACATTGGATCTAGCTGAACTCCATTTGGACAGCATTTTGAAAACTAAATAAAATGGCAAGATCCATTATGCCCTTGTTATTTATATTTTGTTAGCATTGGTTTTATCTAAATATTTCCCCTAATCACAGTCCAAGATTGAAGCTAGGTTATCTCAAGTGTATCGATTCAATTTAATTTTGACTTAATCATGTTTAATGATTCATTGATATTGTCTTTATTGAGCTTTGTTGTAGATTTATCCGGTTAGATTATCAATATGTATGTTCTTACAGTTTACTCACCTGACTGACTTTATTGTAAATTCAAATCTGCTATAATTTGTATGTTTTAAACAGTTCAGTATACAATGCCTAGGCCTGAAACGATTAACTTATTACGCGATAAAATTCTCGGGCTTTGATTCAGATTTCACTTCACTGAAAGCTGTTAATTGAATTTTATTACTATTTACAAGATATATATGCAAATGTGTCGGGCCACACATGCTTTCAACATTAGTAATAAGGCCCTTCCCTGAATCCCTTAAAGCTACATGAAAAGGCCACCTGTCATTTAAGTCGGCATTCTGGGATAAGATCATATGAAGTTACAATACAGAAATGTTATCTTTTGATGGACTACGTGTCTTGAGAGATCATATATTTTAGGTAGAAATTAGGGCGATTCAACAAGTCCCTCAAGCGTATTTATACACCTGATTTTGAGGATTATCCTTATGATATACCGTATAATCCCTAATAAACTACCCTGTGGGCTAACATTTTTGAAAAGGGAGGTGTTTATTTGAGACGTTATTTAATGATTATCTTTACCAAGAAAACAAGTCTGCATGTCAATCAATCAATTAATTCATCCGATTTTAAGTTTATTAGTGATTTTGTGTGTTACATTGTGAATGAAACAGATTAACTTGCATCTTTTGGTAAGTTTTAAAACATTTATTTCTGAAAAAATGGTTGTGTGGGCGTTTATTAGGGGAGGGGCATTTATTAGGGAGTATATGGTAAAATTCAACAGTAAAAACAATGTCCAGATATTAGTTGTACTCATACATCTAACTCAGAGAGTTCTCAGTAATGTACTATGTATTAATAAAACCATATACATGTAGATAGACTAATCAAAAGTATTGAAATGTACTTAAGGATGTAAATCTTGAGCCTATATGATATTATATTTAATTTACTTTGCCATTGGAAGTTTAAGGAGAATAACCCTTTCCGAATAATCTTATTGAAATTGCATATAAAAAAGCTAAATATTAAAACTCGACTTATAAAGGCTGATATATTCAAGTTTACACTTCCATCTAGTCGCATCCCACTGGGAGCTTGACTTGTGAGGAATTGTTGATTCGTATGGATGGCGGGAGGTGTACAGTACTGGTTCTACCCAGGAAAAGAGGGTGGTCTGCCTCCACCACAAAAAAATCAACCATCATATGTAACCTTACAGGTGTTGAAAATGACGTAAAACACCATACAAACACATCCATCTAGTCAGTGCTACACTTTAATAACAAATGCACAAACTTGTAAATATATGTAAACTGATCAATACTCGATCAGCTAATGTCATAATCCAGGTCATGTGTACTGATATTTGCATTCTAATTTTTTATCTACATATTTTTATATGCAATTTTATAGCTTCGATGGTACTTAAGTGTCTTCAAACAATAATATGCAAGAAGCGATTGAAGAAATGAATCTTGAAATCCAAAGGTGCTATAAACACCATCCTGTCCTACAAAACACCATCCTGTCCTATAAAACACCACCCTGTCCTATAAAACACCATCCTGTCCTATAACACACCATTCTGTCCTATAAAACAACACCATCCTGTCCTATAAAACACCATCCTGTCCTATTTAGACCTCATTCAAAAAAGCACTCTCCTTAAAAATGCGCATGTGGGTCGTCTTCAAAGTTTAAGAAACAAATCTCTGTGAAAAAGACAGTTTGAATGGTGTTTTATGTCATTTTTAGCACATGTTAGGCCATATATGATGGTCGATTTTTTTTTTTGTGGTAATGGCAGACCACCCCATTTTTCCTGGGTGAAAATTTAGACAGAGGAAATAAAAACTCTTGATTGTATAAAAGGTACTTATAAGTTTAAAATACACATAAGTGCTGAGATCATCAATGATAAGCAGAAATACATACACATTTGTGGTTTCTAAAGTATCAATAATATATCAAGTATAAAGAATGAAAAGAAAAGACACCGTTATCTTTGATTATTCAATTACTGAAAAGTCAAACTTGTTGACTTGTTGATCAATATCTCCAAGTGAAACAATAGAACACAAACGCCCCACTGCACGCTTTCCATCAAGATAGAGCAATACTCTCCAATATATTTAAAGCATAATAAACCTGACATATAACCAATTAACCAACTCAGTTTTAAGCACTTATATGTAAATACAATCATAAAAATGTGCCAGTCAATTAGCGTGCTATCAAAGTAGTTTAAAATGTATTTGTTACAAGTAAGGTACTGGTACAAACCTTTTTCATTTTAAAAGAAACATGAAACCAATCAAGCTCTGCATACATCAGATAGCATACTATTAAAAATTATGTCTTTACTAGATACATTCTTTGTTTAACAGCTGATCAGAATAGGTTATTTCAAGCAGGGGGGAAGGATACTTTTGAATCCTTGAACCATGCCATAGTCCTAAGGTTCTTAATGTGTTTGGAGGATGCACTCTGACATGTCCTCATTTTGATGAACAATTCAGGCTATAGGGAAGTGTCTTGGGACTTGGCTAAGAAAGCACCAAAGAAACCCTGGATGAATGGCACCGTCGAGGCCTGAACCCATGAACTCTGGAATTAACATCTGTCATACTATCCAACTAAATCTGTAATCAGTTTTAAATACATTTCATCCAAATATTGTAGTTTCATAGTAAAATATACAGAAATTTATTAAAATATACTAACCGTCTTAATGATATTTCCCGTTAAATGTAATATGTACATATTGTTCATTTTTAGATAACGGTATTCAAATCTCACGTCTTCACCAATATATTTTAAAAGTGATAACTATATCCATCTATAAAAATAAATAATTTAATACAAAATTGCTGTATCACACCGAAGACGATCCTTTATAGAAACAATATTCCTCCACTGCCACTCTGAACCGAATACCCTGGAGGCGTAAAATGTAAATATATATATATAAATGTATATATTTATTTCGATTCAATCAGAGCAGTGGACCATTGTACTGGGTCATTATCCCTTCTGTATAATCCCAGGCATTATGAGCTAAGTGTTTTACTGAAGTATTTTTTAAAATGTTAATGTTATTGACATCTGAACATAAACTGTGTACAGTAATTTTAAGGTACCTGCTATTGAAGTATATAACTTGTTTATCATTATACATATACAAAATTTAATAAAGGAAATATTTAAGAATACAAATTCTTCTCCCATTTAAAAAGAGCAGTTTGGAAATTGAACAATAAAATATAATTAAAGAGCGTGTCAGTCCGAAAATGGCTTGAATAGAAAATTCAAATGGTGTTGATTATGTTAATGGAGAAGCCCACACATTGGTGACACGTTCTTTATTATACAGGTATGAAATATAAGATGTTGGATCCGCCTGCTTATTAATGCATTTAATACAGGGGTATGTGATGCAACAAGCTGTAACTGAGCGTAACATCATATAGACGTCATGGATTTTTTCTACATTTAGAAAGATATCAAAATTATACAATGCCTTAAACATGTTAAATTTAAATACCCAGGAATTTGTAAAAGGGGTGCATCTGAAAATAAAGGCTCCCTTATTCCACCCAAAAATATTAACTAATATAATGTTTGTAATTTTATGAGATTCTCTTCTCAGCTAATGGTATATGCAAAAAAGACTGCTAATTGAAATTCACTGCACAATTCTACTGCATATATAATTATATATAATAACTGAGTAAGTGGGCATGACAGTAATTTAAAACCTCAAATACATCTATTGCATATCTCTTGACGCCAGGTGCAATATATAATTATATTTATGTGGGTAAAAGATTGGGATTTCTCACTGAAAGAATATTCATAATCGCTAAATATTAATAACTAACTCTGAACACAAAAATAACTGACTGTGACGTTGAGTTATGACGTCAATAAAGTGTTGCTGACGTCGACGTCATCCGTCGATAATGTTTAATAAAGCGAATAATTTACGTTAAAATTAAACATAATCTGATTAAAAACGTAATGAATAGATTATTTAACTGTTGTGATCAATTATATGGAAATCCTTCACTCGATGGTAGGCGTGTGTGGTTCTTTTCACGAACGAGCGTAAGCGAGTGAGTGAAAAATCAACACGCTCCTACCATCAAGTGAAGGATTTCCCTATAATCGATCACAACAGTTAAATAATCTATCAATATTTTAACCGTATAGGTACTTAATTGAATTGTAGAGTTTACAATCTTTTCCTAACATTGTTTATATTTACTATCTTTTCTTTAAGTTCTTCTATATATTATCTTCTGTTTACTCTGTCTAATATGTTTATGTCTGTTCAAAGGCCAATGGCAACTTATAATCTAAACATGCAGTATTCAATATGTGCATATAATGACGATCTCCTATTTGCATTTCATTGAAATTTATGTTGGCCTCAATTTGAAATTTGTCAAAAGCAAATATATTGTGGTCAGTCCAATCAATCTGTCAGTTTTTCTCACAACCTGAACTTCTTAATTAGATGAAGGAGGGTGTAAATATTTGGCATTAAGAATGCCATATTTGGCACTGAGAATGCCATATTTGGCACTGAAAATGCCATATTTGGCGCAGAGAATGCCTAGATGACAACTAAGGCTTTGGATCCATGGTCCGACTCCTCAGGCGACCAGAAGTCAAGGTCAAATTCACAAAATGAACATGTAACCTGCCATATTCATTTTTTTCTTAAATATAGTAGTATACAATATGGAACAGGTTTTGCAATTGATGTACGGAACCTCGATCCTTCACAGCGAAGGGGAGTTATGGTCATATACACTTTTTGTTTCCTCAAAACTCCTCCTACATGTACATCAGTATTCATGTTTGGCACATCAGTGGTTGCATAGGATGTTTAGGAGACAACGAAGGTTTCAAAATCAGGGTCTGACACCTGGATCCAGAGGTCAAGGTCAGATTGATCAAAATAAATATTACAGCCACAGTTTTTAAAATTGTTAACGATAGAAATTTCAGCGCATTCTTATTGTTTCCTGTAACCTGAACTCCTGCTACACCAGTCGAAGGAGTGTGTTTGTATTTGACTCCATGTGTGTACATAGCAGTGAAGTGTGTATATTTGCGATGGGCCTCACAGTTTTTTATTATTTTTTTATTATAATATAAAATTGTAATATTTGTAAACAAACAGAAATAATTGTTATATTTTGAATTCTTAAAAATACGGTAGTTGTGTGTAATTATATTTTGTTTGTGTGATGATATACAAGATCCTAGTGTTTTCCTTAATATAGAAATCTACACACTATATACTGCTGGATAAATGTAAGGTATAAGATATAAGCCAAAACAGGAAACTGGGAAATGCTTTGTGGATATTCATCCGGAGCGTAGCCATTTTCCAATGTGGGTGTGGTAGTGGTGAGCCCTATACACAGGTTCCCCTCCCCATTTCATTTTTAACGCATTTTTCAATTTAAATATTTAAGACTTTTTTTAATTTCTGATGTTCGAAGTGATTTAAAATTTAACTGAATTATAGATATTTATTATTCAAATATAAGATGTCATTAATTCTCATTTAAATCTTATAATCGGATATAAGATATCAATAATTTACTGCAATTATGCATTTCAATCATTCATTTAAAGATATTTATTAATCAGTTTCTGTATATCTGATTCATATTAGAATAATGGATATCCGTAATTAATTTATGGATAGGGATAAACAGTAAAACGGTGCCACATAAAAAAAAGTATAGTCTGTCTGAAGTACAGCTAGATGACTATATGGCAGTCGCAAGTTACACAACAAAAAAAGGACAATGATTTTAGTTTGGTCTTGAATCTTTTTATGACGGCCGTAGGTACACAGAATTCTACATTGTACTTATGGTAGATAGATAGATTCTTTATTTTCCTCCAAGATGTAGGAGAGCATATACATATAATTATAACATACAATACAAATTCAAAAGTTAACATAGACGAAAGTCAACATATATGTACATATATAGAACAAAAATATATACATCACGCAATACATGTAGTGTTACTGAATATTTTTCTATCAGGCTCAATTAGTTATGAGTATAGAGTTTTAATAAAACTATTTAAACAAACTATATATATTGATATGTATTACCATATGCATGACTCTTGTCGAAACGAAACACAAGATGCCAAACTGGTACAATATACTCAGTTTAAAGTAGTATAACATATTACATAACTGATTATGCATCAATCCTATAAACAATAATATTGAGATTTAAAACAAGGTGTGGAGCACTATTGAAAGTTGTGAACATTACATTTACTATTGTTTAGTACTTAAAATCTCAATTATTTATATATCTATATTTATCTATAGAAAAAACATAAATAGCATTCCCAACATGCAACACGACATCCTAACAAAGTCAGCTGCCTGTTGGGTTTAACAAAAAGCTTAACCATAATTGCATGACCCTTGTCGAAACGAAACACAAGGTAACAACTATCATACAGTAAAA
This sequence comes from Cyrtodaria siliqua, assembly GCA_037043455.1. Classification (NCBI taxonomy): domain Eukaryota; kingdom Metazoa; phylum Mollusca; class Bivalvia; order Adapedonta; family Hiatellidae; genus Cyrtodaria; species Cyrtodaria siliqua. The sequence continues at coordinate 153,482 of JAWPHD010002537.1, forward strand.
CAGGTACAATTATACCTTGTAAAGACGATATTACAAGAGATCTGAAAACATTTTGTGAATTAGATGAACAATTTTTAAGAGTAACTGTTCATTGTTTTCAGTACAGTAGTTTCTGAAGCCAGCAAGTAAGTCACAAATTTGATCATAGCTGCCTTTAGAAATAAATTTAAAGAATACACCAATTCCTGCATTTTCTAAAATAGCTGACCATAACTTATTTCTGTACTCGTTATTTTTAGGACAGAAATTTATAATGTGTGCTACTTTATTGTCTACCAAAGAATTGCATTTGGGACATTGCTCAGGTCGACTGAAAGAAAAAAGTTTACACAACACAGATATCACTGTATGACACTGTTGCCTTATTTCAGGCTTTTTTCTACATAATTGCCATAGTCGACAAGGCTCATTTTTATTAAAGATATTAATAACGTGTTCTTCTTTCATAAGTAAGCACAGTCTTGCAGACATCTGCATTGACTGGTATTCATATATTTTAGCTTTCAAAATTGTTTTCCACACGAACTTTGATGGAAAACTTGAGCTGCTAACAAATATATGCAAGTAATTAGATAACTCATATTTGACCAGTAACCTGTATATATCAGGAATAAAACCATGCGTTTGCTTGTCATTATTCAAATATCTCAATAATCTGTTTACAAAAAATTGTAGGTACACAGAATTCTACATTGTACTTATGATGGTCTAGAGCTGATTTTGAGAAGTCACATGTTATAGAAGAATTAAAATGAGATTTACAGTCTGGAACAAATATATAATAATTACTTTAAATTATGTGACCGAAAGTTTAACAACATGGATTCAGGAAGAAAGATATTATTATCTCTAATAGTCTTTTACAAACACATGCCTTGGAAAATGATAAATAAAAAAATCAAATTTATTTATTTATAATTTAGGTTCCAGGTACTCACCAAATATTTTTTAAGTAAATTTACTATATAAGTAATGAGTAATGTCATTTCTTACAACTACACATATGATTAAAATAGAAATCATTCTATGTTTTTAACAAATATTGGTAAACGTTCTTACCTGTAATAAGTCCTGTTAGTGCATCAAATCTAGTCACACCTGTACATTTTGTGTACATTCACTACACTTACCTGTTCAACTGCGGGATTTGTGATTTATTTTTATTTTCAACAATACATATATATTAAATCGTTATATTATGACATTATATCTGTTAATTATCAGGAACGTTATAGAAAGAATAATATGCCTTATTTCTATTTATTTAAATATTTATTTTGGGGTACAGTAACTGCGTGATTTCTCAGTTAACGCTGCGCAATCGCAGTTTGTAATTTCCGGTTTTAGCCGAGTTGCATATTTTGTTACTTTTGCCGGCGATAAAACAGCGAAATGCCCGTTTATAAAGGTATAGTTTTGTGATAAAGAGGTGTATATATGGTCATGTGTAATTTTAATGAACACCAATGTAAAATTCAATAAACCTGCCATACTGTCCGCTTTCAATCGATTTAGCATTTTTGTTTTGAAGTGTCGTACCCCACCACACGCATACAACACTCACAACAGACGTAAATCCTCACACAAATCAGACCCCATTCATAGACAAGGTGTGTTTAAAGTGTGCCGTAGAGCAATGGTTAATCTTAGTAATCAAGGGATCGTGCTTTTCCTCTACAGATACTCTGCAAATAATAAAATTCTGCTTTATATAACAAGAGCTTCCATAATTATCGATAAATTATTGTAAATTTGTACAAAGATAACAAAAAATTCTCATTTATCATGTATCATTTATCACGGCATCATCATTCATTATGAAGATGCCATGATAATTGATAGTTTTTGTTACCTTTGTACCTTTGAGTTTTTGTTATCTTTGTACATTTGGCTGTTTCGCTGCTTTTTATGCCCTGCCACGAAGTGATGCGGGCATATAGTGTTACCCTTGTCAATCTGGATGTACGTCACGTCATCCGTACGTCATGTCGTCCGTATGTCCCGCTTTTATTAAGTCAATTTCTCAGATACCAATACCAAAAACCGTAAAGTTTTCAAACCTCATACACACTTACATCTATATGGCAGCATATGTTCCTACCCGAATCAGGTCAATTCATAATTTTGATAAAGCATCATTAAACTGAACTGACCAATCAGTGACCAGAATTTTTGACACAGCTCTACATTCTGGTAGGTGATAAACTCGGTCTTTATCCTAGATGTTCAACCAAGTTTACTGTTAAAATTAAGGTCTTTACAGGGTGATTTTTTTAAAACCCTGCATATGTCATACATATTTATGTAAATTGATTCAAAATATCTATCTTTCAAATTTGAATCTTGAAAATTATAATATTTTTAGTCTGCCAAAGATTTTTATTTTACTATAGAACCTAAGGATAAAAACCAAGTAACACACATTTTATCACCTAGTGAAAATAAGGTAAAATCTCAACATTTCGGCAATGGAAAATTATGAATACTTTTTACACTGTTAATTTACATCAAAGTTTTTCATTCAAGTTTTTTACATCAAAGATTTTTGTTAAGTCCATTTCTCCAACACCAGCTGCCTTAGAGCCTTCAAACTTGACAAATGTTGATAACTATATGACAGCGATATGATCCAATGAAAAGTGGGTCAATGAATTACCTTGACCTACCTTTGGCACTTTGTTAATTTACATTCAAGTTTTACATTCAAGTTTTTTTTATTAACTCTTCGCAGATACCAAAAGTCATAGAGTTTCCAAACTTCATACACACTTACATCTGTATGACAGCAATATGTTCCTACCCAAATCAATATAAATGACCTTGACCTACTTTTTACACTTTGTTAATTTACATTAAAGTTTTACATTCAAGTTTTTTATTATGTCCATTACTCTGATACCATAAGCAGTACAGCTTTTAAACCTAATATACACTTACATCTATATGACAGTAATATGTTCCTACCCAAACAGGTCAGTATAAATGGCCTTGACCTGCTTTTTACACTGTTAATTTGCATCAAAGTTTTTTGTTAAGACCATTTCTCCAACACCAGATGCCTTAGACAGGGCTTCCATTAAGGTTCAAATTTAGGAAGATCAAACTTCCTGTGTATCAAATTTGGAAGTTCATGGGGAAAATTTAGGAAGTTCCAGTGTTTGGGCATGGCATTCATACTCAGTCTTCATACATGTGATACCTCACGGCGTGAGACGAAATCTCACGGAATTCTAACCCTCCTCCCGGCCCCACGGAATTGTGTGAAAAACTCCCGTAAAATTGCTAAAATCGATTTTTCGAAAACCATCGGTCTGTTACCTTTGTTTGGTATATGTTTGGTAAATGCCAACTTGATGTTATTGTCTCACGATTCGCGAGACCGTCACGTGACATACCTAGATTTGACCTGGATCAATAGCCTGGGGGAAAGTGGGTGAAACTGTTATTTGCAAACAGTTTATTGGCTTAATTGATCCTACCAAAGGATTAGCAGCATACTTATGAAGTCTTTAATGATGTCTCTAATTAAACAGGTTAGATACGACTTGAAACAAATTGCCGGCGTCATTTATTTACAAGTGGAAAATGCAGTAATTATCGGATAGCGAAAACGAAAGTAGACTGTATGATTTAATTAAAACAATTGAGTTGTGGGGAATAGGGGTGGGTATCTGAAATAAATCAATCAAGATGGGGTGTCAAACATTTTTAATCAAGATGGGGTGTTTTTCAAGTTAAAAAGCATTTTTTTCTCGAATCAATACTCGCTGATAAGCAGATTTTGCTTCTAAAAATAGAATGAATTCAAGAACGACAACTCCTACGAAATTTCGTACTCAATTAGATTCATACTATTGTACATCGTACTCAATGTAATCCATACTATCGCTTATTTTCCAGAGGGAAAGTTGGGTAGGCAGCCAACCATGCAGCCATCTTTTGTACGGCCGTTTTTAAAAATCGCGGCCAATAGTTGGTGGAGTGGGTGGGGTAAAACAATTTTTTTTTTTTTTTTTTTAACTCTTACTTTCTCAATATTTTTATGTTTTGTAAGTACGAAAATATAACAACAAAATTTAAAGGGACACTGTAAGTATTAAAGCAGATTATTGAGCATAACCAGCGAAATGTTTATCATTGGTTATTAAATAAAATATTGCTTAAAAACTGTTTTTATTCATTTTTGTTATCTCCCCTGACATCAATGAAGAAACTTGTTTAAAAGTGTATTTTTAGGTATTCGTTTATGGAATTTGGGTATAAAATACTGCTCGCGCGCTAAAAATAGTCCGTGAAAAAACCTCCCAGATTTTTGCATGAATCTCCCTTAAAAAAATCACTAAACTCCCAGATTGAGGTCCTGAAAGTATCACATGTATGAGTCTTTGAGTCAGTGATTCCGCGTGGTGGTGAGGGAAACAACACATCTAAATTGTTAAAAAGAAAAAAAATATATTTATAATCATCTATATGTTTATAAAAGAAAATATTTGATGACATCATTATATAAACGGTTTCAAACTAAAAATACTTAATTTGCCTTTGCGTGCCATACCCCACCCACAAGTTTTATACAGTGAATTACATTTTGCAAACAGTTTTCAATTTATCAGTCCAGGAAAGCTTTTAAATTGACATACATTAATGAAAGGTATTTAAAACTGTCAAGTGTAGGAATAAATGTAACAGATTCTTTAATTTATTATCAAAGCAATCGATTGTTTTTGCCAGTGATAATTTCACTTCCGTGTTTAGTCTCCATTCGCGAAGAGTTCTTTCCCCTGGGTTAGAGATTATTAAATATTGTTTGTCTATCAGTACTTCGTTTCTATTTGTAACTTTGATAAATACATAGAAAAATGACACAAAGATATAAAAAAAAAATAGCCTAAAAAGTATAATCTGTTTGTGTAAGGAGTTTCAACTTTGTGGTTAATGAATATAAATTAAGCAATTTGGCATCGAGATTATACTGCTACTTTCATTTTGTGAAATGCGGGGCTCGACCAATTATCTAATTAACTCTCTCCTCTCACCAGCCATGCGTGTGACCCTTGATAAAAACTGGACAAAACCGGTTTTACCTGTCAATTACAGGCTCCACTGAGTTTTAATTGCTTTACAACTTGTTACGTCGGCAGTCTCAAATGAAATTAGATTAGATGGGCGGGGCTATAATCGGTAATTTACAGATTATGGGATGTCCTTAGTAAAGAATTGCGGCGTACTTTGAAGTTTTTGGAAGTACACTGTACGCCTTTGATGTTAATTTTCGCCGTACAACTACGATTTTTGGACATAATTTACGGCCGTACGCCCGTTAATGGAAGCCCTGCTTAGAGCTCTCAAACTTTAAAAATGTTGATAACTACATGACAGTGATATATTCCATTGTATGAATTACCTTGACCTACCTTTGTCACTTTGTTAATTTGTTCAATTTACATTGAAGTTTTACATTTTTATTAAGCAGTACAGCTTTTACAGTAAACTTCATACACACTTAAATCTGTATGACAGCAATATGTTCCTACCCAAATCAGTCGATATAAATGACCTTGACCTTTTACACTTTGTTAATTTACATTAAAATTTTACATTGATGTTTTAAAAAATCTTCTTTTCCGAAACCACAAGGCACAGAGCTCTCATATATTGCAAGTAGCATCAGCTAATGGTCCTCTATCAAGTTTGTTCAAATGGTGAACCTGGGGTCAATTTTGGCCCTGTCACAGGCGTCACAGTTTTATATAGGAAAATATATATTCAAAAAATCGTCTTCTGAAACTAGGGGCGTCAGTGGCCGAGTGGTTAACGTCTCTGACTTGAAATCACTTGCCCCTCACCGCTGTAGGTTCGATCCCTCAGGGGCCTAGGAATCTTTATGTGAGGAAGCTATCCAGCTGGCTTGCGGAACGTTGGTGGTTCTACCCAGGTGCCCGCCCGTGCACGAAAATTGCCCGGAAGGGCACCTGGGGTCTTCCTCCACCAGTGGAAGCTGGAAAGTCGCCATATGACCTTAGCTGTTGGTGCGACTATAAAATCCAATTCAAATCAAATCTTCTGAAACTTACAAGAGCCAGAAGTTATTTTTCATTTACTATAAGCTTATGGTCCTTTACCAAGTTTGTTTAAATGGTGACCCTGGGGTAACATTTGGCCTCGCCCCAGGGGTCACATGTTTTCCATAGACTTGTATAGGGAAAACCTTTTAAAAAATCTCCTCTGAAACTGCAAGAGTCAGAGGTTTAATATTTTGCATTTGCTATAAGCTTATGGTCCTCTACCCAGTTTGTTCAGATGGTGACACTGGGGTCAAATTTAGCCCCGTCCTGGGCGTCACAGTTTTACATATATTTATATAGTAAAAAACTTAAAAAACTTGTTCTCTGAAACTACAAGAGCCAGATGTTTAATATTTTGCATTTACTATGAGCTTATGGTCCTTTACCAAGTTTATTCAAATGGTGACCCTGGGGTCACATTTGGCCCTGCCTCAGGGGTCACATGTTTTACATAGACTTGTACAGGGAAAAACTTAAAAAATCTTCGCTGAAACCACAAGGCACACGGCTATCATATATTACATGTAACCCTGGGGTCACATTTGGCCCAGCTCCAGGGGATGCACCTTCATTTTGTATTTGATCTTTACCAAACTTTGTCAGTGTCTTTATATCAATGTTGTTAACACAACAGAGGCCACATTTCTTGAACAATCTTAACCAAATTTACACAGATTGTATATGACCATAAGATTTCGATAATGTTTGATAATGGGCCAGTACTCAGGTGATATTATTATTATATCATGTTTATTAAGTCAATTACATACCAGAAGCCTTACAGTATTCAAACTTCATTCACACTTACATCTATATGGCACCATTATGTTCCTACCCAAATCAGGCCTAAAAAACAAACTTGTGTGTTTCTGGTTTCACCCTGTCAAAAAGTTAGGGTAGGTAGGTAGGAAAAAGTGTTTTTTTTAGATATTTTTTTTATATATATTGTTCGCATATATTATGCCATTTTTGTACTAAGGCAACTTTTTGATAACCTTTGCAATCCAGATTAGATGCTTAACAACTCTGGCTAATAAAATTATCATTTGAATAAAAAATGTTTAGGGTCGGCGGTGATGAAGTAGGGTCGGTCGGGAAACCGGAAACACACATATTTTTTTATTAGGCCTCAGGTCCATTTAACTTGCCTTTTAATAATACACATAAAATTTTGTTGCTCCTTTTTGTAAGCAACCGATAACCCTTTAGTGGGACATTCGGGTCCCATGGACACATTTTCTAGTTCACTTAGGAGTAGCGCTCAATCGTTCCTTTAATGTGTCCACAGAAGGCGTGGAAACGATGGTCTCATTTAATTCATTCCATGGGCAGTCTTCACGAAAAAAAATTTGAACTACTAACCCGTCGGGCATGTCACTTTCAAAAATGTACTAGCCCGAACACATTTCTACTGACATGAATTTTTTCAAGTGTTATTTGAGTGTTATTTTTAAACAAATGTGTATATTGTCACAGAAAGTTGTAATGTACATTCTCTATAGAGTAATATCACAAATAATAAAATAAAATAAAGAACTTGATTGTTTTGTTTTGACACTTTATTCTGAAAGATTTAGCTGTTTCAACCAACCAGCAATTGGGTCTGAAAATTAACGTTTCTGTTTATTTCATAAAGATTTGTTTGACTCACTAACTTCTGCATTACTTTTTTTTTTTGTCCACCAGTATTTTCTGCTGGGTTTTGCTTCTTCGAAATAACAAAGAAGGCTTAACAAAGTCGCCCCGACTACAAATCAGTATTGTTATTACTTACTGGTCCTTTGGGATCATCAAACCCAATATTTGTGGCTTGGAAGTTAAATATCGCTTAACCCGGTGCTAGGAGGCGTGAGAGATGTTGCACTTCACATTACCCCTCATGAACAGACTCGGTAAGACCAATTCTGCTACTTTTATCACTTGTTTGTGTTGTTGCTTCCAAGGGATCCACTTTTCAGTATTTATTATTGTAGGTTACAAATTAGACCAGAAACGACCTTCAATTCATTATCAGTTGGGTTGACATCGCAGTATTGATTCATACTAAATATTGCTCCTTCGTCCCCAACTTAGTTAGAAAACGACAAATAAATTGAGAACCTCGAGCAAGGCCTAATCATTGTAGTATACAACGTAGAAACTTTTCTCTTATTAAATTTTATCTAAACTGGAGTCAGAGTATGCTTTCCCTCGACAAGAGATCCCAGTCGAACAGTGTTATTCTTTCACAGTATAGTGGTTTCTCCTAATATCGCGGTATTTTTTTTATGCCCCCGAAATTTTTTCGGGGGCATATAGTAATCGCACCGTCCGTCTGTCCGTCATTCCGAAGTTCTTGTCCGGACCGTAACTTCACAACCCCTGCAGGATTGGCACAAGTGATCACCATAACAAGACGATGTGTCCCCCCGCAAAACCCAGGTCCGTACCTCAAAGGTCAAGGTCACACTTGAAGTTCATAGGTCAAAAACAGGTACGCAATTTCGTGTCCGGACCGTAACGTCATAACCCTTGCAGGGAATTTTAAATAACATGGCACAAGTGATCACCATAACAAGACGATGTGGCCCCCGCAAAACCCAGATCCGTACCTCAAAGGTCAAGGTTACACTTGAAGTTTATAGGTAAAAAACATGTACGTAATTTCGTGTCCGGACCGTAACGTCACAACCCCTGCATGGATTTTTAAATTACTTGGCACAAGTGATCACCATAACAAGCTGATGTGTCGCGCGCAAAACCCAGGTCCATACCTCAAAGGTCAAGGTCACACTTGCAGTTCATAGGTGAAAAACAGGTATGCAATTTCGTGTCCGGACCGTAACGTCACAACCCCTGCAAGGATTTTTAAATAACTTGGCACAAGTGATCACCATAACAAGACGATGTGTCGCGCGCAAAACCTAGGTCTTCAAGATCAAGGTCACACTTGGAGGTCAAAAGTCAAATTGTGTCCGGTCAATAACTCTGGCATTCATTGACGGATTTTAAAATAACTTGGCACAAGTGCTCACCACAGCAAGACGATGTGTCGCGCACAAACTCCAGGTCTGTGGCCCCAAGGTCAAGGTCACATTTAGAGGTCAAAGGTCAAATCGTGTCCGGTCAATAACTTTTGCATGCCTGGACGGATTTTCAAATAACTTTGCACAAGTGCTCACCACAACCAAATGAGGTGTCGTGCACAAATCCAGGTCCATGGCTCCAAGGTCATACTTAGAGGTCAAAGGACACTTCGGGGGCATTAATCACTTACAGTGATATTTCTTGTTTATATTTTAATCATCGGGCATTTTCGTCAATATATATGTCAAGCAATTAATCGGTGGAAGTGTGCGCTTTTCATAATTTGTTTGCTTATGAAAATAGTGAAAGACTGGAGAATAATCCTTATGAAAATCATGTTAATAAATACTAGTGCATAAAATACATGTCTACGAACGGCGAGACAATTTTTGATATGCGCCGCCTCCGATGTGCACTCAAAATAAGCTACTTTTATCATTCTGATGTTGATGGTTTATTTATAGATACTCATTGCTGATGTAAGAGAAAGGTCAAGTGATTTATGAGTTTTTATTTTACAGGATCTAATTAGCGCCATGTTTTCTAGGCAAGGTGATACACACAAAATAAAGAATTTTGAAAATTCTTGCAAACGTATTTTAAATTCAAATGTAGAAAATAGTATATATAATATTGAACCATATTAAGATCAGGACAAAATCGAGACAGTCGCAATAATTGGTATTAAATTCAATGAACAGTAGCTGCCGCGATATTAGCGAACACCATCCTATCTTGTCAGTGCTCAAAGAAAATTATTTTAAGAGACAGGCCCAGGGCTTGTTGCTTCTGAAAATGGACAGGCCCCGATTTGAAATGGACAGGCCCTGATTTGAAATGGACAGGCCCTGATTTAAAATGGAAAGGTCCAATATTTTTTTCTTATTGGAAATGTGTCTTTATTCACTTTTATAGCACACATTTGTTACGTATGTATTAATCAAGCTCAGAACCTCCTCTGACTAGATTTTTCTTTTTGCTACCACTTTATGCTCCCTGGTCAGCGGACTTATTTACCATTTCATTTAAAATATGTTAGAATAGAATATTACGTAGTAATTTATAACCAATGCAAAGGAGAGTACTAGCACTTTTGCCAAACGATAATAATCAGAGCCGACTTGGTGAAAGTGGAGCTAAACTTGGAGCCAAATTTTGAATCAGGTTTTATGAGACTATCAGAGCCTCCTCTGGCTATATATTTTCTTTTTGTCACCACTTTCTCCAAGTAAAGAATTAGGAGCCTAGACTAGAATTCATTTAAAAGTAGGATTCCAGGAACTCCTTACACCTTAAATAATGAATAGAAATATACTTTATATCTGTATTTATACATATAAAGTATATAAAATTTTCTTTCCACCAACATGTATTTATTTGTAAAGGACAGTTTTTCTTATTTGATTATGTAAAAAAATAAAAAATAAAAATAAAAAAATATATATATCCGAAATTATGTACCATCCGAACTACTATGACACCGCACTTTTACGGCACGAACATTTCACAAACATTTAATCGAAATACCATCAATAACGATTTTTTTTTCATGCATTAGTGTGTTTTTAATGACAAAAACAGTATTTCTTATCACAAAGGAAAGAAAACACAACTCTAATAGCAGAATAATGAGTTTAATGTCAACTAACGTCGACCTCAAAGTTGTGACAAACTGGCGACACGAAGCCAGGCAAAATTCTCGAACTTTTTATTGTTTCAATGTGTGTATAACACATTTTAATTACTTTATTGCAAGTGTTTTCACAGTTCACAATTCACATGGAGTATTTTGTCTTGAGGAACTTGAGCTTGAGATCCAGTAAAACTGAATTTTTGGGGGATTTTTTTTTTTTAGACAGGCCCGTCGGGCTATCCTATTTCTTGAGCACTGCTTGTATATTTGAGATCATACTGTTGGTGCTGCTTTGTTAAATATATACACACAACTTGTTTATTTCAGTGAATGTGAAGTGGGGCAAGGAGAAGTTTACAGATATTGAATGCAACACAGATGAGCCACCTGAATTATTCAAGGCCCAGCTGTTTGCTCTGTCAGGGGTACAGCCAGACAGACAGAAGGTCATGATGAAGGGAGCTGTTCTTAAGGTATTTACAGTGCAGTATATTGATTTAAGATTGAAAGGATTAACAGGTGAAAATGGTATTTAGTATATAATGTTTTACTTTATGTTATTCGCATGAGAGAGAAGGAAAGTTAAAGTCCCAACGAATGACACATTTCTTTGAATAAAACTTGTTTTCTAATAAAAGCCCACACCGTAATTTTGTGGTGAAATATACATTTTTGTCGCCTGCATAGCTGGCAAGGTGTTCCAGCTAGAAACTTGAAATTCACTGTAACTTTACATTGTGTTACCTTTCGTCATCAAAAGTTCAATATATTATACACGTTATGACAATAGTCACGTGACCACGCCGACATGTAAAGGTCAGAGTCGAAGTCTTGGTTCAACATAGTTTGGCCACAATAGATTTTCATTCCATATATTTTATTTATTTCTTCATTAAACTTTGTATATCTTAATGACGATTGTCATGTGACCAGACAAATATGGGTCAAGGTCATAGTCTGGGCTCACTGAAATACATTTTGGAACAAGGCCCATGCATGCAATGCGACAAACACGCTTTAAAGAGTACCCATATATTTCAGTCACAATGTGAAATTCAAAAACCATTAACGCGAATCCACTAATTCAAATACATGTATAATAAACTTCATCATTTCACCTTGAATTGCATTGAATGTAAGTTAAATAGTTTATGTATTTCTCTATAATTGCAGGATGACGAATGGGGAAACATGAAATTGAAAGATGTAAGTACAGTTGTTTATTTATTTATAGGAGCCGATGGGGGCTTTGTGGATAGTGCTGTTGACTTTGAATCCAGAGATCATGGTTTGAGTCTCACCAGCGCCACGTATAGGATAGAGGCTATAGTGTTATATAGTAAAAACTTGTAGCAATTACTCCTGAAACTTTCAAGGAATGTTGCTCTTGATGTCTAGTTGATCCTAGCAAAATTCAAGTCAGGCGGAAATTCAAAATGGCCACCACGGCTAAAAATAGATTTTTAAAAAAAAATTGCAGCGACTTCTTCTTGAAAACTAATATAATAACTATAATTGATTGGGACTTCTTCTGAAATGATTAGGATGACATGATGTTGATCCTTGTCGAAAATCATTTTGATTCGACTTTAAACATGGCTGCCAGCGGCCATCTTTGTTTACATAAGAGTTATATAATAAAAAACTTGTAGTGACTACTCCTCTGAAACTACTTGACAGATTTTCATGAAACTTCACAGGAATGTTGCTCTTGATGTCGAGTTGATCATATCAAAATTTCAGGTCGGCCGGAATTTCAAGATGGCCACGACAGCTAAAATCTTAAGATTTTTAAAAAACAAGTTTGTAGCGACTACTTCTTGAAAACTATAAGTGATATTGATATTGGACTTTCTCTAAAATGATCAGCATGACATGATGTTGGTCCTTGTTGAAAATCATTTTGATTCAACTTTAAACATGGTGGCCATCCTTGTTTACATAGAGTTATATAGTAAAAACTGCCAGAAATTCAAGATGGCCACCATGGCTAAAATAGATTTTTAAAAAACAAATTTGTAGCGACTACTTCTTGAAAACTATAAGTGACCTTTTCTGATATGATCAGCATGACATGATGTTGGTCCTTGTTGAAAATCATTTTTATTCGATGTTAAAAAGTTGCTGCCAGCGGTCATCTTTGTTTACAAGAGTTATATTGTAGCGACTACTCTGAAACTAATTGACAGATTTTCATGAAACTTCACAGGAATGTTGCACTTGATGACTTTTTGATCCTAGGAAAATTTCAGGTCGGCCGGAAATTTAAGATGGCCACCATGGATGAAAATAGAAAAACTTCTTGAAAACTATAAGCGATATTGATATGGAACTTTTTCTAAAATGATCAGCATTACATGATGTTGGTCCTTGTTGAAAATTATTTTGATTCGGTTTTAAACTTGGCTGCCAGTGGCCATCTTTGTTTACATAGAGTTCTATAGTAAAAACTTGTAGCGACTACTCCTGAAACATCTTTTTTTCATGAAACTTCACATGAATGCTGATCTAGCTATCAAAACCTATCAGTAGTGCTTCAAGGTCATTGACCTCTTGTTGCTGATTATGTTTACTCTTAAGGATCAGCAAGTGAATAAGTAACTGGATATGCTGATTAATGCTTGCCATTGCTTGAACTGTTATTGACACATATTTCAGGGAGCACTGTTGTTGATGATGGGTTCTGCAGAAGAGTTACCCCAGGGACCTGTGAAGAAAACACTGTTCATGGAGGATATGACAGAACAACAGCTTGCTTCAGCAGTATGTCATATTGATTGACTTATACTGTTTAAATAATGCTCTTATTGATAGTAAAATTTGATGAAATGTTTATATGTCTTTTTGTGAAGCCAATATTTTTATCACTATATTTTATTAGTACTTTTGGCAATGATTTTGTTTTTCAAATACCAAAACATAAAGGGGTGTTTTAAAATTACTTCAGTTCCCAGCAGTTCCTAAATATCATTCAAACTTTGCAAAAGTAAGATCTATATTTACATGTATACTATCAGACACAAACTAGGCTAGTTGATTGTTGTCTGTTTTGCAGCTTTCTGTACCACCTGGCTTGACAAATCTGGGTAACACATGCTACATGAATGCCACAATACAGTGTCTTAGATCTGTTACAGAACTCGGGGAATCCCTCAAAAAGTAAGTACTTTGCTATATTTAATCATGACGAGCATGGCTGACGTATGGTGATTTTTTGTCTGTTGTGTAACGTTTGGATTGTTCCTGGAAGACGTGTTGTAAGGTTTTCTGTTAAATGACCACATTTTCATAAGAGAAACACATCATGTTGGATAACTGGTCAGATTGAACATATTGGATTGGCTCATCAGTAGGGGTGACTGTCGCCAGTAATTTGACTAATGCTATAGTATTGCGATAGTCAAAAAACTATTGCGATACTATTGCAATAGTGAGATAATATTATGATATTATCACGAAATTTTAACACGGTATTAGCTATCTGTTGTGTTTTCTTGATGCATACAAATTCACATTTACGTATAATTGTGCAGCAATTACTTATTTGTCGGAGAAATAACCAATGATGTGTTGATAATTGAATAACAACGCCATCCTCTTAAACAAAGCCGAAGTGCTGCCTGCCACACACTAGATTTTGCTTTTTCGTTAGGCACAAGTTTGACCGCCGTTGCCATGTTGGGTTTGGTCTAATCACAAACCGAATGCAAAAAAAATTACACTTTAATTTTATCCTAACATAACTTCTATCAGAAAGCACGAATCAAATAATTATTGGTATTTACATGTATGTGAGTCGTAATTTATCTTTAAAAGCAGACTAGGACATATTAAAATATATAATATATAGTTAATATTACCAAACGAAAAAAAGTCTGAATTGGCCATCCGGTACCATGCTCGTAAGTCAATAATATTAGACCTACCCTGTACCTGTTATGACGTCACTTGCACTTGCTTTGCTTGTATGGGTGGGGTAAGCTACTGAATGTTGCGATTGACTCAAATATTTGCAGATCACTAAGACTATTTCTTTATTCGTTAACTATCGAAAACTATCGATAGTTCATCATACTATCGGCGATTGCTATCGATAGTTCAGTTTGGCATCGATGCATTGCTATCGAGACGGCCACAATCCTGATACATCGATAAGTTGATGCATCTTTACACTACTACTCATCAGCATAAGCTAAGGTTACTTATTTAGTGCATCAGTGGGGTGTGGCTGTCTAATGGGTAATGTACCTGCCTTGTTGCAGTCTCGAAACGAAGTGGGTCGAGGACACAGAACACTGCATCTGTGTAATTGAGCAAGTCGCTCAACTTTCGTTGCATGGGGATGTTAACAGGCTAGCCCTTATAATACTAATTTTCTGTCTGCCAGGCATGTAAAGCAACCAGAGGTATTTTAAAAGTTAGAGTATGCTGATCCTGGATTTTTCCGTATCCTCCTTGAGAGAACTAGATCCTTGAGAGAGAGGCTCTAAATAATGTGTTGGTAATCCTTTAAACAATTAATTAAATGCATTGACATGAATAAAGAATGTCCAATACTCATCTTAAGTTGTCTCTATTGGGCAACCGTTAGCAAATAGTTGTATTATGTATGTGTTATGCCTGCAGATACACTGGAGGTCTGACGTCAGGAGGAGCAATTGTCCCCTCGGATTCCATCACTGCAGGTTCGTAGTCCTTTTTATTTGTTTCCAAGGTAACTGCCATACGCTGTGTATGTTAACAGGATGCCTCAAGAGTCCACTTGTCCAAGGTGCTAGCGATGGGTTGATTCCTCGTTGTTAAAATATTAATAGTGTTATTTGCTGTTTAGTAGCCAAGGAATAGAAATATTATAGATATAAAAAAACACAAAAAATCTGTGGAAGAAAGTTATTGTATCAAAACAAAATGCCAGGACACCTTCTACGACTCTGCATTTAAGTGACTATATTTGCCTTCAAGGTTTCCCATTTATAAATAATCTGTTTTTAGCTATGAGAGACCTGTTTATGTCGATGGAGAAATCCTCCCAGTCCCTGCCACCTATAGTGTTCCTACAAGTGCTACATATGGCCTATCCACAGTTTGCTGAGAAAAGTGAACAAGGAGGATTTCAACAACAGGTGGATATTTTATATATTTTCAAATCCATGCATGTATGTAAATTAGAGTTGCAGTTGTTTAAAATGGTAAGACCATTACTTGGATATAATGGATAGATGCAATCCAAATCAAGCAGCTTTCATAGACTAAAACGTTTCTTTACTGGAAAGAAATCATATAGAATATATTTTGTTTTATGTAGTTTTTATCCAAAATATATAAACCTGCTATACTAGCTTTCAAGATGTTATAAATGGCACAAAAATGTACTACACTAGATAAAACTTATCAGTACCCCGATTTTAAATGCTTATGAAACATTTATTTTTCATCATAATTTGCTCCGTTTTGAACACATTCTCTGAAGCAGTGACATTATAATCTGATTATCAAATTGATTATTTATTTGCAATTTTATTTGACGAAAAAATATAGATGAGTTTCATACATTTTTTTTTTAAATTTTACATTCCCTTGGGGAACGAGTAAATATTCAATCACTTGAACATCTCATATCAGATATTGTGTCTTTTGGTAAAAAATAAATGTTTTAGTGCATTTGTATCATAACAATCCTATACATGTGTTACGCAGGATGCCAATGAGTGCTGGACAGAGATGGTTAGATGTCTACAACAGAAACTACCCGGGGAAAATCCAGGCACAGTGGAACAGGTAATATTGTGTTGATTTGTGATGTTGTTCAGATATTAAACTTATGTATTGAAGAATCCTCAGTGTCCAGATACTTTGGGTTTTCCCAATCAAATTTAGTTTAGTTTAATAATATTTTATTGCAGATATGTTACAATACATCAATTCAACATCACAATATTCATAGAAATAATTGAGGTACGAACATCTAGCTCCAATCCATATTGGACGTGTTGGACCTACTGCGAGGCTTGAACTCACTTGTAATTGGCCCAGGCACAGCCATTGTCATATTTTTAGACAAATCAGCAGTTTGTTACATTTGTTTTGTTACATTTGTTTTCATTGAACATTTCTAATTTGGAGCAGACATAATAATTTTTACATCCCGAAACCCGACAGATCAACAGTAGACACCAATAAAGGCAATATAAGAACAGAGAAAAATGTATGAGATTTGAATAGAATTAATAAATGATTGAATTACTGCTCAGTGACATACAAATAAGTTTGATGAACCAAGAAGATAGATCCTACATATAAATCAGTTTGATGAACCAAGAAGATGGATCATAAATTATAGAATGTGCACATTAAAGATAGATTGTTGAATGAAAAATATTATAGGTTACAGTCACCGTACAAATTGTGTATTTTTTAAATGCTGCTCTTAATACATGTGTGCTGTACTGTACTTTTTGTTCCAGAATGCAGCGGCAGCTTCACCTAGAGGGTTTATGGACCAGTATTTTGGTGGAGAGTTTGATGTCGTGTATCCTTTATGATTATCGCAGTTCTTGCCAGTCATATAAAGCTTCAATGCTCTTTTATGTACTTTTCTGTCTGATGTAACACAGGAAAATGATTGTGTTTAGACAAAATTTCAATAGCTGTTATTTATAAAACTGGAATTGAAAAAAGGAAAAAAGATAGCAGTTATGTTTTTAAAAATAGTTTCATTTGGCATGTTTTGCTCTCCATCTACACTTGCCCAAACATAACAGTCATGAATAAAACCTGAGCCCATTAATGGCTTTTATCGACATTCACTTGATACGTTCTGTTGAAAAAAAATTACAAATAACTTCACTTTTCAAGGAGGTGGAGCTACTGTGCACGTATCCAATGTGTCTCAATAGAAAATGGCTATTCCACTGTTTGAAAGAACACTGACAGTAGCTGTCTCTCTTGCATGTTTTGTATCATTATCAATCTCTCCGAGGACCTTCTTCTTGGTATTAGAGCAACATGACACTATAAGAATTGATTTCACTTATATATTTTCATTTATGCGGTTTTAAACGCTGGTATACATAAATGGCAAATTCTATGAGGGGCGTTACGTTTATGGGGTCTGAACGCCGATAGTGAATGGCAAATTTGCCATAAAGCGCTAACGCCTGTTACAACTCCCTTTAATAATGGAGTGAATACATCCATTCCAGAGTTTTTGCAACATGAAATTTTGCTTGGATCAACAGAATACTGCATATATAGATTTTCTCAGTAACTGTTTTAAATTAATAGTTGTTATATTTGACACGAGGCAGCATTACCAAAAGGTCAGGATAAGAGTCAACATATAAGAAATGAGACACAAGCCAGAAAAAGAGCCAAAAGAAATGACAAAAAAAGTCATGATTAGGGTCAGAAGAAAAGAAGCTAAAGTTATAAGAAGAGCCAAATTCTTGGCTCTTAAAGTGCTTTTCTAATAGCAGCATTATACTATTTAAAGTGTCATGTCAGAAACTCTCCATTAGTCAAAAAGAATGAGGCTTAACCATTTATGGCCCTGTCTCCTGTATTTTTCATAAAAGAAGAGATGCTGCGACTCAATATAAAACTAGTTACAAAGTAGCTATGGGATATACTAAAGTTTAAACCATAGAGTATCCTTAACTTACTACCAGTATGAAATGTGAAGAGGATGAAACAGAGTCGGAGAGTATAACTACAGAAAAATTCTACCAGCTTAGTTGTTTTATAGAAAAGGGTAGGTGCTTGTCATTTGTAACATTGGGTTAAAACAATTCTATCAGCTTAGCATTTTATAGAAAAGGGTAGGTGCTTGTCATTTGTTACATTGGGTTAGAACAGTTCTATCAGCTTAGCAGTTTAATAGAAAAGGGTAGATGCTTGTCATTTGTTACATTGGGTTAGAACTGTTCTATCAGCTTAGCAGTTTAATAGAAAAGGGTAGGTGCTTGTTGGGTTAGAACAGTTCTATCAGCTTAGCAGTTTAATAGAAAAGAGTAGGTGCTTGTCATTTGTAACATAGGGTTTAATAGAAAAAATCTACCAGTTTAGCTGTTTTATAGACTCATTTGTTACATTGGGTTTGTTCGATTTAGAAGTTCTAGCTCTTTAAGCACATTAATGTTGATTCTTACGGATGGCGGAAGGTGTACAGTACTGGTTCTACTCAGGAAAAGTGGGTGGTCTGCCTCCATCACAAAAAATCGACCATCATATATAACCTTACATGTGTTGAAAATGGCGTAGAACACCATACAAACAAACAAACAAGCATTTATACAGTGTTACCTGCCAAATCCGACCACCCTCGGCCCCAACAAATTTGGCCGATATAGACAGTCGGATTAAATTTTCAATTAAAATTTTCATTGATGAGAGAAGGCAAGACTGTGACCTTGAACTTTTGATATTTGATATGAATAGTACTTGAGACTTTTATCAATGAATATACATTTGCAAAGTTTGTTGAAGAAATGTGAACAAATAGACAAAGTTGTACAGGATATGTGAAGTTTTTGTGTTAAGTTTTCATAGTTTTGAGCGCATACTTTGACCATGACCTTTTTATATTGGCGTGGTTAAGTTGACTTGTCAGTGATTAGACAAATGCAAATTTTAATGAAGTTGAAAAAGTAAGTTTTTGCGTAAAATTTTCGCAGGCAGTGTAGGATTAGAATTTAGTGATCATCATCGTAGCTACTGTTATTTCTATTTCTGTTTTTTGTTGTCAAGGTAACACTATTTCACTGTAGTTCACAAGATGTATTTATTTTGCAGAGGTGAAGTACATGCACACCGGATTAAGATCTGTAAGTAGCATGAAGATTTTGTCTATGTATATTTCTTATAAAAATGTGTGTCCCGTATATGCGACAACAGTAGGAAGTTGAAAATAAATGCATTATATACATGTATTTGTTTGTGTTTTTTTTACAAAAAATAAATAAATATATAAAATAAGTTTGTATGTACTAAATTTATTGATTGTAAACTTTCCAGAATCATATACTTTATTCACTTTTTCAGTAACTTGGCAAAGTTCACATTAAGCAAAATCTATTAAGGTATTAAAAGTACATGTGACTTTAAGTGAGGAAGTGTTGATTCTTACTGGTGGCGGGAGGTGTACGGTACTGGTTCTACCCAGGAATTGTATGGGTGGTCTGCCTCCACCACAAAAAATAGACCGTCATATATAACATTACATGTGTTGAAAATGATGTAAAACACCACACAAACAAAAGTACTTGTGTTAAAATTGTGCTATTTATCGAGCAAATATTGCCTGTTGACATCTTAATGTAGAAGAACGTTGTGTGTGCAAAAAATACGATTTTAGCATATTTGTTACATTCCTTTGATTAAACTAAAGTTTTACCCTGACAGATTCTAGTTTTGCCTAATTGTTGCATTACATTTACAGAGATTATCAGAACACATAACAAAGAATTCCCCATCACTTGGTAGAGACGCTGTTTATAAGAAATCAGTAAGTTGTGTTTTTTATTGTAGAAATGTAGAAGGTGGTTAAACTCGGCATTCTTAAAAATATCACTTTTGTCTCCCTTTGAAGGCCATGTGACGTTCTTGGTAAAGTACATACTTGTGTGGGTTTGCTCCCAGTTCACTGCATGTCTGGATGAACCTCATCAATTCATGTTTTATCTCATTGATTGATTGAATCTTGAATGATGATGAGAATAAATAATCCTGATTTTGTGTTGATCAGTCAGGATGTAATTGTTAATTTTAATACAAAATTTAATATAAAATTCACTTGAAATGTTAGTCTAAATTAAATTTCTGTACTGTTGAAATTACTGGAGAAAAAAGGTATTGAATAACCGCTTCTGCCTTTATAGCATAGAAATTTATGATAGTTGATATTTTATCCTTTTCAGAATAAAGTCAGAAGATTACCAGGTTATCTAACAATACAGTTTGTTAGGTTTTATTTCAAAGAGAAAGAATCCATTAATGCTAAAATTCTAAAGGTAAGCTTTATTTGCTTGATCTGAACATTTAGAAATTTGGATTTACATCTGTGTCACCTCCTGTTACACTCACTCTTTTAGTTTGAATCCCACTGGGAGCTTGACTTGTGTCGGAGAAAGTATCGATTCTTACGGATGGCGGGAGGTATACAATACTGGTTCTACCCAGGAATAAGTGGATGGTCTGCCTCCACCTCGAACAAAATTACCGTCGTACATAGCCTTAAATGTGCTGGAAAAATATGTTAAACACCCATTTAAATAACAAACAACAAGCTCGCTCTTTTACCTTGTGAAAATTGCATTTTTGTTTATTTTATTCTAAAACAGTCACTCAGACCTTTAAATTCTGATCGTCTTCAAGTTATAATGTTTGTCTATAGGCCTTAATCTTGCACTGCCTGAGAGCACAGGAATAAATAGAATCAAAATCTAAAGTGTGTAAGAGTGAATTTTCAGCAGAGAACATTGGATATTCAAAAAACGAGGTTTTGCATAGTACTGTCCGTATATCTGACGTCAGAGGGTTGATATCTGTGTTCTCACATAAAATAGGTGCAGATTTATTTCTCAGACACCATAAATATTGTTAAATACTCTGTAATCGAGATTTTATATACCCTGCTATGTTTAATCACCAAATCATAACACTGTACAATATGCCTTAATGTGTTTATAATCACATCTTTGTGCATTTGTCATCACAGATAAGGTTGCTGAGTGTAAAAACCAGATGCTTGTTTTGTGCAGGATGTGAAAGTCTTGTACACATAGGAGTACACAACACATCATTTTGTTTCAGGATGTTAAGTTTCCCTTGAGTCTAGATGTGTACGAGTTGTGCTCAGCAGACCTACAGAAGAAACTGTTACCAATGAGAGAAAAGTTTAAAGAACAAGAAGATAAAGCTGCAGAGGAGGCCATCAAGGTAACCATGATCTGCAGCCATGTGTCCGAGCTCACAGTCGATATTTGTGCAATACTGCTTCATGGTTAAATGAAGAAGTTAAATAATAATAAAAATGCACACCTGCTCGTGTCATGGTTGATTTGTGTACATTACTGCTCATGTCGTGGTTGAATTTTGTGTATAACTGCTGGCGATTAGAATTTGTGTATAATTGCTCTTGTCATGGTTTATTGTGTCGCCTGCATAGCATGGCAGACACTTAGGGATCACTTGTCCGTCGTCGTCACTCTTTAACCTGCAACCTAACCTTGGCCATAACGAAAAGTATTTGACCTATGTTCATGAAACTCCACAGACATCTTCATCTTAACCCAAGGAATGCTGTTACACATGTCCAATAACTCTTGACTGTTATTTTGAGAGAGTTATGCCCCCTTTCATAAAACGTTAACCTGCAACCTAATTAAGCTCATAACTGACCATAACTTAAAATGTATTTGACCTGTGTTCATGAAACTTCACACACATATTCATCTTAACACGCAGAATATTGTTACCCATGACCAATAACTCCGACTTCATATATCAGCAGAGTTATGCCCCTTTGCATAAAACTTTAACCTGCAACTTAACCAAGCTCATACTGGCCATAACTTGAAATATTTAACCTATGTTCATGAAACTTCTCACACATATTCCTCTTAACCAAAGGAATATTCCACTTAACTGGAGGAATGTCGTAACACATATCCAATAACTCTGACTTTCATTTTGGCAGAGTGATGTCCCTTTTCATAAAACTTTAACTTGCCACAAAGCCTAGCTCATAACGTTGCAAAGTATTGATCTATTGTCATGAAACTTTATACAGTTCTTTCATATCAATTATCCCATGCAGATTTATCCCCCTTTTCATAAACTTTAACACTTTAAAAAAATCACTCCACATTTCGTGAAGGATTGCACCCCCTGTCTTCAAACTTTATAGTTAGATAGGCCCCTAGTAGTTGCTGAAATACACGGCAGGCGACACAAATGTTCCATGGAACACCCTTCTAGTATTCATATTATTGTTTATATTTGTGTAAAACTGCTTGTGACATTTTTGATATTTGTGTAAAACTGCTTGTGACATTTTTGATATTTGTGTAAAACTGCTGGTGTTTAGAATTTGTGTAAAACTGCTAGTGGTTAGAATTTGTGTAGAACTGTTCATGGTTGATATTCGTGTATAACTGCTTGTAGTTAAAAATTTATGTAAAACTGTTTATGGTTGATAGTTGTAACGTAAAATGACTGGTTTCATGGTTGATATTTATTTAAAACAGCTGATGGTTAGAATTTGTGTATGCTCATGTCATGTTTTGGTATTTATGTGAAAATGCTCGTATCATGGTTAAAATTTGTACATAACTGCTCATGTCACCTGGTTAATATTTGTTCATAACTGCTCATGTCACAGTTAAATTGTGTTAATAACTGCTCATGTCAGGGTTAATAATTTTTCATAACAGCTCATGTCATGGTTGGTTTTGCTCATTGAAAGTGTTCCATAGAAAACGTCACAGATTAATGTTTGTGTAAAAATGCTAAACACTGGATGAACATAATTTATATGAACACTGAAGTTAAACTGTTTGTATGTTTTGTACAAAATAATATAATTAATGGTGACCCTGACCCCCGCATGTTGAAATCCATTTGATTAGTGTACCAGATAATTGTCTGCTATATTCCCTAATGCATACTTTCACATATTTACATTTAGGCTAAGCAGACTGGAGATAAAGTTGAAAAGAAGGATGAAACAAAAGTACAGAAACATCCATACTCATTTCCAGATGGTAAGCTTGGTTTTATACTACAGTACAAGCCTACCCAGATGAGTTAGTGTAAATATATTTACATTTCTATACGTTTAGTTAAATTTAACGAAATCTCGTAGTAAGACAATTCGTAGCAATCGCACATATTTTCATCTAACTCTAAAAGAGGATAGCGGGAGGTACACAGTACTGGTTCTACCTCCACCATGAAAAAAACTTCATATATAGCCTTAAATGTGCTGAAAATGACGTAAAACACCATTCAACACCAACCAACCAAGTCTTGAAGAAATTAACTGACCTCGGCATTGAATTATGACGTCATTAAATGTGTTCACTCAATTTAGTCATGACGTCAATGAAAGTGTTGACTCGGTGTCATTTGCTGAACACATTCCAAAAAGAGCAAAATCTTAGTTTATAAACTTTTTTATTATATACTTCCCAGAGAAAAAGATTGTGTGGTTAGAATAAACCTAAACCTTATATTCTCATTGTTTATATTTTCACAGTGAGAATATAAGAACTTATAATTCTCATTGTTTATATTTTCACAGTGAGAATATAAGAACTTATATTCTCACTGCCGGATGGAACTACTTTTTTCTACATTTGCTTATAACTGTAATTCGAACTATATTCTATGCGCACTAAATATATGTAAATCGCCTCACGCGCTGGTGTTACTATATTTATCGGCGAATACGTTAAAGGGGAACTGTCGGAACGAAACATATTTTCTGTTTGAAACAGTTTGGTAGTGTTGCATGATAAAAAGTATATAATAAATACAATATTTGTTGGTTTGTCGTGAATATAGGATTTATTTTCATCTCGAAGTGAGAAAACATAAAGCACTCGTGAAATATACGTTTTCTCACTTCTCAATGAAAATAAATCCATATTCACTCCAAACCAACAAATATCCTCTGTATTTAATGTTTAAATAATCTATGCAACAGTTATTTTCATTTATAAAGAGTTTATAATTATAATATATATGTTGGACTATTCACAAGAAGGGGTGAAAAAACAACCACGCATTCCATCAAGTGAAAAAATCCTGATAAAGCAAACTTACTCTGACCATCTATTTATTACATTTTGAAAAATATTTATTGTCATTTTTTTGTGTGTGTGTTTTTTCAATGTTAATTAAAAACACTTCCAATGTCTTAACAGATTTTGTGTGAATTATGTAAAACAACAACATTTATTGTAAATTTATATCCTGGTTAAGTGTTCGCAGAAAACACAACCATGCTGGTTCTCTTGCTAATTATATTCCAGCTTTTGAATTAAATCTATATTAAACTGTTTGTTAATGTGCACTGTTTTAATGTATTTAGATTCCTGTGGCAGCAGGTAAAATCCAAAGTATGCCATCTTGGAAATTAAAAGCTTCCTTAACAAAAGCAATCCGACACTAGTAAACATAAATGATGTCCTTGGAAAACACTTAAGGCCACATATACATATTTATGATTTCCTTTCATACAAAAGCCATGTTTAAGGAAAATGCAAAATGTTACATTCCATTCTGCAGATGTTGGGTCCAGCAATAGTGGGTATTACGAGTTACAGGCGGTACTAACACACAAGGGACGGTCCAGTTCAAGTGGGCATTACGTATCTTGGGTGCGACGAAAAGGAGGTAAGAAACACTATAATGTTTCAATTTCTGTTTTCATCAAAAATGGCTCGCCTGATATAAACAAGGGTGCTTTCTCGTCTCGTATCAGTTTATTCATTAAAAAGCATGGCACTGTGCGAACATTTCCCAAAATATTTACCAACTTTAAATACATCATGAAGAGTTTTATAGATACACGTTTTATTCATGCCAAATCCCATCACAAATTTAATTTTGTTTCCAATGATAGTATTTTGCTTTCTCTTACATTTAGAGCAAAAATGGAGTTTGACGGAAACTTTGACTATGTCAAAACCTTGATTTTCAAGAGAAAAGCGAAAAATGGTGACATTTTTAACGTTAAACATCTTTTTAATTTCTTATTTTGAAAATAAATATAAATTATTATAATCCCATTTTGCTATGCACTTTAAATCTTTTCAATGTATTCTCATCAAAATCAGTAAATAATTGAGAGAGGAGATGGAAGGAAAAGTTAAGGTGCCACGTGATATTTGGTTAAGATTTTCTATCTGTTTATTAATATGTCTGTGATATGATTTTTTTTTACTATTTGAAAGCTAACTAGCAGTTATATAGACTTTGAATTTTAACCAGAGATTTCATTGACTTGAAAAGTAACCATTGTTTTTAACCAGTTATTCCTTGGTTATTAGATTGGGGTATGTCGTTTGGCGGGAGGTCGGGCGGGTGTGCATGCGTGCGGGCAGCGTCAATGGGAATGAGGTATTGCGATGAAACTTGCAGGCTAGGTAGCTTATATGGAAAGGAATTTGGGTTCTCTGGGATCAAGGTCAAGGTCATTGTTACTAAAATTAGAAAAATGGTTTCCGCTCAATAACTTTTGTTAGGAATGAGGTATTGAGGTATGGTGATAAAACTTGCAGGTATGGAAAGGAAGCTTGGGGTTGCATTTGGTGTCACTGTTACTTAAAATAGAAAAATGGTTTCCGCTCAATAACTTTTGTTAGGAATGAGGTATTGAGGTATGGTGATAAAACTTGCAGGTATGGAAAGGAAGCTTGGGGTTGCATTTGGTGTCACTGTTACTTAAAATAGAAAAATGGTTTCCGCTCAATAACTTTTGTTTGGAATGAGGTATGGAGGTATTGCGATGAAACTTGCAGGGTAGGTAGCTTATATGGAAAGGAAGCTTGGGATTGCATCGTGGTCAAGGTCAAGGTGACTGATATTAAAATAGAAAAACGGTTTCCGCTCAATAACTTTTGTTAGGAATGAGGTATTGCAATGAAAGTTGCAGGGTAGGTAGTTTATATGAAAAGGAAGCTTGGCAATGCATTTGGCGTTACTGGGGTCAAGGTCACCATTACTAAAAATAGAAAAAATGGTTTCTGCTCAATAACTGTTGTTATGAATGAGGTATTGCGATGAAACTTGCAAGGTAAGAAGCTTATTTGGAAAGCAATCTTGGGTTGCACTGTTACTAAAAATAGAAAAACGGTCTGCTTAATAAATTTTGTTAGGAATGAGGTATTGCGATGAAACTTACAGGGTAGGTAGCTTATATGGAAAGGAAGCTTGGGGTTGCATTTGGGGTCAAGGTCACTGTTACTTAAAATAGAAAAAATGGTTTCTGCTCAATAACTTTTGGAATGAGGTATTGCGATGAAACTTGCTGGTAGGTAACTTATATGAAAAGGAAGCTTCGGATTGCATTTGGAGTCATTGGGGTCAAGGTCACTGTTACTAAAATAGAAAAGGGTTTCTGCTCAATAACTTAAGAAAGGAATGAGGTATTAGAATGAAAATTGCTTTGTAGGTAGCTTGTACGAAAAGGAATTTTGGGATTGCATTTGGGGTCACTGGGTTCAAGGTGAAGGTCACTGTTACTAAAAGTAGAAAACTCTTTCTGCTTGGAAAACCTTGTTTTCGTGGAATTTCCTCGTTTCTTATTGTATTATAAAGGGTTTACTATGTGAAGTTTAAAGAAAATAACCCCAAAGGAGCGACCACATGGAATATTTACACATTACCATTTAAAGAGCTTTAGACGAGGAGTCTGTTTTGGAAAATGCAGTGATCTACTTCACTTTCAATTTGTAATGTTACAATTTGTAATAGTATTTGGAAGAAGGACGTTTGAGTTTTAATAAATTGATACCTAAGGTTAATAGCTATGCATTTTGACTTGTCAGAATGAAAAATGATGTTAAACACTAAATGCCTTTGAAATTTAGTCAATTGTCGTAATGCTTGTTTAACACACATCTATATTTGCAGATGAATGGCTCATGTTTGATGACGACAATGTCACTCCAGTAACGTCCGAAGATGTGCTCAAGTTGTCTGGAGGAGGTAGGATATCGGCAATTTTTTCACCCTTTTGGGAATGGTACCGGTACCCATTCAATTGGGAAAATTCGTGTCATTTTGCCTTAAATTGGGAATTTTTCACCATCAGACAAAATCAATATTGTATGCCTAAATACTTTACGAACACTTTATCTTGTAGTATTTCATTACCATCACCTAAAAGAATATGTTCCCCCTTTCTTTTGCTTAAAGTTTCGCTCTAAATATTTTTAAAAAAAATGGGGAAAACATGCTTTTTGCCATTGGGAATGGTACCGTTTTTCGGTACCACTTTTTTCAGTATCACTTATAAAAGAAAAAAACACTGGATATACTCACGTCCTTGCCTACTATCAATGTTACGATTATAAATTTGGTGAACCTAAACACTGGCAAATCTGCACTTTGTAACTGAGCAAATGATAAACTAAACATTTACGTGCACACGTTGAAGTCATGCAGTGTAGGACTACCTCTAAAATCAATACATTTATCATATTCCATTTATTTTATATATTTTTGACAAAATATTTGATATTGGTTGTTCTGTGAAATAAAAATATTAAAGATTTTATGGAAAAGTCGCTATTTGCAAGAGAATAGAGGCGATCAAAGAATTTATATGGATTTCAACCAAATACAAATTAAACTGTCAAAATGTGCTTCAGTTTTGAATAAAAAAAAAATCACATTTTTGTCCAGTTCAATAATTGTATACAATTTTATATATAAAAATAAATATATATAAAATTGTATACAATAATTGATTATATAAAGTTAAATATATTTGCACTTAAGTTGTATAACTGCCTTCACCATCTTAAAATTACAGGCATTCCCTATAAAAACAAAACGGACAATTCAATATGTTACCGTTGTTACGTATGATATTTATTTTGTGATTTTTGTTATGTTTACGTATCACAATAACAAACTAAAGCCAATTTGACGGCGTGCCATGTCAAATTCCTATGCATTTCATTTAAAAAGTAAAAGTGAAAACTGTTTGACGTCGATTTACCTCCATATATTAAAATAATATAAAGTGTGTTCCCTATATTTCAGGAGACTGGCATTGTGCCTACGTATTGTTATATGGACCAAGGATATATCAGACTGAAATTGAAGAAATGGAGACCTGATAGCAACACCCAACATGCAATAAACTCACACAACACACTTAAAGACAATGAAATCTCACCTCAGTGCACAACTTGTGAATCTTCATCAAACTATGAACTACCGGTAATTCAAATTCTCTGCCAGAGGATGGAGGAATTCTGAACCTGATCTTGAATAAATCGAAGTCTCACACACAACTTGTAAATTTAATAAAACTTGTTGATTTAGTGCTATTAAAATTGTACCAAAGAATACCGAACAAATTTGTGCAAACGTGTGCTGCAAATATATAGCAAAATTAAGTTTTATTTGAAGATACCTACAGAAAAAATGTGGAATTCATGTTTTCTTTGTTATTTTCTAATAGGTTTTACATTAAATTAACATATGCAATGTACTGAACAATTAGAGAAAAGGCTATAACAAAAATAGTGAACAAATTGAGAATAGCAATGATTTGTTGTTGAAATATTCAGAGTAGAAAAACTAGCGATAATGCCTCAGTTTTTTTAAGAATGGTTTTGCTGTGTTTACATTTTGAAGTGCTATTATGAGGGTTGTACATCAACCAAAGATAAAAAAAGAAAGAAAGAATGTAAACAGGATCAAATGCATGCAACATCTGTGCTTCTATGCTTCCACATATAAATAATGATTACAACTGCTTGAAATACTAAGGGCTATTCCAATAAAACATTTCAGAAAATTCTCCTCACCCATAGACATTATTTAAATTGCCTTCCTGGGGTCTCCTGTATGTTTTATTGGAATAGCCTGAAATGACATATTCTGGAGGAAATATTTTATAAAAACAACAACAGTATTTGCATTCTTGCATGATTTTCAACTTCGTTCATAATGCTAACTTGGAACAAGGCATGATAAAATAAGGTTTGACAATTTCAAAATTGTTTCCAACATTTCACTGTCCATGATGGGCAAAGATTTTTCTGCATGCAAGTTTGTCATTTTGCAGTATAACATTTGAGGAGATTTCTAAATGTTAGTTCTATTTATTACAGTTTGCACTGCAACCATAAGGGCTATTCCATTAAAACATACATGGGACCCCAGGAAGGCACTTTTAAACTGAACACCCATAGATGCAAATTGTATTTAAAGAACCAGATTTTGGAATATAGGGCTCGCCCAAATTGCCTTCTTGGGGTCCGTGTTATATTTTTATGGAATAGCCCTAAGAAGTCGGTTGAAAATTACATGTTCTTTAAAATATGATAGGGTTGTCTTTATGGAGATATTTCATGATATTGTACAAGATATATTATTGATAAAACAAATGTATATGTAAAAGTGAATATGTGACAATGGTACATAAAGAAGACAAAGTTTATTTAAACAAAAAATTCATTGAATAAATTTATAACACTGAGTTCCGTTTTATATTATATATTTTTTAATGTCCATTGAAAAACAGGTCCTAGTAAAATTAATTGTATGGCGTTGTCAACTGGTAAGAAATAATCCTTGCACTTTGGTGTCAAATGATAGTGTGAGATTATAAGAATCTTTCATGGATATCCAGTGAAGATAGGGAATTCCAACCTGAGGTATAAGTGTTTTTATTGGAACCGAGGCTCTGCCGAGGTTGATTAAAACCACTTTATACCGAGGGTTGGAATTCCGTATCTGAACCGAATACCCATGATAGATTCCTTTTCTTGCATATCAGAGACATTTTGTGCGTTGACGCCGCCAGCTACTAACGTTTTGCATGTTTTCCTGCATACCGGATGTTGGCATGCGTGAATTTTATCTCGACCCTAGGGTAAGATGGAAATATCTAGCCCCTGTAAAACGATGGATATCCTTGTCCGGTATGCAAGAAAACTGCATTTCTGGACCAACCCTTACAGACCCGAGTAGTGCACATCATACATATACACAGGCAGCATTATAATCTTCAGTAAAGACAGATTTGCCTCTCTCGAGACTCGAGGAAGTTTAGCAAGTTTTTTAGATGAAATAATACTGTATAGAAGATATACTGACATTTTGGGACTTTACGGCCTTGACCCCTACGTTCATTTATTCATTACGTCATTAAGATGTTTGACTGTTATTGATGTGTGTTTAATAAAATATTGTGTCTATGGCAGTAGTTTCTTGATTTTACAACCAAAAATGTATTATTTCCAGGGTGCAACAAAAACTTGCTGAACTTTTTCCCTCCGTATATTTATTATCAAAATAACATTTCAAGATATATCCGCATATACTCCATCTAGTTGCAGGTGTAAACTAACCTGGCACGAAATTTTACCATATTTTATCAAATTGAAATAAGGATTCCATCTCAAAACTAGTTGCTGCGGAATACCTATTTAGTGTTACAAATGCTAGAACGTACCAGCAAGTGTCATTGTTCTAATGGTTATACCTTCATGTACTAAAGAACAAATAACAGCGCATTTTTTTTTTATTTTTTTTTATAAAAATTAAAAAGAATTGTTTTGTATAATTACGGGATTTACCGATGCATTTTGCACATTAAATTTTATAAAAAAAATCCAAAATTTGATTGTCCCAATTTAAATTATATTAAAATTATGGAATTTTTATGAAATTTTGAGTTGTCCCAAACTAAAAATAATTATTTTTCTAAAAGTCAAGGTTGTCCGAATCATTACGGTGTCCCAACTTATACGGTAAATACGGTAATAGCTATATACCGACTTTTTTGGATGTTCGTCGAATTGAAACT
The DNA here is from genome assembly GCA_037043455.1 of Cyrtodaria siliqua. Taxonomy (NCBI): domain Eukaryota; kingdom Metazoa; phylum Mollusca; class Bivalvia; order Adapedonta; family Hiatellidae; genus Cyrtodaria; species Cyrtodaria siliqua. Next base: position 184,800 of record JAWPHD010002537.1, read on the forward strand.
ACTTCCCCGTGACTGATTCACATTCATGAGTTGGTACCGGTGGAAGTATAGACTCTGCAGCTTTAAAGCAGTTCTAAACAGTGTATCAACATCAATCTTCCAACATGCAGTTCACATATGTTGTGGGAAAAGTTTGTTAATTTAAGTACTGGCAGCCCTTATTACATGCACCACAAAAACAACAAGAGGCCCAAGAGGGCCTGTGGACGCTCTACTGGCTAACATGGCTCTTATAACATCAATGAAGCGAGTGACTGCCATTTACGTTTTTTTGAAAGTTTCAGGCAAAAAACAGCTTTTTGACTAAATCAAGGGCCATAACTAAAGAATCTGGTAAAGTTTGTAAAGATTAGATGAAAAATGAAGGCCATACCGTATTAACGAGGCAAAATATAGCATTTATTTCTGGTCCAACGTAGAGATAAAAAAAAAAAAAAAAAAATCTGAAAAAAAAATGGAATAATTTAAAAAAAAAAAAAAATATGAAAAAAATAATAATTAAAAAAAAAAAAAAAAATAATGATTGAAATAAAAATGAATAATAATATAAAAAAGACAGTTGTAAAATCTGGTAAAGTTTGGCAAAGATCAGATGCAAAATGAAGGCCTTATCGTAGGACGAGGCATATTGTAGCATTTTTAACAAAATCAAGGGCCATAACTCCGCTGTTACTTGTCCGATCTGGTTGGTTTTCGAACTTGACCAAGCTTTCATAGACATTAACAATTTCATGAAGTTTGGTAAAGATCGGATGAAAAATGAAGGCGCTATCGTCTTAACGAGGCAAAATATATCATTTTGAAGTAAATCAAGGGCCATAACTCCGCTGTTACTTGTCCGATCTGGTTGGTTTTCGAACTTGACCAAGCTTTCATAGACATTAACAATTTCATGAAGTTTGGTAAAGATCGGATGAAAAAAGAAGGAGCTATCGTCTTAACGAGGCAAAATATATCATTTTGAAGTAAATCAAGGGCCATAACTCCGATGTTACTGGTCCGATATGGCTGGTTTTCGAACTTGTCTGAGCTTTCATTGATATTAACAATCTGATAAAGTTTGGTAAAGATCGGATGAACAATGAAGCCCCTATAGTCTTAACGAGGCAAAATATAGCATTTTTAACTAAATCAAGGGCCATAACTCCGCTGTTACTATTTCGATATGGCTGGTTTTCGAACTTGTCCAAGCTTTCTTTGATATTAACAATCTGTTCAAGTTTGGTAAAGAGTGGATGAACAATGAAGCCCCTATTGTCTTAACGAGGCAAAATATAGCATTTTTAACTAAATCAAGGGCCATAACTTCCCCGTTACTGGTCCGATATGGCTGGTCTTCAAACTTGTTCGAGCTTTCAACGACATTAACAATCTGATAAAGATTGGTAAAGATCGGATGAACAATGAAGCCTCTATCGTCTTAACAATGCAAAATATAGCATTTTTAACTAAATCAAGGGCTACAACTCCGCTGATACTAGTCCGATATGGCTGGTTTTCGAACTTGTCCGAGCTTTCATTGATATTAACAACGTGGTAAAGTTTGGTAAAGATAGGATGAAAAACGAAGGCCCTATCGTCTTAACGAGGCAAAATATAGCAATATAGCATTTTTAACTAAATCAAGGACCATAACTCCGCTGTTACTGGTCCGATCTGGCTGGTTTTCGAACTTGTCTGAGCTTTCATTGATATTAACAATGTGGTAAAGTTTGGTAAAGATAGGAAGAACACTGAAGGCCCTATCGTCTTAACGAGGCAAAATTTAGCAATATAGCATTTTTAACTAAATCAAGGGCCATAACTCCGCTGTTACTTGTCCGATCTGGCTGGTTTTCGAACTCATCCGAGCTTTTATTGATATTAACAACCTGTTAAAGTTTGGTAAAGATCGGATGAAAAATGAAGGCCCTATCGTCTTAACGAGACAAAAGTTAACAACAGACAACGGACGACGGACGGACGACGGACAACTCGGCATCCCATAAGCTCTGCTGGCCTTCGGCCAGTAGAGCTAAAAATGTCTGCAATTAATTTATGTTGCTGAAGTGATTTATTACAATTCTATGGGTGAAAGATAAGGATTTCTCAGTGAAAGAAATTTCATAATCGCTTACTACTAATGACAACTCCGAACACAAAAATAATTGACGTTGATTTATGTCGTCAATATCATTTGCTGAGAACGTTCAACAAAAACATTTTGTTTAAAATCGTATTTAAAATGTAATAAACAGATTATTTTACTGCTGTGTTCGATTATAATCCTTCAATCAATGGTACGCATCCGCTTTTTAGTGAAAAGAACTACACCTACCATCTCGTGAAGGATTTGTTTATTATCCTTCCCAGTTAAATAATCTGTATAATATACAGGTAGCTCAGTAAGTTAGAGCTACATACCTTTGCCTCACGTGGGTTCGCCCTCTGAGGTATGTCTTAACGGAAACCATCTCATTTGAGGCTCTGAGGTTGTCCCAATATATTCTAATATATGTTAAATTGGACATAAAACAGTAAAAACCCATTTAATTTCGTTTCGTATTAACCAGTTGCTTGACACGTTTAATAAACTGTTTATATGAGAGACTACAAATATATATTGATACATTTGGATACACGTCATCGCATCCTTTAATCTTGAAGCATTCGATGCTTTAATTTTTATCCTAGACAAACCAGCAGCGCATCCTTATTGGATGACATATAGATACATTCAATGATATCAACAATTTGTTTGACCAAGTTTGGTAAAGATCATGAAAAATGGAGATTCTATCGTCTTAACGAGACAAAATATAGCTTAAGAAAACCAAGGGACGTAACTGATTTGTTACTAGTCCGATCTGGCTGATTTTCAAACTTCTTCGAGCTTATCGATATCAGCAATCTGACAAAAGTTGTGTCGAGATCATCTTAACGAGGCAAAATATAGCATGTTAAAGGGAAACCAAGGGCCATAACTCTGGTGCTACTAGTCTTAATCAGGGAGTAAGTATACTCCCTGTCTTGATTAAGCTGATTTTTGAACTTGTCCGAGCTGTTATTGATATCAACAATCTGGCCAAGTTTGGTTAAGATCAGATGGAAAATGAAACCCCCGATTACGATAAAATATAGCATTTTAAATAAATCCGGTGTTACTAGTCCGATCTGGCTGGCTTTCGAACTTGTAGGAGCTTTTATTGATATTAACAATCTGGCGAAGTTTGATCATCATCGTCATCGTAATCTTCTTCAGTAATTGCCTCCTTCTTCTTGTAGTATATTCGCAATCTGATCAGATGACGAATGAAGACCCAGTCGCCTTAACGAGGCAAAAGTTAACCTACGGATGACGGACAACTCATCATCCCATAATCTCTAATATACAAATTAGCTCCGCTAAAAAAATCACCGTACATTTCACGCAACATCTATACAGCAGCTGAGTTACATATCTAACGTAAATGCCACACATTTGAAATGGGGAAAAAAAGAGTTCTTTCATGTTACTGAAAATCATCTCGTAAGCACAAGCCACACGTTTTACAGCTTAGGCCAGAGTTTTTTATTTTATTTTTCTACATAAACAGCATTTCAAGATTGTTACTTAACAAGTTTCCGTCTAAGCCGACCTCACATTACACAAAGAATGATTAGCGACCAATACAGCTACACTGAAAGTTTCAGACAAAAACAATCGAAGACCAAACGTTATTTCTAGATGAAACATTTCAGTTTTAGCTTGAGTGTGAGGTGTTTGCCGAAAAGTTTTGACAATATTGGGGCAATATTGTTGTTTCGTCCATTGAATGAGGACGTTAAAAGGGCGGCACTTCTGCGTATATATCTATCTCGAAGCACGTACAAGAACCAAACGTCTCTTTAATAGATATGAGACTGGTAAATTGGAATTATGATGTCATAGTTCTGAAAATGGCGGCTTCCGTATCCGTCTTAGATCGCTCAAATGGTCATATCTTCTTTGTTTTTATCATCCGATTTTGATTTTTTTTTAAAGCATTTTCCACGTTTTTCAGAACTTGCGATAATTAAGAGTCGGCTACACGCCTACGTTCCTTTTAATTTAATTAGAACTGAAAGAAACTCAAGGTTGTATACGTCTGTGTGTACGTTACGCCAAACAATGCTTACATGTTGTGAAATTGTGTTTTCCAGTATAGATCGCTTTCCATTATAGATCTGAAAGTAAATAAACATATTCATGATCATGGTGAAACCAATACTACTGCGAGACAATGATGCGGGTCCATATTTTAAAGGAACATACCAATACGTTGATGTTTTATTCGTGCTGTTGACTCATTTTCTTTTTTAAACCGCAAGTATTATTTGAGTTTTCAATATCTCTTATATAGGCATGCCTTTTTTCCCCAAACATACTTGCGTTGATTCTGATAAAAACACTTGATCAACACATAGAATTTCCACTGAAAAAATAAATAGGACGTCTAAATACTAGTATTTCCACATCTTTGATACTTGTTTTACAGTACTGTAGTACAGTAGAGATGTTAATGTGAAGGTTTATTTGTTATTTTATTATCATTTTCTTTTTCTCCTCCGAAAGTTCTTGTAAAGTTTTGTCATTGGCTGAGAAATAACTAGGAAAATGAGTTGTAGTTTATTGAAATAGGTCAAATATTTAGGAAGTTACGGTGAGTTGAAGATAATAACTTCACAATAGAAATGGATGGCGGGATGTGTACAGTACTGGTTCTACTTAGGAAAAGAGGGTGGTCTGCCTCCACCAAAAAAAAAAAATCGACCGTCATATATGACCTTTGAGTTACATGTGTTGAAAATGACGTAAAAACACCTGACAAATTTACCATAGAAACTGATCCTATAGTCTTGTAACTTTTTAAAAGCAGAACACCGGGACCTATATTTGCAAAAATAACTTTATCTGCATTTTATGTCTTGTCACTTACAAACACCATACTAAAAGTCCAGAAACTAGAGGTTTGCATGGACGGTTTGTACGGATTTGTCAGTCTTGCGTTGAACATTTGTCTAATTTCATAATTTTAAGAATACTATGATATATGTCAATACGAGCACATATGTTGGTTATGCGTTAGAAACTATTGTATCATATACGCATATGTCTACTACAATAAAACCATCTCAGGAGTACAACTGTCTCCAGTCAAACAAGATCGACAAAGGGTACCGACACGCCAGAAAACAAGAATGACGAAAGTTATTACTTATTTCCTCGGACACTGGCACAACTTCTATTGTTTATATGTTCTGGAGCAACTTGCGCCGTCTTTTGTTTGTCAAGAAGAATCCATCTTGATGTCACATATTTGTTTATGAGGGAATTTCAAATAGGTAGTATTGTCTTTTCCCGTGGCTTTCTGTACACCAACCATGGCATTTGTAATCTTGTTAACACTAATTTTGTTGACGCGTTTATTAATTCCTCTTGGAGTTGAACAAAAGGTTACTAAGTGTATGTTATAATTATTTTAATTGCGACTATATGTGGGAGTCATTGAACTAAATATAGCTTTTGCCAATATACATTGATATCTGCTTAAAAGCGTTTATTTGTAGGGCACAACAAAGGAACGTTTAAGCCAAGTTTAGTTCAAATCCGTCGAACTTGGATTTAAAAGTCTGTATCGCGCCATCAATAAGGAGGCAAAGTTTTTATAACAGACGCATACCGTTTTTAAGCCTACTGCCGACGAGTTATACATAAAACTTACATATTTTGAAAATCCGTACTTATTAAACCCAATACAAACCCAATACAAACGGCTTTAACCAGCCAAGCCAAAACCCAAAACTGGAACGTCGAATTAAGAGTTACCAACCCATAAATCATTTTACGCATATTCAATCTCGGGTATTTTAAGAACGCGTGAATAATAAACCTATACTTTTTAATCGGCACATATATGTTAGTTTATGACCTGGATATGTTTTGGATAAACTATTGTGTTGTGTAATTTTGTCGTTATTTTGGTGACATAGTTTCCTTAAATGTAATGGAACAATACGGGAACGTCTATGTCACGTTTAGTTGAAATCCGTCGAACTTGGATTTAAGAGCTGTCGATCATAGGACACGCTGCACCACCGACTACTTGTAATACTTTGTAGCCGTTTGTTTGGCGTATGTCCCTTTGTTTAATCGATAAACACATGTTTAAAAAGTATGCACATGCACTGTAACACCGTATATAGTTCATTCCGTATATAGCTCACCAGTGCATGTGCTTTGATTCCGAATAAAGCTTACTCTTTTAAAAACTGAAAATGTTTTAAGTCCTGTTCCAATTATACTCATATTTCGTATTTGTATGATTATGATACATGAAAGTCTAATTATATGATTAAAGTATAGTTTAAGATATATGACTGGTGACGACAAGATCCTCATCTTTCCAGGAAATATATAAAAGTATATTAAAGATAAAGACTTGTTGCACTATGTTGTATTTTTGTAATATTAAGCTCATACTCATTTACTCACGCGAGTAAACTTTACAATCAATGTCTGAAAAATTGAAAGATTTAAAACCCGAATTAAATTCATGTAGTCTTTCAAGTCAGTGTGTGGAAACGAAAATGTGATCGCGCGCACACACGCACGCACGCGCACGCACACACACACACACACACACATATACGGACAAGGGATACACTATACATTTTTTAAGAAATAGTAATGTTGCTACTAGGCCTAAAATATACTTTGAACTAACGTGAACGCACACACGCGCACGCACGCACGCGCGAGCACACACACACGCGGACATGGGTAACACTATACAGTTTCTTTAGAAATAAAAATGTTGCTGGTAGGCCTAAAATAGACTTTGAAATAGCCTAAATGAATGCATATACAAGTACACAAACGGTTCTGTACAGACAGACGGACGAACACTTGAAGAATGCCTCTGTCTATGCATTTATTAATAGGATAGCACTACATAATAAACAATATCTACGTAAAGATATTTATTCGAACTTTTGCTATTAATTACGATCTTCCAAAAATTACCATTTCGGCAACCCTTACCTACTTAGGACGAACAGACAGACGGACCGACACTTGTACTTCAGCACAAGTGTTTCGCTACATACAATATATTAAAAATAATATATATCCGCAATGTGTCTGTACTTACGTTGAAAGTATGCCTAAAATCTACTTTGAAGAACGCAAAATTAGCAGGAAAATGTCCTATTTCAACGCAGTAGTCGTAGTAGAAGTAGTAGTGGTCGTAGAAGTAGTGGTAGTCGTATCGGTAGAAGTAGTAGTGGTTGTGCTGTTAGTAGTATTTTTAATAGTAGCAGTCGTAGTAACAGTGGTAGTTATAATGGTAGTTGTAGTAGTAGTAGTAGTAGCAGCAGCAGCAGCAGCAGCAGTAGTAGTAGTAGTAGTATACCCCTATTTAACCAGCAACATAATTTATGCAAATATTTTCTGTTATTGTGCGCTCCTATTTTAACTAATTTTGTATTTAGATGGTGATAAGCTATATACGGAATGACCATGCCTTTTCATCGTATAAAGCTTACTTTGGTGTGAGCTATATACGTAGAAAATGTGAGCTATATGCCTACATATAAAGCTTACTGGTGAGCTATATAACTGGTGAGCTATATACGGAATGAGCTATATACGGTGTTGCAGTGCACAACTTTACTCATTTAAAAGGCAATAGTGTTCGACCAAAACATTCATAAAGGAAGATCAACTAATATAGTGTTATTTAAGAACCTTTTACGTAATTAAATGTAATTTATATGATTTAATACGTACATGTTTTTGTAGTATAGGGAATTACTGCCGCTTTGGTTAGATATTGTGTTACCCTCCACACTCGTGTTTTCTATAATCAGTAATAATCTGCCGCGTGCCATCCATTGTCACCGATAATTAAGGATATGTACAAGGATATTACGAATATTTTAACTACATTTCCTTCGAAAAAGCTTGTATAATTCTTTGTCAAATCAAGCATATTATTTTAGTTTTGAAATATCTGCACAGACATTCGGATTTACCGTCGACAGTCATTATTTCAAATAATTATATATCATTATCCTTGGTTCAAATTCGTTTTTTTTTCTTTCTGGAAATTATAGTGTTGATATCATATCCGAATTACGGGTTAGACAGTATGTTAATATACTACAGAACAAATCAAGCTCAGCAGAAACATGGTTCGAACGGAAATGCGATTTCATTTGCATTAATATTTTCAATACTACAATATAATCAATAACGCAGTGATCAAACGTACCCGTTGCTCCCATAGTTTTGTTTCGCCATTATGAAGATGGTTGGGTTGAATGGTATTTTACTTCAATTTCAGCATATCCTATGCTGTTTGAGCGGTGAAGGCAGATCACCAACGACTTGGTAGAACCAGTACTGCATAACCCTTCAACTAATAAGCATCGGCACTTTCTCACTTAAAAATCGATCTGCCAGTGGGATTCGAACCCGCAGCGGAGAGAGGCGAGAAGGTTGAAAAAAGTGCTTTTACCACCCCGGCCACGGATGCTCTCCCGGCCACGGAGTCATCCTCATTTTGAAGGAGAAAGTATAAGTACCAATAGTGACGTGAACGCCGGATAAATCTAAGATGACCATGATGACTATTGTGGTAAATCTAAGATGACCATGATGACTATTGTGGTAAATCTAAGATGACCATGATGACTATTTTGGTAAATTTAAGATGACCATGATGACTATTGTGGTAAATCTAAGATGACCATGATGACTATTTTGGTAAATCTAAGATGACCATGATGACTATTTTGGTAAATCTAAGATGACCATGATGACTATTGTGGTAAATCTAAGATGACCATGATGACTATTTTGGTAAATCTAAGATGACCATGATGACTATTTTGGTAAATCTATGATGACCATGATGACTATTGTGGTAAATCTAAGATTAACCAGACATTGTCTCATATGTAGGCTATAACCTGTCAAAGCGAACACTTTAAATATACGAGTAGTTGTATACGTTTCTGTTTTTTTTTTATATAATACTAATAAGGATATCTTAATTTTAATATCGAGGATAACATATTTGTGTTACCTTATTTAGTCAACATAACCAATAAAAGGAATACTACCTGTTTAACCCTCTTCTTCTACCAACAACAACAACAACAACTACCCCAATATATTTTATTAGCAGCTCGACATAGCACACGCAATAAATGACCATTTCATTTTCATCGGTGTTGTAGTGTAGTTCGGTCGACACGTGTCTCTAATTCGGTTGGAAAAAACGTATAACGGACACATGTGGTCCAAGTCCGCTGCATATGTATTCATTAACCGTATTTATAATTGTATTTGTACGAGTTATTTAAGTATCCAAATTACAAATTGATTATAGTTTTGAGCACGATGTGTCCCGAATTCGTTTCAGTCGACGATCCCTTAAAATTATATGCACATTTAAACCGAATTAGGGACATACAATTTGTCCTTAATTCGACCGAATTAGGGACTCCTGTGTACGTAATTCGGTCTGGCTCAAATGCAGTTCCATATGCCATTTGCTGCAGTATGGCATACTGTGTCGCAAGGTGTAACACAGTGCTACATGTGTATTTTTTCATATGGCAAAGTCGGGATCCGGATCCTGGCAAAGTGCAGCAGTGCTTTGTTAGTTTTGAGATTATGGTAACAAAAACTCTTATTAAATTATCAAAATAAAACAATTTGATAAAACTATATACATATAAATGAACATGGTTCATTATTTCATGTAATTAAACATAAAACAGCCAAAATCTGCGAAACTTCTTTTCTATGTGGAAAACTGAAAATTCAAAAGTGTTAAATTGTAGAACTTGCAATAGTGAAATGAATAAAACAAGATTTTTCTTGGTAATTATATTTTGTTTGATTTATCCAAATTTATTTTGTTCGTGAATGTTGTTTGTTTAGTTGGATACGCACTATGCCATGTGACGCCTTTTCCTGGAGTATTTTCCACATGGCATACTGCGTTGCCACATGGGGTCTTCGAGTCCACCTACTATTGTGCTAGCAGTACGAACTCTAATATCTTAAATAATTTAAACTATTAAGTACAAATCGATTGAACGTGAACAAATTGCTAAGAAAATAGGCATTTATTGCAATTTACTAGGCATTTATTGCAATTTACGTATTCTGAGTCAGTCTGGTGAAGATTTGGATGAGTTAATTAATTTAGGTAGTGAAATCAGATTAAATATATATATAAAGGGAGCTTTCGAAATTATAATTAAGACTTAAGTCTAGAAATGTAATTGTTGAATTCGGGTAAACTGACATTTCCTAGAACAAAACACAGAAACAGTAGCTTTTATACCCCAACAAACGAAGTTTGGGATGTGCTATACTGAAGTCACCATGTTGCAGAAATTTGGTGGAGCGAACTACTTCAACATTTCTAAAGATGTGTAGATGTTTCAAAACACTGTATTTAGTATAAGCAATTGTATGGAGCGAACTAGTCCCCCCACCACTCTCCATGAATGACATATGACATGCATAGTTATTTGTAATTTGTCTTAGTAAACATTGCTTGTCACAATATTAACCAATTCTTACGAATCTTCCCATCTTTAGCCAGATATACAGAGGCAGTTAGAAAAAAAATAAAAGAAAACAGATTGAAGGCTTTGGAAATATTTTTCCTTAGATAGATTTTGTTTGTTATTAATAATAGATACAACAATTAAACAATTCAATATGTATTCATGCTTGGTACCTGTCAGCAAGTTACAGTCCAAGTTTGTAATAACTGGACATGGCAAGCAGAGCAATGATACGTTTAAAAAAAAAAGTTAATATTTAGTGACAAACATCACAAACTTGAACAAAAAGGTTAACGTAACGTATATTTGTGAAAGTAGGTCACAATGATCTAGTTTTCAGGGCATAGTCATTGATTCACGAGAGGAAGGTGCTGATAAAGTTTGATGAAGATAGGACACGGTAATACTGAGATATAACACAAATGCATTCTACACACCCGCCCGCCCAAACTTTAAACAAAATGGTTAACGTAATGTATATTGTTGAGTAAGTACGGTAGGTCACAGTGATCTAGTTTTCACTGTATGTTCAGTGCTTCATGAAAGGAAGGTGCTGTTAAAGTTTGGTGAAGATCAGTGCTGAGATATAACAAAAATAAATCACCCCTCGCCAGTGACCTCGTTTTCAGGGCATGGTCAGTGCCTCGTGATAGAAAAATGCTGTTACAAATTGATGAATATCGGATATGGTAATGCTGAGATATAACAAAAACAAAATGTTGACGCCCGCCCGCCGACCGCCCGCTCTTCGCCAGTCTTTACGCCGAATTTTGAAAACCCGGCTAAAATGATTGCTCAATTTATTTGTTGAAATGATAACTGATATTTACTTCTCTTAACTCACATCAAAATGAGCGATGTCATACTGCAGCAGTCCGTCGATACATATATTGGCACTGCTGCACTAAGCCATCTTAAAAATCGTATGTAGTACGGCAGCATTCATACTACGCAGTATACCATCAGCTGCTGCAGTAAGCCATATAAATGGCATACTGCAGCAATATGTCATACTGCGTTGTCACAATGGTCCACAAATGCACAGTATAAAATAATTTCAAAACTAATAAAAAATCATTTGGTTCTTGATTAAAAAATTGTAACATTAAGCGTTGAATATTGTAAGTTTTAGCGGTTCTTGAAAAGTTATAACTTTTAACGTTAATTGTTTAAACTTTAGTGGGTTTCAAAATTTTAACTTTTAACGTCGGTAGTAAACGTTAACGTCAAATCTGTAACAATTAGCGACAGTTGTAACATTTAGCGTTATTGTAACCTTTAGCCTTCCTACAAGACCTCACCTAGAATATTCTAACCAAGTTTGGAATCCATATTTGAAAAACAACAACATATAAACATTATTGAAAATATACAGAGACGAGCAACAAGACTGCTACCTGGAATGAAGGATTTATCTTATGAAGAAAGACTACGAATTTTGAATATACCAACGTTAGCGTTAGCGTACAGACGACTAAGAGGTGATATGATAGAAACATACACAATTGTCTTTGGAAAATATGATGATGAAGTAACAAAGCGACATCAGTACAAGTTATAAAAGAGAAGACCTCGATTAAATTTGAGAAAACATTCCTTCTGTTACCGTTTCGTGGATTTCCAAACGAAATAGTGGATTGTAAATCAACATACGCATTTGAAAGAAAGTTAGACAAGTTATGGTCAAACCAACCAATACAATATCATCTTGTGATGACCGGACACGACCTTAAATTAAACGAACATGACAATGAAGAGCTGATCCAAAAGGCTGATTCAAGCCTCCTACCAGAAGATGATCTGTAAGTATCTGTAAGTATATATTTACACTACTGACATTAAGTTAATTTTAATATAATGTTGTAAATATATAAATATGATCTCGTTTTTGATGTGTAAATTTAGTCAATTACTGTTCTGTTGTTGGCTGAAATGGCGTTTCCAATATGTAAGATATGCAAATGCATTTATAACAATATATATTAGTCAATTTTCATCCCTGGTTCGAGTTATGATGTGAACTATTAAAGAAAATCTCCTTTGTATTAGAAAGTGTAAATATACAGCTTACAGCCAATCCTATATGTTGAAATACCATTATTATAAAGCTTGCGGATGAATATAACATTGCGTTGCTTAATAATATCGGGTTGTCAAGCACTGGATGTTAAGCCGAATGACGTTACACGTCGGTGGTACTGTTTCTTAAGTGCACTAGATGTAGGTTTGGGAGCGCTGGATTTCGACTTATAAAAGACATTTGGTAAAGGTAATACAACGATATTATATCCAATCTGCATCATTTTAAGAGATGGGTTCAATACGGTCAAAATTAATGATAATCTGTTTTTTTCTCTCCAGAAATCAGCATGACTTTCGTTGTTATTACTGCAGTCATATCGTGGTGTTGAAGGACAGACACGCTCTTGTATGTTTTGGAGCAGTGGTCAGAAATGTGTTTCTTTGCACACACATGTTTACGTATCCAAAGGGGCGAAGTAGCATGGGCTGTTGGTAAAAACATTTATTTGTTTAGCTCTAAAACATTATTTTTCTCATTATTTAGTATGGACTGTACCGTATTTAATAGATCGACACGAGTTAAATAAATTGACTTTCGATATACTAATTGTGTAACGATTTAATTAAATCCACCATATTTAATAGATGTGCATGTCCATTTTAAATCGCCGCACGGTTTAACTATATGATGAGCGTAATCAAAATCAAATTTAAGCCGCATGTGTGTGAAGTTGGCTCGAGGTTGGGGTTCGACATTCGAACCCAGTTCGGTATCCAACATTCAAAACCAATTCGGGGTTCGACATTCGAACCTTAACATTCAAAGTCAGTTCGGGGTTCGACATTCAAACCCAGTTCGGGGTTCGACATTCGAACCCAGTTCGGTATTCAACATTCAAAGTCAGTTCGGTGTTCGACATTCGAACCTAGTTCGGTATTCAACATTCGAACCCAGTTCGGGGTTCGACATTCGAACCGAGTTCGGTACTCAACATTCAAAGTCAGTTTTCGGTTTGACATTCGAACCCAGTTCGAGGTTCAACATTCAAAACCAGTTCGGGGTTCGACATTCGAACCCAGTTCTTTATTCAACATTCAAACCCAGTTCGGGGTTCGCCATTCGAACCCAGTTCGGTATTCAACATTCAAAGTCAGTTCGGTGTTCGACATTCGAACCTAGTTCGGTATTCAACATTCGAACCCAGTTCGGGGTTCGACATTTGAACCCAGTTCGGCATTCAACATTCAAAGTCAGTTCGGGGTTCGACATTCGAACAGAGTTCGGTACTCAACATTCGAAGTCAGTTTTAGGTTTGACATTCGAACCTAGTGCGGGGTTCGAGATTCAACATTCAAAACCAGTTCGGGGTTCGACATTCGAACCCAGTTCTTTATTCAACATTCAAAGTCAGTTGGGGGTTCGACATTCGAACCCAGTTCGGGGTTCAATAGTCAAAGTCGGTTCGGAGTTCGACATTCGAACCCAGTTCTTTATTCAACATTCAAAGTCAGTTCGGGGTTCGACATACGAACCCAGTTCGGTATTCAACATTCAAAGTCAGTTCCAGATTCGACATTCGAACCCAGTTCGGGGTTCAACATTCAAAGTCAGTTCGGAGTTCGACATTCGAACCCAGTTCTTTATTCAACATTCAAAGTCAGTTCGGGGTTCGACATTCGAACCCAGTTCGGTATTCAACATTCAAAGTCAGTTCGAGATTGGACATTCGAATCCAGTTCGGTATTCAACATTCAAAGTCAGTTCGAGTTCGTCATTCGAACCTAGTTCGTTATTCAACATTCAATGTCATTTCGGGGTTCGACATTAGACCCCGAACCCCGAGCCAACTTCACACACATTTAAACCGCACGCATACGTATTTTGATTATGCGCTGGCTGGACTTAAACCGAATTGTGCTATATAATGAAATAGTTGCACGTTTAGTATATCGAACTTCGATTTATTTAAATAACAAACATTTATTTAGCACGTTTAGTAAATATGGTTCCTATTAAGTGGTATGATGCGATTTTAATTAATTCGTTACACACTTAAATATATAAAACGTCGATTTATTTCAATGTGCAATCCATGTTACATAGTGGGGAAAATATGTGTTGGAGATAAATAGTTTTTTTTTTACTAACGGCGACCCATAACGTAGATGCATTTATCCCTTCTGACGTGGTATAATCCATGGTAATATCAGAAATATTAGCTTTGTCGAGTTGAAGATCTTTAGGATAGATAGTATCAACCATAGTGAAAAAAAAAGTTTCATCAAAGGCTTCTATTACATCTGCCAAAGACTCTGGTGAAAGACTCAACATGAGATCTCTTTCATAGCAATACAAGAACAAATCTGCGACAAGTGGTGCGTACATGTTTTTGTAGTATAGAGAATTACTGCCGCCTTGAAGTCTGCCATGTGTAAACTTGCATACTCGTATTTCCTATAATCACTTGTAATACAAAACAATAATCTGCCGCGTGCCATCCATTGTCACCGATACTTAAGGATATGTAATAGGATATTAAGACTATTTAACTAAATTTCTTCGAAAAAGCTTGTCTAATTCTTATTTTACTTTTTAAAATAGATGCATGAAAAATACTGCATTCAGATTTACCATCGTCATCATTTCATTATACTTGGATTAAATTCGTTTTTCTTTCGCCGTGTGGTTCCCGGGCAAAGAATAGTGCCACTGCAGATCCCGTTAGAGGGGTAGGCAGAGGTAGCACCTCCCCCACGCCCCCCCCCCCCACCCACCCCCACAACACCTACACACCAAATTCATGTTCATTTTATCATTTTTTGTTTTAATGCTCATTTCAGGTTTTTATCATGACCCCAGCATTGTTTCTGGTGCCATCTCGCTCAAATCACTGAGCAGTGGTAGAAAAACAATAAACGTGGCTCCATCGTAAATGGAGTGTCTATTGTTACGGTAGAATTTGCAGCAAATCTGCAGTTCTGCAGGTGAGAAAGTTCTAGGCCCATTCTCCATGTTCATTCCTGTTAGGCGCCATATAACCTTTCATGTGTTGGTGCACCTTAAAACCCAATTCAATTCAAATTTTCTGGAAATAATGTTGTTGACGTCATATAATAGGTGTGTAGGAGACGATTTGTTAATATGCTGTAGAAAATGAATGCGTTTTCATTTTCATTAATATTTTCATTATTACAATATAATCAATAACGCATTGATCAAATCGTACCGGTTGTTTCCACAGTTTTGTATTGCCATTTTGAAAATGGTTGTATGAACTGGGTTTTACTTCATTTCAACACATTTTAAGCTATATAGTGGTGGAGGCAGACCACTAATTTCTTTCCTGGGTAGAACTAGTAATGTACACCTCCCGCCATCATAAGAATCGACACTTTCACCCTTACAAGTCGAGCTCCCAGTGGGATTCGAACCCGCAGCGGTGAGGGGCGAGAAGATTTCAAACGCAGCGTCTTTTCCATCCCGGACACGGATGCTCCCCATTTGAAGAAGAAACAAAAAGCACCAATAGTGGCGCGACCGCCGGATAGCAAAGGGAGATTATATTGGTAAAATGCATGACAGAGTTATGGTGCTTGTAACACAGATAATGAAGGTGCTTGCCAAGTTTCACAGTTGTATGTCAATAGATTAATAGTTCTGGAAAGTTTTAGCCAAAGAAAGTAGAACATTGGGAATAATTTGGGTAAAATATTTGAGGAGCAAAGCTGTTCCCCTTATCATATATGAGTATGAATTATGATGAAAATATTTTTCAAGTTTAAAAGCTTTTTTCCCCAATCTAATGTGGAATATAATTACGACTGTTCAATGGTGCTTATCATATAACATGTGTATCAAGTTTCAAAACTTTCAGAAAGATGTTTTTTTGAAAAATGAGGAAAAACAAAAACGTTAGCCAAAATCTTTAACCAAAACGTTAAAACGTGAAGACAGACGGACGGACGGACGGACGGACGGAAAGTCGGACGGAAATCATCTAACCATAAGCCATGATTTTCTACGCATTCCGCAATATTGTAAACGTGTGCTATTATGCTATTTTTTCATTTTGGTTTTATTTGGCGCGGTTCATTAAAATAGCTTCGCATGAGTGCAATTTATTAAGCTAGGGGTAGTGGGCGTCGTGTACGCATTTTGTTGAATACCGATTTATGACTGTTAAAGGTCACTTACCTATATAACATGTCTTAGCAAACACTGACATTGAGTTCATGATATATTTACGTCAGTGACATTAGGTTTATTGTAATATAATGTTGTAAATATATAATTAAAGTACAGTTACTGGTCTATTTTATGGTTAAGCTGGCAATTGAGTATTTAAGTTGATGGCTCGGTCAATCCGGCTATAAACACCATTTTATACAAAAAACAGTGATATGATAGCGCAATATGATATTGTTGATGATCCGTGAATTTAGTCAATTATTGTTCCATTGTTGACTGAAATGTAATTTTATTTTTAAAAGTATTTTGAAGTATTTATCAAACCTTATAATTAGCATCTCGATTCATTAATCCACTAGCTGTATACATGTAATCGATCTAGCTGAAATATAATGTATTTGTTAAAGCGTACATTAGGCGTTTCGAGGGGTTCTAGTGGTCCGGCTTAAAATTGATAAATACTATTTTTTCTACTAGTCTCGGCCTGCCAAGACCGTATCATGCATATGTTTTTTACTTGGCTCTTTTACTTGCAGATATCGGTCTGGGCAGATTAGGCCAATAAAAGCGCCCATTAGTGATTAGCCGAATTTATTCCCGCGTTTTTTTCCATGCGCCATGGTTGATAAGTTGGTAGGTAGTTGGTAGTTGGCAGTTGGTTATTCGAATAACCAACTACCAACCAGTTGCCAGTTGGGGATTCGTTTGTATTATTATAATAACAAGGGAATTTGTATGTCTTACTCAAGATTTTATGTTAATACAAATAATCAACAACAAAAGGGAAAATTTTAATGTAAAATCTGAATCCCCAACTGGCAACTGGTAGCCAGTTGGTTATTCGTTGCGAATAACCAACTCAACTGGACATTTTGAACCGTCGACTGGCGAGAAAAAACCCCGATAAATTGATGAACAAAAATGACAAAGATGTGATTTTAATCAATATTAAAAGATTATTCACTGCATTTATTTATAAAAAATAATAACTTATACAACAAATCCGAATCCCCAACTGGCAACTGGTAGGTAGTTGGTTATTCGCGGCGAATAACCAACTGGATATTTTGAATCACCAACTGGCACGTAAATTCAATAAACTGATGAACAAACGCGTCAAACATGTGCTTATGATCAATATAACATGTTTTCTTTATTGCATAGATATAAAAAAAATATAGTAGCGACTTATACAAAAATCCGAATCCCCAACTGGCAACTGGTAGGTAGTTGGTTATTCGCGGCGAATAACCAACTGGATATTTTGAATCACCAACTGGCACGTAAATTCAATAAACTGATGAACAAACGCGTCAAACATGTGCTTATGAGCAATATAACATGTTTTCTTCATTGCATAGATATAAAAAAAAATTATAGTAGCGACTTATACAAAAATCCGAATCCCCAACTGGAAATTTTGAATCACCGACTGGCATATAAATTCTATAAATTGATGAACAAACGCCGAAAAGATGTGATTTTTATCAATACAAACTGTTTATCATGGCATACATTAATAAAAAAATAATAAAATAGCGACTTATTCAACAATTCCGAATCCCCAACTGGCAACTGGTAGGTAGTTGGTTATTCGCGGCGAATAACCAACTGGATATTTTGAATCACCAACTGGCACGTAAATTCAATACATTGATGAACAAACGCGTCAAACATGTGCTTATGATCAATATAACATGTTTTCTTTATTGCATAGATATAAAAAAAATATAGTAGCGACTTATACAAAAATCCGAATCCCCAACTGGCAACTGGTAGGTAGTTGGTTATTCGCGGCGAATAACCAACTGGATATTTTGAATCACCGACTAGCATATAAATTCAATAAATTGATTAACAAACGCGTCAAACATGTGCTTATGATCAATATAACATGTTTTCTTCATTGCATAGATATAAAAAAAATAATATAGTAGCGACTTATACAAAAATCCGAATCCCCAACTGGCAACTGGTAGGTAGTTGGTTATTCGCTGCGAATAACCAACTTTATATTTTGAATCACCAACTGGCACGTAAATTCAATAAACTGATGAACAAACGCGTCAAACATGTGCTTATGATCAATATAACATGTTTTCTTCATTGCATAGATATAAAAAAAAATTAAAGTAGCGACTTATACAAAAATCCGAATCCCCAACTGGACATTTTGAATCACCGACTGGCATATAAATTCTATAAATTGATGAACAAACGCCGAAAAGATGTGATTTTTATCAATACAAACTGTTTATCATGGCATACATTAATAAATAATAAAAAAATAATAAAATAGCGACTTATACAACAATTCCGAATCCCCAACTGGCAACTGGTAGGTAGTTGGTTATTCGCGGCGAATAACCAACTGGATATTTTGAATCACCAACTGGCACGTAAATTCAATAAATTGATGAACAAACGCGTCAAACATGTGCTTATGATCAATATAACATGTTTTCTTCATTGCATAGATATAAAAAAATAAATATAGTAGCGACTTATACAAAAATCCGAATCCCCAACTGGCAACTGGTAGGTAGTTGGTTATTCGCGGCGAATAACCAACTGGATATTTTGAATCACCGACTAGCATATAAATTCAATAAATTGATTAACAAACGCGTCAAACATGTGCTTATGATCAATATAACATGTTTTCTTCATTGCATAGATATAAAAAAAAAATATAGTAGCGACTTATACAAAAATCCGAATCCCCAACTGGCAACTGGTAGGTAGTTGGTTATTCGCGGCGAATAACCAACTACCTACCAGTTGCCAGTTGGGGATTCGGAATTGTTGTATAAGTCGCTATTTTATTATTTTTTTTATTAATGTATGCAATGATAAACAGTTTGTATTGATCAAAATCACATCTTTGCCGGGTTTGTTCATTAATTTATTGAATTTATATGCTAGTCGGTGATTCAAAATATCCAGTTGGTTATTCGCCGCGAATAACCAACTACCTACCAGTTGCCAGTTGGGGATTCGGATTTTTGTATAAGTCGCTACTATATTTTTTTTATATCTATGCAATAAAGAAAACATGTTATATTGATCATAAGCACATGTTTGACGCGTTTGTTCATCAATTTATTGAATTTACGTGCCAGTTGGTGATTCAAAATATCCAGTTGGTTATTCGCCGCGAATAACCAACTACCTACCAGTTGCCAGTTGGGGATTCGGAATTGTTGTATAAGTCGCTATTTTATTATTTTTTTATTAATGTATGCCATGATAAACAGTTTGTATTGATAAAAATCACATCTTTTCGGCGTTTGTTCATCAATTTATAGAATTTATATGCCAGTCGGTGATTCAAATTTCCAGTTGGGGATTCGGATTTTTGTATAAGTCGCTACTATAATTTTTTTTTATATCTATGCAATGAAGAAAACATGTTATATTGATCATAAGCACATGTTTGACGCGTTTGTTCATCAGTTTATTGAATTTACGTGCCAGTTGGTGATTCAAAATATCCAGTTGGTTATTCGCCGCGAATAACCAACTACCTACCAGTTGCCAGTTGGGGATTCGGATTTGTTGTATAAGTTATTATTTTTTATAAATAAATGCAGTGAATAATGTTTTAATATTGATTAAAATCACATCTTTGTCATTTTTGTTCATCAATTTATCGTTTTTTTTTCTCGCCAGTCGGCGGTTCAAAATGTCCAGTTGAGTTGGTTATTCGCAACGAATAACCAACTGGCTACCAGTTGCCAGTTAGGGATTCAGATTTTACATTAAAATTTTCCCTTTTGTTGTTGATTATTTGTATTAACATATAATCTTGAGTAAGACATACAAATAACCTTGTTATTATAATAATACAAACGAATCCCCAACTGGCAACTGGTTGGTAGTTGGTTATTCGAATAACCAACTGCCAACTACCAACTACCTACCAACTTATCAACCATGCGCATAACCACGTTTGTGTGACGCCATGTTGTAAATAAGCCTATTTAGTCAATTGTTGATGCATCAGATTATTAACGTCACTTGCTACTCTCATAAGTTAAAAACAAGAAATTAAATTAACTTGAAAATATGTTTGATGAAAGTCTCGTAAAATCTGTCAAAATCTCGCCAAAATCGACCCATTTTCTTCTGGTGCCGTGTAGCATAGCGTAACAAAGAAATCAGAAGCGGGCCGGGTGACCGAGGCTAATTTTCTACCCGAAAAGGTCAAAACATAAGGAATGAGCCTAGATCGAGTACCTCGGGTGCAGCAAGGTGCAGTACAAGTATTGAGCATTTACAAGAAATTAAATTTCAAACAATTTATAGCAAATTAACAAATTACTAATATAATTTTAACTGTGAATTGCCATTTGAAGACTGTTTGGAATGCAGGCCTGCCAAATCTCGGAAAAAATGTTTCAACGCTCTCCGGATCTCCGGATTTAAATGTACAATCTCCGGATTTTGCATCAAAACAAAATGTTCATGATTAAACAGCTATATTTTCACATTTTACCGAATTGGTCCTGTTACGCTTGCTGGTCAGATGAGTATTTACAAGTGTCGAATCAATGGAGGTCATCCGTGTAATGCACTGTCTTAATATACCGTGCTAATTTATTATTTCATATAACTGTCAAACATTGCATCAACTTGTATTAATAGCATATATAATTTAAATTGCGCTTTAAAAAAATAATTGCGAAAATGAAGTCGCGCGCTCCAAATTTCCATTTAAAAATGTTCTTCGCGCGCTTTAAATCTTAAAATTAAAAATCTCAGGATTTTGGGGTTAACAAGTTTTGGCAGGCCTGGGAATGTTATGTAACAAAAACATTATTTTACTCATCAATTTCAAACTGACTGACTGATGAATAACCGAATCAAATCAAACAAATGTCAAATCAGAACAACAGTGAATATTGCCATTAACATAATTCAAAACCAACTAATTTCCATGTTTTTAATCTTGTGCGAACACCTATATAAACGTTCGCGTTTGATTTCAGTACAATTCAAGTACATTGACCAACACTGCAACTTTATATTAAAACACTTTGCAATCATTCTTGGTAAACAAACCGTTTTTCTTGTAGTTCATTTCTAGGCAATTTGCCCTATAATTATTGTATAAATGTTGATTATTTGTTCTTGCTTATAGTAACGATTACGTCTCTAGGCAATCACATCCGACACAGATCCCAACTAAATTCCATTTTGTTTATTTCGCCCATTGTTCTCTCGTTTAGGGAAACACCTGGGACCATACGCCGCTGGCCACGGAATGGGTTGAAAATACCGCATTGAACGTTCCATGTTCACCGTCATCGGTATGGCTTACATTTCTGTACTATTGGCATTATTAATACTGAGATATTGGCATTTCTGCTTATTATTATTGTTGTTAATGTCATATCATTTTAAACTGAAGTTACGAGGGGTGTTTAAAAAGAAATGCACCCGGCGAATTATCTCGCTAAAACTGACTGAAATGCTGAAATTTCTACGACAACCCTTCAAAATATTCCCCGATTAGAAATGCATAGTTTCAACCTGTGAATCCATTCCCAAAAGCGTCACGGTAGACTGATTTTGTTACACTCCTGAGCCACTGATTTTTATAGCTGAACCAAGAGCCTGTCTTGAATGATATGTAGCCATAACAGCATCATATTATACATAAAATATATATCGGAAATACCCAAGTTGTTTTTCTTTGTTCCTTTAGTACATTTGTATTCAAAGACAAATCAACATAAACTGTTTACTCCTAGATTTGGATATATTATCATCATTATTATTTTTATTATTATCATTATTTAGTTATATACTTATATTTACTATACACTGTTAGTTTGTTTGTTCGTTTGTATGGTGTTTTACGTCATTTTCAACACATGTAAGTTTATATATGACGGTCGATTTTTTTTGTGGTGGAGGCAGACCACCCACTTTTCCTGGATAGAACCAGTACTGCATACCTCCCGCCATCCGTAAGAATCGACACTTCCTCACTTACAAGTCGAGTTCCCAGTGGTATTCGAACCCGCAGCGGTGAGAGGCGAGAAGGTTTACAACGCAACGCCGTTAACCACTCGGCCACGGAGACGCCCTAGCAACGTTAGTAGGAACAAAGTGTGTGCGAGAACAAACTGTGTGCATAACTTCGTGTAGAGGTACAAACAATCGTAAAAGAACTAAACGAGTCTTTTTCACACGACTTTTCATAAATACTCAGATTTTATCGGTATGCGGTGGGTCTGGGTGGGTCTGGGTGGGTCTGTTTCACACGACTTTTCATAAATACTCAGATTTTATTGGTATGCGGTTGGTCTGGGTGGGGTGTGGGTCTGGATGGGTCTGGGTGGGTGTGGGCCTGGGTCGCGCAACTTGTATAAGGGCAGTGGGGGCGCAATTTGTTTATAGAGGGGCACGCGATCTGCGAGATCGCCAGAAGGATCAGAATGAAAATAAAATTGCTCAATAAGTGTTTTCCTTAAGATACACACTAATGACGGGATAAAGGTGATGATATAACAAAAACGAATTAACATTAATGGCAGCAAAAATAACATAATAACAGTTTTCAAAAGAAAGGGAAAATGCCAGGGACAAAAAGCTATCTGTGAAATACAAGGGACGGTCGCTGTCAGTGGAGAGGAGCAAAGAGCGCGTGACTAGTCAACCTCTGTTCATTTAATAAAATGAAAAAAGGAGATGTTGAAGTAAATACACATATCCGATTCGGCTCGAAAACAGAAAGAGCTCGACAAGCCTCGCCCTTTTAGCTGTATTCCAGTCTAACCAGATACACTTTAAGGCATTAATAGGCCATGTAAGTATAACACAAAGATGATCATATATATATGAGTTTCATTACTGACAAAATACGCGTTTAGCTCAAGCAGGTGAGCAAATTTTTTGCGATTTCTTTACATTAAATACAGTACTGAAATGACTCAAATTTTCAAAGCGGTATGTCAACATTTATGAATTTTGTGTACACTATGAGTAAAAAGTCTACAAAGCAAGGTTTTGTCCTTTCTCTAACTAGTGCCCCGTGTGGTTCCGGGGGCCCCGTTTGGTTACGGGGCAAAGAATAGGGCCACTGCAGATCCCGTTGGAGGGGTAGAACCCACCAAATTCGTGTTCATTTTACAATTTTTTGTTCGTGCTCATTAAAGGTCTTCATCATGACCCCTGCATTGTTTCAGGTGCCATCTCGCTCATATCACTAGAGCAGTGGCCGAAAAACTATTACGTGGCTCCGGCGTAAATGGAGTGTCTACAATAGAATTTGCAGCAACTCTGCAGTTCAGGGTGAGAAGGTTCTAGGCCCGTTCTCCATATTTTATCTCGATGTACATGGAGGATGAGCCTGGCATGTTAATTCCTGTTAGGCGCCATATAACCTTTCATGTGTTGGTGCGCCTTAAAACCCCAATTCAGTTCAGTTCAGTTCTCTAACTAGCTGCATTTTATTTTGGCAGAACATCTTGGTATTTCTCTGGAATACGTTGTTCAGCATATAAATCTTTTCAGCGGAAATTCCCGAGTTGCGTTTCTTTTTTCCTGTAGTATAGTTCTTAGTTTTTTGTATTTTATTCTGTATGTATGACATTGTAAATTAATAAATTAAATTAAGTTTATTTGAACTTTTGACCCCAATCCAGGGTCTTACAGGTGACTCTGTAGCAAAATATACCGTGTAAGACCGTCATCATAGCATTTAATATTAGAAAGAAAAATATTTCAATATTGATACATAATTAAAAGATTACCCTTCCACTACTACACCCCATCTCCCACCCCATCTCCTGGGCAGACGTCTGCCTTTGAAATAATAAAATCGTTGATATGTTGTTTATCTTTCATAGACGAGAATATATGACTCGTATACCAAGTTATGTTCAAAATATGGGAAATGAGGATGTAATTGTATGTTTAGTGAATTAACCTTTTGATCACCCTGAGGGGTCCCTGTGTGAAAATCCAAAAAATATCTTTTGCTATATACCTCGCCGTTCTAAGGTGGATTTAGTTAATTTGATAATTAGATAATTTGCAAATGTTTACGTTATACCCGAGTTGGACTGGCGATAATTCACGTTATATTGTATATGCGATGGGGCTGGCGTGACCCAGTGATGGTGTCTCCGAATGCTCAACCCTGCTTTAGGCATTACCGGCGCCACTGAGTTTCGTCCGTGTGTTCTTGGGCAAATCCGTGATGACTATACAGTCAGGACCCAGTTCGCAGTTCTCAATTCGAATAACGTACTGCGAGCTATTTCAAATATATGTATAACAACATGTCCGTCTTATTCATACTTATGAGTCTTCATTTAGAATATTTCAGTTGATATTGTTTTCTGTTGGAATTATAAAAGTAGTCCCTGGAACATAGTTAGTTTAGCCAGTTGTCATTTGGTCCGAACTGAGTTCGCAGTTCGCAGTTCGAATAAAAATGGATATAACATGTCCACCTTGTTATTTGTATGGACATTTTATTGTGAGCACACATCAAATTAGTTATTATTAGGTATATAACGTTCATTTCGAATTGCCAGTTCGCAATTCGACTAGCGAACTGCGAACTGGGTCCTAACTTTATAGTCATCAGTCCGTGTGTTCTTGGGCAAGTCCGTGTGTTCTTGGGTAAGTGCGCGTGTTCTTGGGCAAGTCAATTTCCTTAGCCTCGTCCGTTAGACGGAGATGTAAACAGGGCGGTCCCGTGTATCGGAATCTATCCTCCGATCACGTTAACTAATCAGACAGGATTCTATTCGCTAATAAGAGCTAAGCAGGTTTTCAGATGATTCCTATCTATACTTCACCTCTCCTGACGGCTCTAAAATCACAGGGCCGTTAAACACAATTCAATACATTCAACTGTATATTCGCCGAATTGAATTGGATTTTACTGCCCACCAACACAAAAAGAAAATATGGCGCCAACGAGAATGCACATGCCAGGCCCACCCTATATTTACACAGAAATAAAAATATGTCTCAAACGCAAAATTGTAGAGTTGCAGCAAATTCTGTTGACGACGCTTGCGCAATAACTATCATTGTTTGGAATCACAAATAATAGTAGGGGAAATCGTATAAATCATTTCCAGTTCAGTTGCAGTTAAGTAGTGAAAACGGAACACCTCGAGGGACACGTATTGAATTATGTTTTAATAAGAATGATATTATGAATTACTTCGTAGGTTAGAAACATGAAGTTTGATCAGGCTTGCATAAGGATCAAGCAGATTTTCAACCCTGGGGGAAATCAATTTCTAATTTGATACCTTTTTAAAAAAAGAAACTTGGATTGAAAAGATTGACCGTAAAATGAAATAGCATTATACTAACGTGGAACTTGAACTAGCTATTGGATGGCGTGTATTTGACTGTTTAAAGTAGGTCTAAAAGTCAGGAAATTTAGCGTTCACAGAACACAGCCAACCAATAACGCTACACGCATTTAAAACAGACCACAACCAACCAACAACAATATACGCATTTAGACCACAACCAGCCAACAACACTATACGCATTTAAAACAGACCACAACCAACCAACAACACTATACGCATTTAGACAACAACCAGCCAACAACACTATACGCATTTAAAACAGACCACAACCAACCAACAACACTATACGCATTTAGACCAAAACCAGCCAACAACACTATACGCATTTAAAACAGACCACACCCAACCAACAACACTATACGCATTACTCATAAAGAAAAAAACGTAAGCAAATTCTACCACATCACGAACACAAAGGATTGCCAATATGTGTACCGCATTGGAACGGTTAGTGACAAAAAGGCCGATTGGGGTTTAAACCAGGTTTTAGGGTACATCATGTCACTAAAACCTATTGTCGTCTCAATTAAACGGGACAATGCTTATAAATAAATTCCCGTCAGGCTATGTCCTCTAACAAACTTGGCAGCACCAATAAGCCATTGAAGTATAACACAACGATGAGCATATACATGCGTATACAAAAAGCATAGAAGCCATAAAGTGACCTGGCAGAGGACTTGACAGATGACTTGACAGATGACTTGACAGAAGCTACAGCAACAAGAGAATGATACGCTAAGTGACGACAAACAAGATTGAAGACAACATGAAATGTTACCGTCCCTTCTAGGATTTAGATATATGTCAGCATAGTGACCACCATCCGTCCGGTCTTCGCACAAAGAGAGAAGCATAATGGCGAACTGTAAATAGGTCAACCACTAAACACGCAGTGCGTTGCAAAATGATAGAGTCATAACATATTTTGATAAACATATTAACACGTATAATAACGATTGTATAACAGTGATCATGGCTAAGTTTATAGTTAGGGAAGCCCTGATGAAGTACTTTTTTAGTTATACCAAGGTTACGAATATTAAAGACACTAAACCGTCAAATAATAGCAAAATTACACTACAATTGTTGGTCAAAACTGTTTCCATGTGTTCAGGTCATATAGCAATGTATATATGACGATTAAAGTATAGGTTTATTCAAAGGTTCTTAAAAATACGCGTGATTGTAATGAATTATGAGTTTGTAACTCTTAATTCGATGCTCCAGTTTTGGGGTTTGGGCTGGCTGGTTAAAGGCGTTTATATAGTGTCTATAGAGTTCGGAATTTCAAAATAGTAAGTTATATATATACCTCGTTGTCAGTAAGTTATATCTATATACCTCGTTGTCAGACAGTTATACATATATATATACCTCGTTGGCAGTAAGTTATTTATATACCTCGTTGTCAGTAAGTTATATATATATACACCTCGTTGTCAGTAAGTGATATATATATATACCTCGTTATCAGTAAGTTCTATATATACTTCGTTGTCAGTAAGTTATATATAAACCTCAATGTCAGTAAGTTATCTATATATACATCGTTGTCAGAAAGTTATATATATATACCTCGTTGTCAGTAAGTTATATATATACCCCGTTGTCAATAAGTTATATATATACATACCTCGTCGTCAGTAATTTATATATATACATCTCGTTGTCAGTAAGTTATATATATATATACCTCGTCGTCAGTAAGTTATATATATATATATATATATATATATATATATATATATACCTCGTTGTCAGTAAGTTATATATATATATATATATATACCTCATTGTCAGTAAGTTATATATACACCTCGTTGTCAGTAAGTTATATATATGCTCGTTGTCAGTAAGTTATATATATACACCTCGTTGTAAGTAAGTTATATACATGTATATGCCTCGTTGTCAGTAAGTTATATATATGCTCGTTGTCAGTATGTTATATATATATACCTCGTTGTCAGTACATTATATATGTACCTCGTTGTCAGTAATTTATATATACACCTCGTTGTCAGTAAGTTATATATATACCTCGTTGTCAGTACGTTATATATGTACCTCGTTGTCAGTAATTTATATATACACCTCGTTGTCAGTAAGTTATATATACACCTCGTTGTCAGTAAGTTATATATACACCTCGTTGTCAGTAAGTTATATATATGCTCGTTGTCAGTAAGTTATATATATATATACCTCGTTGTCAGTAAGTTATATATACACCTCGACGTCAGTAGGTTTAGAAACGGTGTACAACGGTTGTAAATCATGCCTGTTGATAGTGGGACAGGGACAAGTCCCCAACTGACTACAAGCTCTAGAAAAACGAATAAGTTGAGAAACATATACGTTGATATACCGTTATCTATAATTTCACAAAACACGAACATGCATTCATCAAAATTAACAGTTCCATCCAAGTTTTGATGGAATCAAATTTACGATTATGCATATGCACATGACAGATAGAATCATGGAAAGCAACCAGGCAAACTAGATTGCTATGTTAACCAGACCGATCAGACACGCACACGCACACGTAAATTCTGATTCAGATAATTGAAATGTAATCGGCAAATATTATATTATCTCGCAAAATATTACTTTTGCAAAAATACTCTTCTATCGAAGGACTCATGCACCAATTACTAACCGAAGCGCAATTCCGGCGTGGATATCATTCAGTAAATTGTCAACGCCATACCTTAGATCAAATAAGCTGTCTCCCATTTTTCAGAATCATAATGTCACTTTTAATATTAAACCAATTTTCTTTAAATCTTTATTAAAGATAAATCTAACTTGTCTTAAAGTCAGAATATTATTAACACAAAAAACTGAAACAGTTGACAAAGCACTCGGAAGCGTTACATAATAACAAATCTCCAACCATTGTTACTCATAAAAAATGCAAAAAAGAATTTATAATATGGCGAAACTATGGTGGCATATTTCTGCCACGAGATAGCTAGATAATTATCATGATTATTTCGAGATAGTACCATGTATTTTTCGAGATAATAATGAAATTTCGCGAAAATCTTATAAAATGTGTAAGATAAAATTATCTCAAATTATTTTAGTTATCATGTTAAATGCCACGCTAATGCCCACTTCTTCCATCATGATTCTGGTTTCTGGAGAATTATCGCGTTACCCGTATGATGCTTTCTTCGAGATAATAATTGAATTTTCACGAAAATCTCTGAGTTATCTTGTTAAATGCCGCGATACTACTGATCATGATAGTTCTGGTTTCGCGATAAATACTGTCATTGAGTTAACTATAAATATTTACGCGTTAGTAACGTGCATTTTCCGATGAATAGTCATAATTATTACGAAAACTAAATTTCAAATGTTCTTACCGCGTTAACTATTGTGCTAACGTGATGGCAGAAGAGGGCAGTGATGCAGCAAGTTATGTTAGATAACATTGTTGAAAATTAAAGAGAAAAAGTAACATTATCTCGAAAAATGCACGATAACTTATCTAGCTATCTCGTGGCAGAAATATGCCACCATACAAAACATAACACGATAAAAACAGCAGCAACTGAGTATATAAAAAGGTTTTACAGTTGATCTTACAGGGCAATTAGTTTCGATATACACTCAGATGTATTAACTTGATATCTGTGAATGCATTGATCTACGCCACATTTCCTTGATCTAATCGATATAAATTAATTCCCCCCAGTTTCCTTTAGTTAATTAGAACGAAGTAATTATCATAATTAGTAATGTTTTATATAAAAAGAAAAAAACACACACAAAAATGGTCGATACCACGTCAGGTAACTGTATAAGTGAAGGGTTATGGCGAAGTGAAATTTTCAACCAAATGCATATAAGGCATGAGCAATGTCATCCATACATATAGTACATGACAGTAATTCAACTACTGGCGTGAACATAATATCAGAACTAATATTTAAATGGCAAAAATAGTAACCTTTATATCCGAAAAGTTTGGTACAATTTTACTCAAATTTTTTTTTTATTTGAAATAAATTGGGTTAATATTTTGCGAGATCAAAACCTGGGTGTTTGGTACGTTAGATAGGAAAGTTAACACCTCCTTTGTAACCAATCAGCATTTAGGATTTTATTAAACTATGTTAGATATGTCAGATAATGTATGTATATGTACATATATATAATATAACACACTTAATTCGATTGCATTCAAATAGAATCCTACATATCTTAAATCAAGTAAAGAAACGTTAATATACTCAGTACATTTAAAACGCAACATTTTTGATTTTCGATTATCTCTAGTCGGCTGTTTAAGATTGTATTTGATGTCTCTAATAAGTCTCTTTGTGCCAAAGGTTAACATATGACGATAAACACTGAGCTGTATAAGATTTGCTTTACTTCTTCAGGGCTGCCATTTCTCAGCTTTTGCGCCGGTAATTGCCGGCTTTTTTGTGCGATTACCGGCTAACCGGCTTTTCAGTCGAAATTACCTGCTTTTTCGACGAAAAATCCGTAAAATTTATTTAACATCGTTTTTGCGCAAAATTTAGCTACCATTTATTCTCTTGATGTTTACTATATAACTTTGTCATGTATGCTGTGCTTTTATTATTTGATTAAGAAGACATTGTAATATATAAAATGTAATCTGTTATACCTTCAATAGTATTTTGTCTTCTTTGTCGGCCGCGTACCAATATGTACGCTTTTGAAATTGTCGCTCCGCGCGCTCAATTTCAGAATTTTCAAAAATCTCAGGCTTTTTCATAATTTTATTATGGCAGCCCTGCTTCTTTCAGTTAAAACAAGTTTAACTTTACATCTTTCACATCTCCAGAAATTCAAAGAATACGAAATACGCATTTTCAAATGTACTGAGTATATGTTGTAAACGGTCTTAGTTTACAAGGCACACTGGAAGTAATATGTCCTTTCTTTTCATAAATCCCCTAACAATGTATTTAGCGATTTTTTGGGAATTGCAGTTCAGAGGTAATTTTAGTATGCATCAATTAGGTATTCGTACCTCAGTTCATTTCCCAATGGGGTTACTGTACAGCCTTTTCCAACATTTGAGCTTCAAAGCTGGGCAGCAGACATTGTTGTTGTTTTAATATCGTCTGTATAGCCAATACCAGTAATTTACAACAATAAAATACATAAGTTTGCCAGTTTTTTTTTTTTTTCGGTCATGTTTATGAAACCCCTATGGAAAATACAAAATGCATACTAGCTGAATATGTGGTGCTTCGGTCAAACATATATGAAATTTGAATGAAACCTCATTTTCTGCATCATCTGTCTTTTACACTGCAGATGTATGCTAAAGCAAAGAAAAAACTATTTTTCAAATTGAAAATTGCCTAAAATTGAGAGAAAAAAAAAGAATTATATTTTGTTTTCCTTTTGTCTCAGGGGCGATAATAGAGGTGTGAGACCATTGGTCGAATTGATATACATTACGTCTTATAAAATACCGAGGTTCTAGTGGCATTTAAATTAGTTTCAAAGAACTATCCGTCGCCAATTTGTGTTGGTGTACAAATATGCACCACACTTTGGCCAGAAGAGATTTCGTTCCAGTTTCAACTGATAACATTTGCTTTCTTATTCTGACAAGATAATTTAAGTTTTTTTTTTGAAACGATAGTTTTTAAAACAAAAATTGTGTTTAAAAATGCTACTCGCGATACTATTGCAAGCCTTTTCTATGCTTGAATACCAGTGTTTTAGTATTTAAATCTTCCATCTATTTATACTGATCTATTACTGAGCACTGAGTATTTTTTTTTTTTAATTCGAACAAACACTGGCAATTTCTTATACATATAGTTTACAACATTTGAATTGCCTATGCAAAGCATCATATACCAACAATTTGACAATGATTTCTAAGTTCGGACCAAAATGAAATAGCTTCAGCATAGAGGTAAAACTGTACCTTATACTAAACCGTGGACTTGTTCGGGTTTTATTATTAAACTTTTTTTTTATTGGACCATTTCTATAACATCAAGATTTTCAAACGCTCACACTTCACTCCCATATAATATAGCTCACATTTAGAATTTCATGAGGTGATCCTAGTTTCAACAGAAAAAGTCCAGATCCTACCAGAAACAGAACATTCATGGCACAGTACCGCCGCACGCATAATGGAAACCCGACACATTAACTATTTCTGGAGTAATGCTGGCACTGCGAAGATCGACTCCATCAAGATTCAATCCACAGGTTCTTGTTCCAATATAGCGTTTCTTTATTGTCGACTTTGTACGTGAACTATTTTACAATTAGACTATTTACGCATTTTGTTTTATTTCCATTGAAAATAATTAAATATAACATTAAACAAATAGACTATGCGTCTAGTTGCACTAGATCAATGGGGAGGCTTTACGCCTTCTTTAGGATATAGATACACAACCATTTATAAACCACACACATAGACAGGGGCGTTCCTGGGGCTAATTTAGGTATACGCACCATCGAGTTTTGGATTCACAAATGTGCTTAACCCCACTATACCTTCAGTTTTTATTACATTTGTCTTATTTTTAGCCCTTTTTATTTGATAGCATCTTTAATAGCCTGTACGCACGTGCGTACAGGCGTATGCCCAGGCACGCCCCTGATAGAACATTATAGAACATGGCAAAAAGTAAACATAATATAATTATATCTTTATATACAATTTATTTGAAAACGAAATGAACATCAGCGACGTCATATAAATAAATATTAAAAATAAATATACACGCCGACATTACGTTTCATTTAAGAGAACATAATACAAACACATTCTCTCAACTTAAATTGTAGGACTCACACCACTATTATCTCCCTTGAATACTCCTGCCCTACAGATGAAGGAGGTAGATAAAAAAAACAAGTTCGCTTTTCTACATTTTACAGGATACATTGATTTATCTTTACCAGATTCTAAATCTACAGCATTTTAGGAAGAGATCCCAGAAAAATGCATGTTGATATAAGATTTCTAGCTAATTCTGCCTCATTTTACACATCATGGGTCTAATCACCACGGGGTTGTATTTTTGTCTAAATTTTGATAGGTGTCAGGCAAACATGAAATTAAAAAAAGTTCAATCTGGTAAATATTCGTTAAAAGTTAATAGCATGCAGATATTGGATCAATGAAGAATTTAAGCATAAATACATGTTGCAAAATCTTTTTTATCTCTATGCCACGAACAAAAACATTACAATGGGACCCTATGGAAAATTAATTGTGGTGTGAGACGTGTATGACCATCTCTCAACAACACGATTAAAATGTGCCGCTTCACCCTTAACAATGTTAATGTGTTGTTTGAACTTATTGCTTCTTAAACCTCAGCGTTCGGTAGCAGCTACCACCATTATGTATACACTGCAGCCAGTTAGTATTTTGTCTCCTTCAACATACGGTTTTCAGCCTTTTGACCAATCTTACAGGTACATCTATTAATAGATGCACCAACATTCAACATTTGACAGTTAAAAATAAAGTTTTGTTCTAGAAAGTATAGGAAATAAATACATTATATAATTATTTTGATATATCTATATAGAATAATGCTTAGTGCATTTACATGCCAAATGTTATGGTTTAAAAATGCTTTATTATTTAGAAAGTTGTGATTAAACCTCTCTGAGCAGCATTATGTATAAAATGATCGGGGTCATTTTGGGGTTTACACTCAACCCTGGCTTTTAAAATAATGTTATCATTGGTTTTGCAGTTTTCTGACGTTTGCAAACGTTGAAAATGACGTCCTAGCGGTTGAATATAACAACTGCACTAAAGGTAACTAGCTGCACTAAAGGTAACACTTTTGGGACTAAAGGTAACAACCTACGCTAAAGGTAACATAAATGACTACACTAAAGGTAACAACGGCTGCACTAAAGGTAACACGAGTTTTGACCTGCACTAAAGGTAACACCCCTATGCACTAAAAGTAACAACAGATTCTTGGTACAATACTAACCTAACATTGTACTTGTATTCAGTTTGGAAATACGACCATATATTTTTCCCGAGAATAATAAGTCGCAAAATACATTATTGATAGTTGTATTTATTGATTATATTTTACGTTCACTTGATTTTTCCTGTTGAAAAACAACAATAACAACAAAAAAAGAAATTAACTTTTCCACTGTCTGTAAATACACTGTTAGTATTAGCAACAGTGACTGCTTCCTAATTAGTTTTTAAACAGTAGACGAATGTGACATAATGGAGAGAAGCCTAAGGTGTTAGAAATAAAAAGTATTACTATTCATGTACAATACGCAATATTTGATTTGTATGCGTTGTGTGACACAAAAAAAAGTCACACTATCAAGTTAGTGGGTTTGTTACTGACCCCCTACAGAAATATGTTGGGTCAGTTAGATTTATAGGGGGCGAGGCAATAGCCAAGTCCCGCTATATATCGCCTCCTATAAATCTTACTGACCCCACATATTTCTGTAGGGGGTCAGTAACAAACCCAATAAATAATAATAGAGGATCACCATGTGACGGCTCTAATCCAATAAAATTCCTAGGATTTTGTGCGAGGTGCAATTAAATGCGTTGTCATGGTCGACGCATTATGTGACTTTGTCGTGTTTTGTGACTTACGTCATATATTGCATGGAAGTCACGCATTGCATCAAGACAGATATATACTCGTAAACGTGTTTTGTGAATTAGAGAATTTGTGCTAGGAATCGAAGACATTCCATGCCTAGTATTATTAGTTATTGGGTTTGTTACTGACCCCCTACAGAAATAAGTGGGGTCAGTAAGATTTATAGGGGATATGTTTTGTCAGTAAGATTTATAGGGGGCGAGGCGATAGCCGAGTCCCCCTATACATCTGACTGACCCCACATATTTCTGTAGGGGGTCAGTAACAAACCCAATAACTGATTTATTGCATCGAGCACCTTTTTTTAAGGCAAACACCGATATTTAACCCAACCCATTTAAATAATGGAGCGTCATCGTCATTGAGACGTTCGCGCAGTTTCACGTCATAACGTTGATGTCACCGGTACAGTTTAATAACATTATTAGTTAACTTATTTTATTTGTTACTAACGCCTTAAAGAGCTATTTCCAAATCATTTAAACTTTGAACCGGAATTGTAGTCCATATTGTTTTAGTGACCCTCTATGAAATCTACTGACCCACTATATAGAGAATATTATGTCAGTGCCTTTTACTATCAAGTTTATTAGGCGAGGCTTAGAAAACGAAGAATGGCGAGGCTCTGCCGAGCCATTCTTCGTTTTCGTGCCGAGCCTAATAAACTTGATAGTAAAAGGCACTGACATAATATTCTATTTATCATGTAGATTATCCATATTTTCTGTATGAATTACTATTATTACCTATTTCTCAGAATGGAACGCTTATCGAGGACGTCGCCATGTTGTTGTTTTTTTGTTTGTTTTATGACGTCAGGCAACGTTACGTACAATAAACGCCGAGGGATTCCGCATTGATTTGCTCTATTGGTCAGTGCCCAATTAAAGCAAAATTTAATAGGTCACCCCTTTATTATGCAGAAAAGTGCATATCTGCATGATAAAGAATAATAGAGGGTCACCATGTGACCGCTCTAATCCATTGAAATTCCTAGGATTTTGTGCGAGGTGCAATAAACATGTTTATTCTATCAACATTAGAATATTACATCCTAGAAGATATCGGGATTCAATTTGAACAATTTTAAACATACAATATACACTAAAGAAGTTTTTGATGATACATTTCATGCAACTCTATAAAATTAATTAATCGTGCAATCCGATGGATGCATTGAATGCAACTATAATCCTCAGATAGTATCTAGATCTGCTGACATCTGCTGTCATCATTCTATCTTAAAAGCACACGTTTTTGCCCTGTTCTGACTTTATTGTTGGAATTATTTCTTACTAAAAACACCACCACAACCTACGTCAAGCTATTATGAGAAAGGTAATGGATACCGCCTATTGTATATCAACATAAATGTATCATATGCGATATGATTACCAACTGATGCTATAGACCTATTCAAAAGAATGTTATGTGAATATCTTCGAAAATCGACTTTAAACTGAATATATTTAAGGGTAATCGTTATAAATCAGTATGTGTGTGTGGGCTGTGGTGAGGTGGGTGTGGTGGGGATGAGACTCATTTATAGCATTACAATATGTGCCCCAATTTTGCTCAGACTATCCCATAAACGGTAAAAAACTAAATACACTACAGCATTGCTCTTTCTAGTCTTACATGGCTAGTTTTTGAAAGTGTCCATATTTTCTTTTATGACAAAGGTAACTGTATAACATATTAAAAAGAAAAGAAAAGCAGAATGGGATGGGAGTGGGGGCGCGTGGTTTAACATGTGATGTAATTCATTATCAGATATGGTTGGTTTTCAATCTTATCCAAGCGTTTATTGCTATTTACAATGAATAAATCTGGTAAATATCGAATGAAATGTAAACGAAAGCAAGTTTAATACTTTTAAATAATTCAAGGGCCAAAGCACTGCTGTTTCAAGTCCGACATAGCCAGTTTTTGAATTTGATTTTGTTTTCTACAACCAAGATAAATTCATGAAATAATTTATTTCCAGAAAAAGGAAGGCGAGGGCGGCTTGTGGCGAGGAAGAGTGTGCTTTCTGTGTCAAGGGGTGTGTGTTAAGCTTTTTTTTTTTTTTTTTTTTTTAAATATTTGAAGCTCCATAGCTCTTCTGTTTCCCGTCTGACATGGCTAGTTTTTTTAATTTGTCTAATATTTTTTAAGTTTTTCCGTATAAAAGTCTATGCAAAACATGCAAACTCTCTTCAGTACAATTTTGGATACATCTTATGTTTTTTATATATTTACATAACATATACGTGTATAGTTTCCTAATTACTCTGGATGTGGGCTTTATTGTTAGAGATTTCCTTTTGATGAGATGTACTTTTATTTACACTGGCTTGTCTCGCTGAGGCTGAAGAGAGGATAATATCGAGGTTGTGTACACTTAACATCGATTTTAGATAACTAGTGGGCATTATTGCCTACTGACCGTTCCAAGTATTGCTTTGTAAACACTGAAGGTCCTTTTTTTATCCGATCTTTACTATACTTATTTTTAAGTTAATATCGATAAAAGTTAGGACAAATTTGAAAACCAACCAGATCTGACTCACACCATCCCTATGCTCCCACCTCTCGCCACGTCTATTTATGAAACAAATAACTAACTCGAAGAAAACACAAATTCATATTAACGTTAATGTTAAGATTACTATACGTTAATTCTGAATTCTGAATTCCCAACTGATATGTTTTCGTTATTAGAGCAATTCCTTCAATGCCATTTTCGTGGCATGAAAACTCAATCAAATGTCATTGTAGCGCTATTTTAAACGCAAACATATTTTAAAGGGATTGAAAACAATGTGAAAATTAATAATGTTTATACTTGAATTCATTTGTACACCCATACTTAATTTTCGGATTGCCTTCAGTCCCTTTAAAATATTTGTGCGTTAGCACTCCAGTGACATATGACTGACTTTTCAATATTCCCAGTATACTTAAATTCATGTGCACACTCATAAGTGTGTGATTTAAATAAAATAATGCCTTTTCAATGAAATGACCAACCTTCTTATTTCGGACACTGTATGAAACCTTCGAAGGCTATACATATATGCTATTTATTTTGTGTAAAGCAGACATTGTAAGTCAAGTGAGGTCGTTTATATCGATTTCAACCGTAATTTTAATTGAAGGAAAATGTTAT
The DNA here is from genome assembly GCA_037043455.1 of Cyrtodaria siliqua. Taxonomy (NCBI): domain Eukaryota; kingdom Metazoa; phylum Mollusca; class Bivalvia; order Adapedonta; family Hiatellidae; genus Cyrtodaria; species Cyrtodaria siliqua. Next base: position 222,747 of record JAWPHD010002537.1, read on the forward strand.
CCGAGCCCGCATAATTCACTTTTCATAGCTTGAAGTGATCATATGAATTATAATATTTGATTTACAGAACAAACACTACAGAATAATAGCCAACGTGACAGATTTTACAGACATGTTCATAAATATACCGGAATGTCTGTATTTGCAGATTTAATATAATTTTGAAACACATAATAAGTGTTTTAATTGTATTTGTATTTAACAACAAACCCGTTCCGATTGCTTCCAGACCTTTTAAAACAAAACGTGTTAAGCAATGCATCTTCACCGAAACCGGTGATGTTTCGGTTTCCATTTTATTAAATATCTTACGATTAAGTCTTAAATTTAAAAATCGTTCACTTTTTTCACCTAAGCATTCAATGTAGACAATTATGTGTGCACGTAGTCACAGACCTAATAACAAATAGATTGGACACTATGAATATTATCTAAATTTCACGTGGCACAGTGCGAAAAATTCACAAATTATTTACCAACTTTAAACAAACATATCACGAAGAGTTTTATAGATACAAGTTTCATTCATGCCAAATCCCATCACAAATTTAATTTTCTTTCTAGTGGAAGTATTTTTCTTTCTCTTACATTTAGAGCAAGAAAGGAGTTTGACGGACACTTTGACTATGTCAAAACCTTGATTTTTAAGAGAAATGCGAAAAATGATGACATTTTTAACTTTAAACATATTTTTATACAATTTCTTATTTTCAAAATAAACATAAATTATTATGATCCCATTTTGCTATTCACTATGAATCTTTTGAAAGTATTCTCATCAAAATCAGTGAATAATTGAAAGAGGAGATAGAAGGAAAAGTTAAGGTGCCACGTGACATTTTGGTTACTTCATTGGTTAAGATAGGAAGTTTCCTATCTGTTAATTAATATGTCTGTGACGTAGTGCATATCGCCTGTGTAAGAAAATGAATGAAATCACGTTTATTTGAAAAGTGTAATTTATAGTGGAGCATGAAAGAAATTGATTTACGATCAAAATGGTCGTAAGTTGTTTCATAAAACGGGGCCCTGAATTAAACCATCCAGAGTAGTCCTATTTGAGGGTATTTATTACTTATGGCATACGAATTAAATTTAAAGGAGTGTTTTAATAAATTAAGACTTGATTTGCATTTTGCAGTTTTTCTCTGTTTAAAACGGTGGTGTTTAAATGGCAAATTCCATAAATGTGAAAACTGTCATAAATTTATGTGAAAACTGTCATAAATGTAATACAAAATTTACCATAAACGCGAAACTTACCATAAATGTGAAAAACCCTTGTCATAAATGTGAAAACGACCTGGTGATAATGTAATTTACCGTGAACGTGAAAATTTGTTTCCCGCGTAAACGTGAAAACATAGCAACGTTAAATGTGAAAAGGTTTTCCTTCACCCTTTTCCCATTGTATGAACTGTAGGTGTCTCTGTATTTGCTGTTCATTGTTGGTCATCAAAATGACCTGTTGTCCGTGTCCGTCCGTCCGTCCGTCCGTTATTTTTTTGTTGTCTACACTCTAGTCCCCTCTGTTTTTACCAAACTTGGTTGTTGATAAAGCGTTATTGATAAAGCGCAGACGAGCTCGAAAGGAACTTAGATCGGATGATAAACACCAGAGTTATGGTCCTTGATCTAATGAAAAAAATTGCTAAAAGTTGCCTTGTCAACACTCTGTCACATTCATTTTGCATATGATCTTGACCAAACTTGGCCAGATTCTTAATATTGATAAAAGCTCAAACGAGTTCAAATACCACTAAAATCGGTTAATAAACATTAGAGTTATGGCCCTTGATTTAATGAAAAAAATGCTATAGTTTGACTTATCAACATTCTAGCGACTGCATTTTGCATCCGATCCGACTTTTACCAAACTTGGTCAAAGTCTTAATATTGACGAACGATCAATACGTTTGCAAACCACATCTAAGGGAAAAAAAAGAAAAAGTTATTGCCCTTGATTTATTGAAAAAAATTTAATTCAGTAGGTACTTATTTTCCATCAGATCTTTACAAAAGAAATGTTCAGAAAGCTAATATCCACCATCTGAGGGAATTCCTACAGCATGCCCCTTCGCCCCTAGTCCGACTCCCGTCACCCACCACACCTTATCTCATAGAAGAAAGGGTAGACGAAATAAAAATTAAGCCATTTCAGACTAGAAACAGCAGAGCTATGCCACTTGAATTAATTTTAAAATGCTAAACTATACCTATTATTATCCTATGTAAAGTTATGGTTCATGCGCTCCCCTTTTCGTCCTTTATCATTGTACCAAGTTTTATTTAATTCGACTGAGTGGGGACGGACGGAATGACAAAGCGGCAACAATATGCTCCCCGATCTTCGTTTCGGTGAGCATAACGCTGTCATCACATACATATCAGTTGAACAACAAGCAAAGTTTTACGCAAGCGTATAATAGCTGCCGAGAGGAAATAGCATATATCTGGTTAGGGACTGGAAACGAAGTTTAACATAATAACATATCAAGTCACGGATGTTAAAACAATATTGAAAAAATATAATGTTGACTTAAACACGCCAAGACCGTTTTCTTTCTTACCAAACACATTCTTCCCGAGTTTTACCATCAGTTGTTCCTACCAAACATTTGAATCAAGGTGGGCGACCTCGCTTCTCTCTGTTCAAATACCTTGATTTGCCTTACATACTGATTACAATTCAGCTTTGGAGCACGACGTGCTAGAAGTACACATCAGCACAGAAATACAGGTGTTCACATGTAAGGGATGCGTATGCGTTAGCGTGTGCATTACAACAGAGATAAACGTCTCACTGCTACCATGTGTAATTATAAGATTGCGTTATCAAAGTGAAAAACTCAAAGAAACTGTTCATTCTACCTGTGCATTTAGGCAGCGAATAAACCCATCGACTAGTGTATAACACGGCGGTATTTACGAGAATACCGAATTATAAATGTGTATTATTCCATAAAAAGGTTTTATTCCATTCAAATACAGATTTGCACTTATTCCATTCCAATACTTGCGGTTTCATTCAGTTTCACTTACGGTTTCATTATGCTCCGTAAAAAATCACGGACGTGAAGATCCCGGAAATATTGCCGCATTCTACACTTTAGTAGACTGCTCTACGAAAACGTCATTTGAGGCAATAAACCGGCAATCTTTGAACATTGAAAAATATGTGTTTATACCATTCAATTCTTTAGACGGGTTCCCTAGGAATTGAAGTTGTAATGCATGCTTATTGTCGGCTAAATGATTCACAGTCTGTTAACCATAGACATATTCTAAACCCATATAAGAGTCAGCTGCCTTCGGCAGCTGCATAATGACTTGATCGGTATCGTCATTTATCTCGGCAGTTTCTGGCCTACGTTGTAAAGGAGCGGACGTAGTATGTGGCATTGTATGTATGCTTGGTACTCAATTTTAAAGCATACCAAATAAGAGTGGCAAATTGACACAATATACGCCCGGCATACGTGTGAATCCATTTTAACAACAACTTGAACGACTTATTTATGCTGCTTTTGTATTTAACACATTACTAGTTATGTGCTTTGATGCCCAAGATAATAAGTGGGAAAAGTCATCAAGATTAGATTACTGAGAGGAGAGTACACAAACTATTCATTTTAAAAAATCAAAGGGCCATAACTTCGGAATTATAGGTGAATCAAACTTGGCCGAGATATTACGACTGTACAAATTGTCTCCAGGTTTCATCAATATTGAATTATAATATCAAAGTTATTGAGCAGACACCGCAAAAATCATCAAATTTCCAAAATCGAAGAACCATAACTCACGGCATTATGATTAAGTGCGATCTAGCATTTCACATTTATGGTAAGTTTCACGTTTATGGTAAAATTTTATTACGTTTATGACAGTTTTCACATTTATGACCGTTTTCAAGTTTAGGGTTCCTTAGCGATTTATGGTAAGTTTGTCATTCACTACCGGCGTTTAAAACCGCCGCATAAAACCGAAATATCGCGCTTCATGGAATTTGCCATGTACTAGTCTATTGACGTTGAAAACGGAATATACGCCGGAAAAAAAAGAAAGAAAATCAATTCTTATATAAACGTTATTTTTCCGTCGCTGTTGTATCAACAATAACGTGTCTTGGGAGAATGATAATGATAAAAAGGGCAAGAGAGACAGCTACCGTCGGTGTAGTTTCAGATAGTGGAATCTTCTCTTTCCACTGAGACACATTAGCTTTGCCTCCTTGAAAAGTTGTTTAGTGCAGATGTTACCTTTAGGGTTGCAACAGTCGTGACTTCTGAGATCTTGATAGGAAATTTAATACCGTCTCAATAACCAATCAACCTTAAGTATTTTAATAAACTATGTTTGATTAATTTATTAATTTGTATGACTTAACATTTCGTCATAATGAATATAAAACCAAATATAAAAAGAAAAGAAGAAATAGAGTTTAGGTAACATTGTTGAAGTGATACGGGAAATAATTCCCGAGTGAGAAAGATTTTTGCGATATAGAAACGAGTGCGTTTTCGCACGAGTTTCTATATCGCAAGAATATTTCTCACGAGTGAATTATTTTCCGTATAATGACAAAAATATTAATTAAACCATATAATATATATTCTGTGATGAATTTCTTTCCAGTCGTCTTTTGACACAATTATTCCTTCTTCTGTCACTCCTTTGGCGACAGCGGGGAGTAATATTATGACGTCAATTCGTGACGTAATATCGTTATGTCTATCGTTTAGTTCATAACATTTGGCTACTGTGCTATCTTGCGCACTGGGCGAGATAGCACAGTAGAGGAAGAGATATGTTATAGATTTTCTCAAACTGGGAAATTTCTATAATGCATCACAGAATATATAATATGAACGGTGCAATGGAAACGAGACTGTGCTGTCAGGTTAATTATCTACAGAAATGAAACATACACAGGCTTGCTCATCCTTTGAAGAAAGTAAACCAGAATGGCTAAGTGAGCATAACTAATTTCCTTTCTTCTTATTCCCCCGTCCAAACTGGATTGCCTATTTGCTTCGTAGTCCAAGTCAGCAATTCTTTCTTCCACTTCCCTAAACTAGTTTGACGGTTTTTGCGTGGTCCAAGTTGGCAATTCTTTCTTCGACTTCCCTAAACTAATTTGATGATTTTTGCGTGGTCCAAGTTGTCTGCTACTTCCCGTCCAAACAAGTTTGTCTACTTTTTGCGTTGTCCAAGCAAGCAAAGGTCAGCCATCGCATTATTATTATTATTGTTGTTCTTTTTATCATTACTCGTGATTCTATATCCATTATTGGAATTAAAGAATTCATCCACAGTAATGTCCATAACACGTTTTCCCTGTTGAATTATGCCCTGTGACCCCGCAACCTGGGTCTACACATGAACTAGAGGGAGTTTTAAGTAATTGGCTTCCGTTTATGCATATTCGCGTTAACTAATGAAATTGCCTTTTTTTCGGAAATATAATTGACGACACGATACTAATTCAAATAATTGGTCTAGCTGTAGTTTACTGCCTTACAATGTATTTAATTATAACAGCAGCACCCAACAACGTTATGGTTTATCATGGTAATTTGCAATTATACGGTGGTAATATTTTCTGAAAAGATGTTCCCTGTACCCGCTGTGAGAGAACGTTTTCAATCACTTCACAAATGAGTATATCGAGCCCCAACCAAACCTACCCATTTTACGTAATGATTGATTTGGGAAGAATGAATTTTGAGTGGATTAAAGGAAAGCTGTGTGGACTTTTTCTGTATATAATTTCATAAAACAGAGTCTAGTCTTTATGCTGTTTAATCTGTTCCCTGTTATTGTTCCGATATTCTACATAAACGTTAATGCACTGATTATCACTCGCGTATTAATCAGTTCATAATGTAACGCGATATAGATGTACCAAGCGATGACCAGAATTTCAAAAATAGTGATACAGAAATTTGTAGTGTTGAGGTCTTAACTTTTAAGACATATCATTAATGTCCCTTGAATCGAGCTCTTTACAACCGGAAGGTAAGCATGGTTCTCCTTTCTGGTAGTATAAAGGTGTACTGGAAGTAAAACAAATCCCATTGAGTCCTGTACAATATTGTCCAAGCTTTCTAGTTGGACTTTTGTCAGGCCTTAAATACTCAAAAATGCCTTTTATCACAAACAAGTTAGGGATTATATATTTGGGAACTCATTTCGATAGACCAGGCATGAATATAATAGTGATTTACTTCCTGTATGTCTAAAGTAATTTTCTTCTAACTCGTCAAAACCATTATGCGATGTGAACGCTATGATGACGTCTACCTAAATCCCGAAATGGATGGTAACGTTTTGTCTTCAATGTTGTCTTGTCATCCTCTTAATGGTTTATTCTCGTGTTGTTATGGCTTCCGCTAAATCACCGAGGAATTGCTTTGTAGCTTTCCAGGCTTTTGTTTTTATATCTGTATATACATGATCATCTTTGTGTTATAGTTATATTGCCTATTAATGCGCCTAGCGTGTTAGCTGATGGCTCTGTTGCCATTGACCGTTCCTAAGCGGTACCCATATTGTTAACTTTTTTATGTTTGTGACGTCGCAGAGCAAGAGCACTTTACTCTATTTCTCCTTGTTAGTATTGCTTGTTTTTGTATGCTTGTTTTGTATGCTTGTTTTTGGTAATTATGTTTTGGTAAGTAATTATGTTTTGGTAATTATGTTTTGGTAATTATGTTTTTGGTAATTATGTTTTGTAAATGCTGTAGAGGTTATGACGACAGCTTTCTGTCACGTTCTGAAACGTTTTATTTTATCAACATTCTCTTAAAGTAGCTATCCCGCTAACAACAGCCACATTTTACAACATATGTACACAGTTTCAAAACCTACTGACGACGAGGTATATATATAACTTTCTATAGACACAATATAAACGTCTTTAACCAGCCGGGCCAATCCCAAAAACTGGAGCGTTGAATTAAGAGTGACCAACTCGTAGTTCATTTTACTCATATTCAATAACGGGTATTTTAAGAACCGCGAAACATCCTATACTTTTAATCGGCACATAAACATTATCATAGAGTTTTGATAAACGGATGTGTAGTGTATATTTGCCCTTATTTGGCGGCTTAGTTTCTTTAAATAAAAATAATGCAAATGCTCGTTTACAACTCTTCTTTTCATATGTCAAAACATATGAAGTTCCCTTCACGTCGTCGTGTTTGATAGTTTGCAAATGCAATTGCAATATTTTCACTTGCCTTTTGAATCACTGAAATACAGTTCCTATCATGTATATGTAGACATCATGTGTAGCTACTAAATAGTTATAGGACTGTCCCGAGATTCCTCTGTTTATTTAGAATCTCTTTAATTCATCCATGTAATTAACTGACCCTAGAGCAATAAAATAACCATTTTCGCACAGCAGGGCATCAATTATCTGACAGCAATTAGAAATAAATTGGTGTAACAAAATGCTATCTGCACATAGAGATAATGCAGTGATATATACTTCTAACATTTAATTCTGCATGGACAAAGTTTTAGCTCATTAGCTGGCATGTTAGGTGATTTATTGCCATTTTATTGTCCTCATGCTTGGTATGCCGACCACCAAGCTGAGTATCATGTAACTTGAGCTGAGTCGAAACTACTACATATTTTCAGGTCAGTCCTATAACTGTAAAGTAAGCTGCACGAAAATATGGTGAAGCACATTTATATTGTTTTACGCATACGTTTGTGTTTCCGTCTCTTTCTTGTATCTTAACGAGGTCAGAGTTCCCGGTATTGCGGATTAACTTTGATACAATCTTTACGTTACATGCTCACATGTGTACGAATTAGCATTATTTATAAAATAAAGACAATTTTCATTTCTCTCAGTATGAGAGATGTCGTACATACACACCACCGTGGTTGTAGACACTAATTTATAAACTTCTAAAAGATAACACAAAAACAAGTCTGTTATATACTGTAAATGAACCATGCTTTGTTATATATCATTACATTTAATGTCGTCTATACTCTTCAACTGCCTGCGGCTTCTGATTATCCGTTAAATGTGCGCGTGCAGGATTTATAAACACACCACGATTTGAATTTGATTCATTCTCACCATAGTTATCCTTTAATTTATAGTAAATCACTTCGTCACTTTAAAAACGAAAGCCAACATTTCCATATTTAAACCATCTTGTTGCATGGTGGAAGTGGGCAGAGTAGGGTTAACTTTAAAATAAATCGTTCATATGATATGGGTGGACTGTTTTAATTAGAAACTGACAACTACGCTAGGATCGTCACTTGCACGTGACTCAGCCCATGTCATCCGAGCAATTATAAGGCACAGTACGTAAAGAGGCATCGCCCGAACTTTGCCCATTTTGTGTGATAGCACAATTTAATGATGATGACAAGATTTCCGAATATTGGAAGCTGGAGGTCTCATTTGTGAACTGGATTTATTACGTACAGATCACATAACATAAGGTGAGTAGCGCTTGAATACGTGTGGTAGAAGGATTTATCAGTATTATTTAATTGGGAGGATTAGCTATGCACAACGGTAACTCAGTGTGTATCAGTTAAACTACATTTGAGCGTGTTTTAAGAGTTTATACATTTATAAAGTACGTTTTTAATAAAGTTAATTCGTTATATCAATTATGTGACTCTAAAGTTGTAATAATAATAATGATGTGCACACTTACAATAATAACACTTTTAACTAAAATACGAATCCTGAAAAAAACACACTTATAGGGATTTTTAACAGAAATAATAACAACAACAACAACAACAACAACAACAACAACAACAACAAGAGTAATAATAATAATGATGATAATACTACTACTAATAATAATAATAACAAAACTATGAATAATGGTGAAGATGAAAATGAAAATAGCCAACATAATAACAATAACTAACATAACAATAACACCAAACATGATAATAATAACTGAATAATTTTACTTGGAGGAAACACCATAGATAGATATAATAATGAAAGTAGCTATCCCGGCAACAACTGCCAACGTTTACAAACGACGTACAGTGTTACTTAACCAACTGACGACAAGGTATATATAAAAGTTATCTATTTTGAGAATCCAAACTCTATAGACATAATATAAACCGCTTTAACCAGCCAGGCCAAACCCCAATACTGGACCGTCGAATTGATTCATTATTCATTTTACGCCTATTCAATCACGGGTATTTTCGAAACCCTTGAATGTAATAACCCATGACAACCTATGACTTTAATCGTCACATAGAAGACGACTTTAATCATCAATCAGTAGGCCAGAGGCCTGTGAGACATAGTTTACATGCATACAAGCAATAGATAAGCAAGATAACAAACAGTATTTTAAGTAATATGAATATATGCTATATACACAATTTATGACAGAAAATAAGCGGAGAAGAAATAAGCGGAGAAGGCGAGAAACAGTCTTACAAATTATACTGCCACTGTGAAAATAATCTGTATTGATATTCTACTATCTATACTATCATATATAGTTTATATTACAGTATAATCAACGATAAGTGATAGCCGTTTTTGTTTGTAAATACCACAATGCTCTCTACTATATATTTGATTTCCAAAGTTCTACAAAAACAAAAACAAAATGATCAGTGAACAAAACGCTTTAACCGTGTATAAAGACATGTAACAATCTGAGTTTATTCTACAAATGATACTATGAATGTTGTATTTTTCTGAGTTCAAATGCTTTGAAGATGTAAACACTTAATTTCTTTGTTACATTTTGATTTTGAGTTTCGAACAGTAATTTTAATTTATACATGCCTGGTCTAGCCCAGTAGAAGCGGCTTATATACGTTTTACGCAAATCATTATACAGTATTCATTTTAATAAAAAATGATATTCGTCCTCTATTTTTTGACAAACAGCACATAATCTGTTTTCGACCTGCACTCTCGGTCTTTGCCATCTGCCAGATTCTATACACAAATTATGAGAAGAAACAATGTCTCGTCATAGCGATTCTCGTATACGTTATTATATGAGCTGAACATTTGGACAGCGTTTTGATAAACGGTTTTGTAATCTAATTTTGCGGTTATTTGGTGGGTTAGTTTCTTTAATAAACAAAATAGTTATACTCGGGGTAGACATACCATGGATAGATATAATTATTAATAAAATGTACATAATAATATTGATATAACTAGATATGTTGTTCCCCTGCTCTGACCCGTATTCATAAAGCAACCTAAGTAGAAAATATTATTTTAGTAAAGATTTAAGATTTCTACATATTTTTAAATCTCCTTATTAACCTCTCAGGAACACTACAAACCATAAATTTTGAGATAAATATTTCAGGACACAAAAAGCCATCTAATTTAAGATAAATATTTAGCTGTGGATTTTATATATCCGTATCTTATTAGCAATATTAAGAAAACGTCTTAAATCGATAGAAAAAGGTATTTAAAAAATTGATAAAATTTGACTTAAAGACATTTTCTATAGTTTTTTCTGCATAACAGATTTTCTTTAAACTTTTTGTACAGTAAGTCTGTGATATATATAGACAGAAAACGCAAAAATAATGGTAGGTCACCGCAATTGTTAAAATTTTAAAAAATAATTTGTAATGCCACCGTCATGTCAATCTGTCCAAAAAGTTGAATAAGTCCATGAAATAGCTAAAAAGGACATTTTTGAAGTCTAATCATTTATTAATTGGTCACAATTCTGCTAAAATTGTATTAAAGTAAAGAACAGTTAATTGTAATAACATTTAAAGCTCATCTTTATATAAAACTTATCTGTTTTTACAAAATCTGTTGAGACCATTACTCACAATTTATGCACAAATTAGCCCATCATGATACAATTTCCTATTTTTTTGTATGTTCCTAATAATAGAATGTGTTTAAACTTTCCAAGCACATAGTTTAACATATATAAAAACAAAATTTGCAATAAAAATGTTAGGTCCCTATGCTTGTTTAGAACATTTTTTTTTGAAACCCTACACCCATGCTAAAAGGCCGAGTTTTGTATGAAATTAAATAGAAATGGTATATTTTCCATTTTTTGTTATGTTCCTAATAACAGAATTTGTTCAAACTTCCTAGGCACTTATTTGAACCCATAGTAAGACAATATATGCAATTAAAAGTATAGGTCACCATGCATATTGAGATTTAATATTGGTTTTTGGAACCCTACCATTATGCTTATTTTTTTAAATTTTGTTTGAATTTTTACAAAATGTTATATTTTTCCTATTTTATGTATTTTATTTTTCTAATAATAGGCATTTATATAAATAAAGACAACAAATACAACTAGACATCAAGAGCAACATTCCTCTAAATTTTTAAGAATATCCATCCAATAGTTTTAGAAGAGAATTAAGTCGCCCAAAATTCTGCGCATGAAAAACTACAGAAAATGCCTTTTAGGTTAAGATTTGCTAAGAAGCTTTATGAATAAAGACCCTGGAAACATAATCCATCTATATGAATCCCTGTACTCAGAGCACTGGAGGTAATTCCAGTGCCCAGAGTACAGCAATTCATATAGATAGAATATTGATGTTTACAAGTAAATACCATAAGGCCATAATATATTAATTGCTAGATTCACATCCCCGCCCGCCCCCGTCTTTTTATGCCACCCCTGTAATAATTTTTATTTTCTCAAAAAAAAAAATAAAAAAAAATGAAAAAATAAAAATTAATAAAAAAAATTGCTGAACGTATAAAACACTATTAAAAATGTGTTTTCAATCTTGGAAGTACTCGGTAGCATGTGTTACTATTTTTTCCTTTTGTCGAGGCCATTTTCCATTTGTCGTATAAAATAAAAAATAAATATTTTTTTTTACCTCCCGCCCCTATTTAAGAAACTGGCAATTAGTTTATTATTGCCTTATAGTGGTAGTGTTGTGTAGCCGTTTTATCTTCTTTTTTTATTTTAATTTTTTTACCTTTTACATTTATTTTGTATGACAGTTATTTTATAATAGTGTTACAATTGTACTATTTTCACATATATGCCATCATTTAAATTGAATAAAACGTTTCCGAAACTCTTTAAATATAATCTTAAAGTTAGTGATGTTAAACCTATACTTGTAACTGAGAGTTTTGTTTGTATGGTGTTTTATGTCCTTTTCAACACATGTAAGGTTATATATGACATTCGATTTTTTTGTGGTGGAGGCAGACCACCCACATTTCCTGGGTAGAACCAGTACTGTACACCTCCCGCCATCCGTAAGAATCGACACATTCTCACAAGTCGAGATCCCACTGGAGCATGTATTGGAAATGAGGTAAAACACATTACAAACAAAACAAACAAAACTCTCAGTTACAAGTATATGATTTAACGTCACCAACTTTAAGATTATATTTGTAACTTATTTACTATTTTGTTACACCGACATGTTAAATATTTGTTAGTATAAATATATAATACTGAAAATGCATGTACATAGAGTAATTCATTCATGCCAATATTTCAAATTATTTGTATTGATTCACTACCCAGTCAACGGAGACAAATTTATGTTGTATGCACCATAGGTATGTGGCTTCGTCAAATAAATACCGCAAATAGATTGCCGCTATTGTACAGAGTTTGCCGCTGTTGTACAGAGATTGCCGCTGTTGTACAGGGGCGATGTTGCCATATAAAATAAACTTATGATAGCATTCTTATATGAGAGTCATGATACTTATATGAAAGTAGCCACATATGGTTCTCATATAAAACCTATCATACGATATCTATATAATAGGAACTTCATACACTTTCTGTATGATAATAAATTAATAACATCCTCATTTTTAAAACACAGACATTTTTATATGATTCTCATTAAAATAATATGTTTATTGCATCATATAAGACTCATATGATACTAATATGTGGCAAAATTGGTATATGGCATATATTACAGGTAAGCCTTCTACTAATACAATGTCTAGAAACTAACCACTCCCATGCAGTTATGTGTACATTTATAAATGTCAAACAATATAGTCTTCTTTATTTATTGAATTTCAAGTCGAAATATTTAGAGAGATACATAGAGGATCTTAAACGAGTTCCCATTTCTTATAAGATTTATGAAACGAGTTATGAATTATTTTAATTTTAACGAGCCTTTTGGCGAGTTAAAATTAAACATAATTCATAACGAGTTTCATAAATCTTATATGGAATGGGAACGAGTTTAAGATCCTTTTTATCACATAACATTGCAATCAAATTAGTAAAAAATAATTCAGATGTACATAGAACCACCACGACGTCAGACACACTTTAGTGCCAAAACGTCATAAAATATGTGACGTCGTAACGTCGCGTCTCACACATAACGTTGCGTATAAAAGAGTTCGTGTTTTACCTCTTTACAAAATAGCAGTTTACGCCAACTTTTTAACAAACCAACAACAATGTTTTGTATAACGTGCATTATTTTAATTAGCTGTCACAAATAATAAGTATATGATTCAGATCTGGGTGAATTTATAAAAAATAAAATAGTTTCAGTTAATAAACTTGCGTAGTGTTACAGGTTTAACTCAACCAATCAAAATCGTTCCAGGTTATATTACACGTGTGTCATACAATAGAATATTAAATGGGTGTTTGACACTGCTAACAAGTGACGTTATGTGATAAAATAAACTGTCCACTCTCTCAGAATTTCGAGAGTCTCTCCGAACTCATCAATTTTCATGCTAGCATGATCTATTTGTGTCAACATGCAACATGCCGAAATAAACTATTAAAATTATTTTTCCCTTGGGAAGGGTCTCTTTATGCATTTTTCTTTCTTTCCAAATAATTTATTATTGTATGTTATATATATTTTTTAAATTATGTCTCAAATGTTTTTTCTTTCCTAAATCAAATGTTATGATGATATGACTACATAGTATATTTTTCTTGAGGGTCCCCCGTGAGACTCTGGGTTGGGGTCAAAAGTTCAAATACTCAAATATCCCAAATTAATTGATTAATTTGCATGCAGTGCCATACATAAATACATAATAACATACAAAAGTATTATTTCCATTCTGGGTATCAAAGGAATATGAACACAAACAGTATTACCCCTAGATTTGGATACACGCTAAAAGTGGTGAATATATATGTGTCGCCCTGTGTGACGAACGCGTGGGGATCTGCGATGGTGCGCCGTCGAATTGGTTTTAGTTATAATTATATTTAAAAAGAAGGAAAAAAATCTACATTTATGCATGTTGATAATGTCACTTTATGACAATATTTAAAAATCGGTGATATTAAAATTTGGGAAATTATATAGTTTGCTTCGTTATTTTAACACGATTTTTTTTAATTTAGTGAGACGTTTCAACAATTATGAATATATGCCTTAAATAATTATATTTGAACTTTTTGAGAAATTAAACAAGATTGACAATGTATTAAAAACCTTGCGCGACGCCGCCGCGATATGGACACCTACATGTAGCATTTTAGATCAGTGATTGAGCAGTCAATTTGGGCACGTGTACCTTATATACGGAAATTGGCAGAACAATCTAAATTGTATTTTGTATGTAGCCGATCGATAACTGGATGATGTTGTTAGGTACCGACCATTTTGATTTCGGGGGGGGGGGGGGGGGGGGGGGCGGGCGTGGGGGAGGAGGGGGACCTGGGATTTTGTTGAAAAAAAATAATCCAGCCTTCTCTCATATTCTTCGAAAAAAATAATCTTGTTGTGAGTCCAATTAGAGGAAAAAGATAATCTGGCTCCCTATTCAGTCTATGATAAATGTAGATCTACTCCATTAGCCACTGGATTCAACATGAACATGTTTAACCACAATCTGGCTACATCCACAGCTTCTGCTCAGAAGTTTATCGAAATCTCCAGTTGAAATGAGTTTAGAAGACTGTGAGTGATAGTATTAATGGTTGTAATAAAAGTGATGTACATAGATCATGGTAGTAATAAATATGGTAAACATTAGTCATGGTAGTTTTAAATGGGATAAATGTGGTATACACTGGCAATGGTGGTAGTAAATGTGTTGTATAACTTGTTATAAAGTGGTCATGGTAGTAAATTTAGTATACATTGGTCATGGTAGTAATGAATGTGATATTCATGTAAAGTCATGGTTATAATGTGGTATACATAAGTCATGCTTGTAATAAGGCCATTATTTTTTATATAAGGTTGTTTTACGAACCCTCCTACCACAAAACGAAATTAGGTTGTTTTTTTTCCATAGGGAATTTGATAGTTTATTGATTTTACCTCCTCCCAGATTTTAATAGAACATTTCATTCCCTTCCTTTAAATTAAAATAATTAAACTATGCTTTACCAAATTTTTATTTTTATTTGTTTCTCTTCCTCCTACAACAATTCTCTGTCTTGATGGTTCGTAAAAGAAATAATAAAAAATAATGGCTTAAATGTGTTGTACATTGGTCATGGTAGTATGTAAATATTGCAATCCTGTGAGGGTGACGGTGAATATTTGTAAACCTCTTAGGTTATTTGTTTTATTATACTGAAAAATATGTTTGAAAAAGAAATTTGGTCCTGCTAAATAAACCTTTGAAATAAAGCAGGAGAAAACATCGTTACTAATCTGTCAGTTCCAAATCACTATTCTCAGCACCTAGCTAGAAAATAAATTTCTGCGGATGGTTCTTTTGTGTTCTTTCGAAATCTTCAGCTATGAACTCATGCTTAAAATTTTCAAATCATCTTCAGAAGGTTGTGCAAACTGTGTTCACCATTTTAGTAAATGTTCACAGATTTCTATTTGCATATGTATATACATACACTGTTCAGCATAGGACAGTGCTTTCACTTCACAATCATAAGACAATCATAAGACAGTACACATTATACTGGGGTGACATTACAAAAAATACTATCATTCAGTGAGTATTTAACATTGGTTTTTGACATTCATTATTAATAAATATTAAATATGATATCAGTTGTCATGGTAATAATAAATGTAGTATGCATAGCTCATGGTAGTAATACATGGGGTATTTAGTGGCCATGGTAGTAATGAATGGGGTATTTAGTGGTCATGGTACTAATGAATGGGGTATTTAGTGGTTATGGTAGTAATGAATGGGGTATTTAGTGGTCATGGTACTAATGAATGGGGTATTTAGTGGCCATGGTAGTAATGAATGGGGTATTTAGTGGTCATGGTACTAATGCATGGGGTATTTAGTGGTTATGGTAGTAATGAATGGGGTATTTAGTGGTCATGGTACTAATGAATGGGGTATTAAGTGGCCATGGTAGTAATGAATGGGGTATTTAGTGGTCATGGTACTAATGAATGGGGTATTTAGTGGTTATGGTAGTAATGAATGGGGTATTAAGTGGCCATGGTAGTAATGAATGGGGTATTAAGTGGCCATGGTAGTAATGAATGGGGTATTTAGTGGTCATGGTACTAATGAATGGGGTATTTAGTGGTTATGGTAGTAATGAATGGGGTATTTAGTGGTCATGGTACTAATGAATGGGGTATTTAGTGGCCATGGTAGTAATGAATGGGGTATTTAGTGGTCATGGTACTAATTAATGGGGTATTTAGTGGTTATGGTAGTAATGAATGGGGTATTCAGTGGTCATGGTACTAATGAATGGGGTATTTAGTGGTTATGGTAGTAATGAATGGGGTATTTAGTGGTCATGGTACTAATGAATGGGGTATTTAGTGGCCATGGTAGTAATGAATAGGGTATTTAGTGGTCATGGTACTAATGAATGGGGTATTTAGTGGTTATGGTAGTAATGAATGGGGTATTTAGTGGTCATGGTACTAATGAATAGGGTATTAAGTGGTCATGGTAGTAATTTAGAAGAGCAAAAGGGGCTCACATAGAAAGCAGACAAGGACAAGCATAACTAAAGATTAAAACTAGCACATGGAGTTCCATCTCCCATATATGGAAAGATCCATATTAAACAAGAGTACACCATGCTCCACCATTCAAAGTCAGTTTTAAACAAGGCCACTGGCATTTCTGTCTCACCAACCATGGTGCCAGTTAGTCTTAATTGTGGAGTTTAGGTGGGGGTGAGGTGAGTGTGTAGGGGATGCGCGGAGGTGTTGGTCAGTAGTGTTGGGAATCGGCTGAAAATTCATAATCGATTATCTGAATATTTAACCGACCGATGATCGATCATTAATCGATTAAACATGGCTGCTATAAAAGACAAGTGTAAGCCTTTTTCAGACTAAAATGAAAAAAAGAATCACATTTCAAGTATGTTCTGGTAATAAAGGAACAGAATAAAACTGACCAACATATATATATTTTAAAAAACAAATTGTAATAACTGCTATAAATATGTGATTACTTGTTGCACAATTATAACTCATTTTATTTCTTGTATACTTTAGTACAAGAGAATGAAATAAGCCATAATGTTCAACAACCGAGTAAAGTCGATCATGAACATTTTTAATCAAATAATCAGATCAAAAGCATAACTGATTGATGATCGATCAAATTGATTAATCGGAACAACACTATTGGTCAGTAAACATATACCAAATATCGAAGAAAGACCTTCAGTACCCCCAGAATGAATAAGAGGGAGGGTGTGGGGGAAGAGAACAGGGTGCAGACATAGTAACTGAAGAGAAACCAAAATAATATAACAAATATTTGTCTATTTATCTGTGGTGATGGTGGTGTAGGAGTGGGAAAGGTGTGGGCATTTATGGGTATGGGGCTAATGATATTTACAGGCTTGCCATTGTCATTTGATGTATGCAGTGAGTTTCATGGAAATATATGAAGCTGCTTAAAAAACTTTAACTGAAATTTTAAGTTGAAAAAACCCCACATCATCTGGTTAAAATGAAATAAAAAGTTATGAAACATGTGACTGTGTCCTTGATGACTGTGAGTGACACTTGTCAAGCTCCTTTGACAGAGATATATGGCTAGTGGGTATTGAAATAAATGGATTGCAAGAAAATAAAATAAAATAAATTCTAAGTCGAAAAGGGGCCACACCTTTTCTAAAATATTAAACAGAAAATATTTATCCAGAAAAAAGGGCCACAATTTTGCTAAAATGCAATACAGGGTTATGGAACATGTGTCTACTAGCATCCATGCTTTACTGAAGTTGTATTAATAAGTAACAATCAACTATTGACATACAAGGACTTGCCTAAAAACTTTAACCAGATTTTTGAAGTTGAACAAAGAACATAACCTTGCTTAAATGCAATACAGAGTTAATATGAACATGTGTCTACTAAAGCGCCCGTGTTATTCCAAGCTGTACTGAAGTTTTATTGATGTACGATTTTCAGTTGTTAAAATATATGGACTTGTCAAAAAATAACGTTTAAACCAGAAATTCAAAGTAAGAAAAGGGTCATGCTAATACATACCCCCCCCCCCCCCCCCACCCCACCCCACCACCCCACACACACACCCCGACACCAAAATGGTCGGCCCTTACTGTTGTTTGAAATTTATAAATGTACACATAACTGCATGTAGTTAGTTATTCGCCAAGAATGTGCACCTATTAGTGCAGTGTAGACATAGTCTTAATCATTCGTAATTTGTACACGCTCCGTAAATACAGGGATATGGCATATATTCAAACTTTATTATTGAGAGTTATGCAACTTGTAAATGAGTTAATTCAACTGACGTTGTTTTAACGGTCCATCAACACATTATAGATTATTTATAGCTTCTTCAGAGAGAGGGGAAGGACACATATGAATCCGGGAACCTGCATTGCCCTTACTATCGAATATATTACTATGGTTATTTAACGTGCTCGAATGATAGATCGATACCGCCCGGTTTACTTATCTTTCCTTTAATTTATTTACCTTTCCTTTACTTAACATTTCCTTTCCTTTACCTTTCATTTTCCTTTTCCTTTCATTTCCTTTCCTTTATTTTACTTTACCATTCCTTTACCATTCCTTTACTTTACCTTTCCTTTACTTTACCGTTTCTTTCCTTCACTTTACTTACCTTTCCTTTATTTAACCTTTCTTTTACTTTTCTTAACTTTACATTTCCTTTACTTTACCTTTCCTTTCCTTTATTTTACTTACCTTTACTTACCTTTCTTTTTCTTTCCTTCACTTTACCTTCACTTTACATTTACCTTTACTTGAACTTTCCTTTACTTTCTCTTTCCTTTTCTTGAATTTTACCTTTACTTTACCTTCACTTTACCTTTACTTTACCTTCCCTTCACTTTACCTTTCCTTTACTTTGCATTTCCTTTACTTTACCTTTCCTTTCCTTTGCTTTACTTTACTACCTCACCTCACCTCACCTCACCTCACCTCACCTCACCTCACCTCACCTCACCTCACCTCACCTCACCTCACCTCACCTCACCTCACCTCACCTCACCTTTACTTCACTTTACCTTTACCTTTATTTTACCTTTGCTTTGCAGTTTAACTTTGCTTTACACTTTACCGTTGCTTTACACTTTACCTTTGCTTTACACTTTACATTTGCTTTGCACTTTGCCTTTGCTCTACACTTTACATTTGCTTTAACTTTACCTTTACTTTACACTTTACTTTACACTTTACTTTTACTTTACCTTTGCTTTGCAGTTTAACTTTGCTTTACACTTTACCGTTGCTTTACACTTTACCTTTGCTTTACACTTTACATTTGCTTTGCACTTTGCCTTTGCTCTACACTTTACATTTGCTTTACACTTTACCTTTACTTTACACTTTACTTTTACTTTACCTTTACTTTACCTTTACTTTACATTTCCTTTACTTGATTTTACCTTTACTTCATTTTATCTTTACCTTTACTTAACCTTTGCTTTACAGTTTACCTTTGCTTTACACTTTACATTTGCTTTGCACTTTACCTTTGCTTTACACCTTTGCTTCGCACTTTACCTTTTGCTTTACATGCTTTCTACGTTACCTTTGCTGTACACTTTACCTTTACTTTACACTTTACCTTTACTTTACCTTTACTCTACCTTTCGTTTCATTTAGTTTACTTACCTTCCCTTTACTTTACTTACTTTTCCTTTCCTTTACTTTACCTTTACTTTACCTTCACTTTACCTTTACTTTACCTTTACTTTGTCTTTACCTTTACTTTCCTTTCCCTTTCCTTTACTAGACCTTACCTAAATTTTACTTTACCTTTACTTTACCTTTACTTAACGTTACCTTTCCTGTACTTTTACTATCTTTAACTTTACTTTACCTTTACTTTACATTTCATTTCCTCTACCTTTTCTTTACTCTACCATCCTTTGCCTTTACTTTGCTTACCTTTCCTTTACTAAACTTTCCTTTACTTTACCTTTCCTTTACATTTCCGTTACCGTCCCTTTCCTTTCCTTTCCTTTCCTGTCCTTTCCTTTACCTTTCCCTACCTTTACCTTTCGTTTACTTTTCTTTACTTTACTTACCTTTCTTTTACTTAACGTTTCTTTACTTTACCTTTCCTTTACTTTACATTTCCTTAACTTTACAGTTCCTTTATTTTACCTTTCCTTTCCTTTAGTTTACTACCTTTCCTTTACGGACCTTTTCTTTCCTTTTATTTACTTTACCTTTACTTTCCCTTTCCTTTACTTTACTTTACTTTACCTTTAGTTTACCTTTCCTTAATTTTACTTAAGTTTCCTTTACTATACCGTTCCTTTCCTTTACTTAACTTTTCTTTAATTAACTTTTCTTTACTTTACATTTTCTTTCCTTTAGTTGACTTACATTTCCTTACCTTTCCTTTACTTACCTTTCCTTTACTTTATCTTTACTTTACCTTTCCTTTATTTTACCTTTCTTTACTTTACCGTTCATTTACTTTACCTTTCATTTATTTTTCTGTACCTTTCCTTTACTTTACCGTTTCTCTCCTTCACTTTACTTGCCTTTACTTTAGTTTACTTTGCATAACTGTTCTTTACTTGACCTCTCGTTGCGTTGTAAAACTTTGCTTCTCACCGCTGCAGGTTCGAATCCCACTGGCAGCTCGACTTTTAAGAGAGGAAGTGTCGATTTTTACGGATGGCGGGAGGTGTAGAGTACTGGTTCTACCCAGGAAAAGTGGGTGGTCTGCCTCAACCATAAAAAAGCGACCGTCATATATATAACCTTCCATGTGTTGAAAATGACGTAAAACACCATACAAACAAACAAACAATGTTACCTTTTCATTACTTTACCTGTCCTTTACTTATCATTTCCTTCACTTTACCTTTCCTTTCATTTACTCTACATAACTATCCTTTACATTACCTTTCCTTTACATTACCTTTCCTTTACTTTACCTTTCCTTTTCTTTACCTTGCCTTTATTTTACCTTATTCACTTTTCCTTTCATTTCATTTACTTTACTTGCCTTTCCTTTACTTTCCTTTACCTTTCCTTTCCTTTACCTTTCCTTTACCTTTCCTTTAATTTACCTTTACTTTACTTACCTTTCCTTTACTTTACCTTTTCTTTTACCTCTCATTTCCTTTACCTTTCCTTTACTTTTCCTTTACTTTACTTTACATTTACTTTGCCTTTACTTTGCCTTTCCTTTGTCTTTCCTATGCCTTTCCTCTACTTTACCTTTCCTTAACTTTACCTTTCCTTTGCTTTACCTTTCCTTTCATTTACTTTACCTTTACTTTTTTTTTTTTTACATTTGTTTCCTTTCCTATCCTTTACTTTTTTCTTTTTACTTTACTTACCTTTCCTTTATTTTACTTAATTTTTCTTTACTTTACCTTTCTTTCCTTAAGTCTACTTATCTTTCCCTTGATTTATTTCCTTTTCCTTTACCATACCGTTCCTTTCCTGTACTCTGCTTACCTTTCCTTTACTTAACTTTTCTTTTCTTTACCTTTCTTTTAGTTTACTTACCTTTCCTTTACATTACTTTAATTTACTTTTCATTTGTTGTTTTACTTTACTTACCTTTTATTTCAAGACCTTTCCTTTATTTTACCTTTTTTTCTGTACCTTTCCTTTACTTTACACTTTCCTTGACTTTACCGTTCCTCTCCTTTTCTTTACTTACCTTTCCTTTACTTTACTTTACATAACTATCCTTTACTTTACCTTTCATTTACAGTAACTTTACCTTTCCATTAATTTACCTTTACTTTACTTATCGTTTCCTTCACTTTACCTTTCCTTTAATTTGCTTTACATAACTATCCTTTACTTTACCTTTCATTCACTTTACCTTTCCTTACATTTACTTAACATAACTATCCTTTACTTTACCTTTCCATTTTTTTCTGTACCTTTCTTTTACTTTACACTTTCCTTGACTTTACCGTTCCTCTCCTTTTCTTTACTTACCTTTCCTTTACTTTACTTTACATAACTATCCTTTACTTTACCTTTCCATTACTTTACCTTTTCTTTTCTTTACCTTTCCTTTACTTTACCTTTCCTTTACTTTACTTGCATTTCCTTTACTTTACTTACCTTTCCTTTGTTTTCCCTTACCCTCCCTTTACACATCCTTTACTTTACCTTTACTTTACTTACTTTCATTGTTTTACCTTTGCTTTACCTCTCCTTTCCTTTACCTTTCCTTTACTTTACTGTCCTTTACTTTCCTTTCCTTTACTTTTGCTTTTCCTTCAATTTACCTTTTCTTAACCGTTACCTTTACTTTACCTTTCATTTACTTTAGCTTTTCTTTACTTTACCTTTCCTTTACTTGACCTTTCATTTACCTTTTGTTTACTTTACCTTGCCTTTCCTTTTCCCTTCCTTTCCATTACTGTACTTACCTTTCCTTAACTTTGTCTTGCATTTACATAATATTTCCTTTATTTTAACTTTATTTTTACTTACATTTCCTTTATTGGGGCGAATATTTGAAAAAGATACTGTAATTTTCTAATAAACTGGAAATGCGTAGTTCGAGCTTGCCTTTTACAAAAAACAGTGCATACAGTGTAGACAGTATAGAATTTAAAATGAAAACTCTGTTATACGCTTTTGATGAATTTGCAAACGAAATTTGTTAATGGAAAATAATGCAACCATCCATCATCTATATAATAAAGTTTAAAGTAATTGTATCAATTATTAAGAATTGTGAATGAATAATAAATGAAGATCGACGGTAATTGGTAGAGATGTGTATTTCAAAGGTTGCACGCGATTTTATAAAAGAACCATGTAACGTATATTTTACAATAAATTGTATTTTTTTAAAATTAATAAATGACGATCATCGTCATCATCATCATTATCATCATCATCATCATCATCATCATCATCATCATCATCATCATCATCATCATCATCATCATCATCATCATCATCATCATCATCATCATCATCATCATCATCATCATCATCATCATCATCTTCATCATCATCATCATTATCTTCTTCTTCTTCTTCTTCTTCTTCTTCTTCTTCTTCTTCTTCGACGTGTAAAACTATCACAGGCGCAATCAGGTAAACGTGTACTTTTATTTTTCTGCAAGACTTTGAGGACTTTAACGGCAATCTTGTTCTTTTTTTAAAAATCGCGTCTTTAGTTTGTTTTATTACATAACTTGCCTTTATTCAACCATTGTTAGTAATTATAAGACTAATATAAAGAAAGTCGTCTGCATATTACTGACTGTTGATTATATTGCAACAATACTATAAGTAAAGCTATGGTAGAATAAGACGACAAATGAAATCTCAAAATATTATTTAATTATATGCATGCAGGGTTAAAGTCAAAATGATACTGGATTAATAAATCGAGACACTAATTCTAATGCTATTTTTAAAACAAATATTATTAATTAAAACTAGAATCAATTCGACGGCACGCCATCTCATTTTGCATTTGATCTTTACACCAGAATTGTCTTAATATCTACGAAAGCTCGGACGAATTAGAAAACCACCAATATCGGAGTGGTTGCCCTATATTTATAATATTCTAGCACCTTCATTTTGCATTCGGATCTTTACCAAATTTAACCAGAATCTAAATCTTGATGACAGCTCAAACGAGTTCGAAAAATAATAAACACTAGAGTTATGGCCCTTGATTTAACGGAAAAGATGGATATACTTTGTCTTGTCAACGCTTTAGTACCTTCATTTTGATTGTGATATTTACCAAACTTGTTTACGGCAGAGTCTTAATATTGATTCAAGCTCGGACAAGTTTAGAAAACTCCACCGATATCGAATAATAAACATCAGTTAATATGGGACAAATGCAATACCTGTTATAAGGGCCGTCTTAGGCAGTAGAGCGTCTACAGACCTTCTTCTACCTCTTGTTATTTTATTTTATGAAGATGTTTCAGTCATACAAGAATTAAAAGAACTAGCCAAAGTCAGACAGAAACAGCATAGTTGTGGCCCTTGAATTATTTAAAATGGTTAACACTCGATGCCCTTCATTTCCAAAATATATTGGAAAGCTCAAACAAGTTTGAAACACCCCTCACCTATCGGTCGAACATGTTAAATAATGAACAACAAGTGCAGACGTTCGCTAGCGCTCGCAGTCAACTGAATGTGTCTAGGTGAGCCAGCGATCGCGGTCAGCTTGAGTATGGTGGCTGATTTCTGCCATTTGTCGTCTTTTCGTCCTGTCGTCTTTTCGTTCTGTCGTCTTTTCGTGGGCGAAATAACGAAAAGACGAAAATAAGACAAATGGCAGAAATCAGCCACCATACTTCAGTGTGTCTGTCTGGATTCAGAATTAAAGGACAACAGTATGGATTCAGAATTAAAGAAAACAGTCTGGATTCAGAATAAAAGGAAAACGTTCAATACATACCAGCCCTGTGCTGTTCACCACTCCTATGCTTCATAGTAACTAACTCACTACTAGTAGTTTACCCAGGACTACTTCCCAGTACTACCAGAATGACCCCATGGTACCCGGTCTAACTCCTGAAGAACAGAGACTAAGCCTATAGCACAGTGTCCATGACTGTGTACGCCAACGTTTCATTTGTGTTCTTTCAGATATTCTGTTGCTATGTGCACGCCAACGTTTACGAGTATTCTAGTGACAATTCAGTTGATATTTGGATTCGTTGCTGCCCAATGGCTTGGCAGCGTATTAGACCCTGGCAAAACATGTGAAAGTGCCTACGGATTTACTTCCTGCATCGACTCAGTAAATTGTATGGGGAATTACTATGGCGAGTGTTTGTGCATTCCTCTAGCGATAAAAAACGACTTTTCTGGGACAAGCATGGATGGTTCAACCCTCTGTCTGTAAGTATGTGCACTATACTATTATTTTAATCCAGTGTTTGCAAAGATCGTGTACATTCAATCAGTCAAATATAATGCCATGATCACTTAGTTATTTTGAACTCGACCTACTTCCGGTGTTGTGGGCGGGGTCATTTAGTGCAATTGTTAGATACTTTTTGTCTCGCCCACGAGAGTGGGTAGGAGACATAGCAATCACTTTTCCGGCGGCGGCGGTAGCCACACATTAAAACAACTATCACTCAACCGCTGCTCGAATTTTTCTGAAACTTTGTCACATGCTTTGTTGGGTCACGTAATGCCAAAATTACCAAGGTCAAGGTCATAATTTGCGTTATTTTCCCGAAACTTAACCTTGGTTAGGTAACTTAACCTTGGTTAGGTAACTTAAACTCAGTTAACTGTCTGTGATTGCCTCATTTTCTTTACTTGCTACTTGATCATATGTATTGTTAGCATTGGTGAACATCACTGAACGACAAAAAATACCAAGGTCAACGTCATATTTTGCTTATTTCCCCCAAACTTAACCTTGGTTAGGTAACTTAACTTCAGTTAACTTTATGTGATTGCCGAACTTTATGTCTTTGATACTTGGTAATATGTATGATTGGCATTGGTGGAAATCGATGAACGACAAAAATAACCAAGGTCAAGGTCACGTTTTGCGTTATTTACCCTAAACATCAGTTTGGTTAGGTAAGTTAACCTCAGTTAACTTTTTATGAAAGCTGCAGTTTCTTTGTTTGTTACTTGATCATATGTATTGTTGGCATTAGCGGACATCACTTAATGACAAAAATTACCAAGGTCAAGGTAATATTTTGCGTTATTTTCCCCAAACCTAACCTTGGTTAGGTAACTTAACCGCTGTTAACTTTATGTGATTGTCTCATTTTATGTCTTTGATACTTGATCATATGTATTGTTATACCAAGCTAAACGAAGTTTAGTGGAGTATATTGGTTTCACCCTGTCCCGTCTGTCCGTCTGTATGTCTGTATATGCAATATTGTCCGTTCCATAACTCCTCTTCCCCTGAAGCAAATCTCATAAAACTTCATGCGTGAACTGCCTGTGATAAGAGGATGACTCCTATTGATTTTGAGTTTAGTATGTCAAAGGTCAAGGTCACCGAGACCTGATGATGAAAAACCTTGCCCACACCATCTCATGAAACTTCATAGGTGGACTGCCTGATGTAAGAGAAGGAACCATGTTGATTTTGAGGTTAGTTGGTCAAAAGTCAAGGTCACTGGGACCCGATAATTAAAAACCTTGTCCGCACCATAACTCCTCTTCCACTGAGGCAAATCTCATGAAACTTCAAGATGAACTGGTTGTGGTGAGAGGATGGCCCCTATTGATTTTGAGGTCGGTAGGTCAAAGTCAAAGGTCAAGGTCACCAGCACCCGATAATGAAAAAAAACTTGTCCGCTCCATAACTCCTTTCCCCCTGAGACAAATCTCATGGTACTTCAAAAGTGAACTGCCTGTGGTGAGAGGACAATCCTTATTGATTTTGAGGTCAGTAGATCAAAGGCTAAGGTCACAGGGACCTGATAATGAAACATCTTGTCCGCTCCATAACTCCTCTCCCCTTGAAGCAAATCTCATGAAACTTCATAGGTGAACTGCCTGTGGTGAGAGGACGACCACTTTTGATTTTGATTCAGTAGGTCAAGGTCAAGGTCACAGGGACCTGATAATGAAAAAATCTTGTCCGCTTCATAACTCCTCTCCCCCTGAAGCAAATCTCATGAAACTTAATTAATAGGTGGACTGTCTGTGATAAAAAGATGGCCACTATTGGTTTTGAGGTCAGTAGGTCAAACGTCAATGCCATCATTACCTGATCATGAAAATCCCATTCCACTCAATCTTTACTCAAACAGTAGGGTGGGGAATGTGGTGTGTATGGAGGGGGGTGGGGGGGGGGAGGGTGGGGGTGGGGGTGGGTGGGTGGGGGGAAGTGGTAGTCGCCCTTTAAAAAGCAACAGCTCTAGTTGGCATTGGTGGACATCGCTGAACGACACAAAATATTAAGGTCATGGTCATATTTTGTATTATTTTACCAAAACTACACCCTGGTTAACACCATTTTTAAAGCAATAATAGCCCTACATCCTTCAAACTTTTTCAACTAATATATATGGGTAAAAACTGTGCATTTCGACCAAAATGTGTAATCATAACATACTTTGACATACTCGATTCCGGTTTGGATTTTTATTTACGTCAGTTTCCAAGTCATTCTCACTCATCAAACTTCAAACTTAGATATATCTAGATGGTAAATATACGTCGATAGCTCTTCACTCTTTCAACTTCATATATTTGGTAATATATATTCCGACAAACAGTGGGTCAGCGTGACCGACCTTGACCTTCACTTTATTTATTCTGGATATGGGTGTTAGTTACGTTGGTTTCTACGTCACCGATATCTCTCCACTCTCCAGACACATATGCATCAAGATTTGAAGATAAGAAGTTCGTATTCCGCCCAAATTTAGGTCACCTTTACCGACATTGACCTACGTTTTAAACTTCATTGATTCCAGCTAAGATTTCAGTTGCAATCATTTCTAGGTCATCGCTATGATATTCCTGCGCCTTCCATACACATACATAACTATATGTGGTCCACTCGTATACATTCCGACCAACTGTTTAACTTTCCAGTCGTTCTGGTTAATAGTTGACAGGAAGGGAGGTAACACATGCGTTCTCGTTGACATGTGATAATTCTTAAGAGTTTATATTCAGACATGTTTAGCTGTTTGTCAACCCCAAATCTATTTACCATAGGACTGATTTGTTTGTTTGTTTGAATGGTATTTTACGTCATCTTTAGCACATGTTAGGCCATATATGACGATCAGTTGTTTTGTGGTAGAGGCAGACCACTCCGGTTTTCGTGGGTAGAACTTGTACTATATAGTCAAACTTACGTAAAAAATGACATTTTACCATAGGATTGAAGAACCACCATAGGACTGAAGAACGAACATATGAATGAAGATCGACTGAAACAAACACTCAGATGACATCCTTTTGCAACTCGTCACTAACAAATTCAATCATCTGCACGTAATGGCCTTAACTTCAGGCGTTAAACACCAGTTAGAGAAAAAGATGCAATTTGTTTTTATTTAATGTATACGGTTATCATTTTATTTCTGCTAAAGCAACACACACACACACACACACACACACACACACACACACACACACACACACACACACTATTTGACGTTGAAGTTGATAACGTTTATGAAACGAACTAACCCGCCAAATAACGGCAAAGTTACGCTACACCCTGGTAATCAAAACTCTATCCAGGTCATATAATAATGTACATTTGCCGATTATAAGTTTACTCGCGCGTTCTTAAGATACCCGTGATTAAATATGCATTAAGTGAATTATGAATTGGTAACTCTTAATTCGAAGCCAGTTTTGGGGTTTGGCCTGGTCGGTTAAAGCCGTTTATATGGTGTTTATAGAGTTTGGATTCTCAAAGTATGTAAGTTATATGTACACCTCCTCGTCAGTAGGTTTAGAAACGGTGTACATTTGTTGTAAAATGTGCCTGCCAAGCGATAGGTACTTGAAATTGATAAAACTTCCTGCTTCTTTTGACCCCTTCCTTTCCAAATTTAGGCTCGTCGTATTTGGGGATCACTTTATCGCCCGTCTGACAGTCCGTCCGTCAGTCAGTCCGTCAGTCAAGTCAGTCAGTCAGTCAGTAAGTCAGTCATACAAGTCAAGGTTACAGTGAAGGTCATTATATGGGTTAAATACTCATTTTTTCTCCACGAAAACTTAACGTTGGCTATAACTTTCTCATTTCTTGCTATTTCTTCATCAAACTTTCAATATATACTCTTCCTGACAACATCGACATGACCATACTAAAATATAAAGGTCAAGGTCACACTGAAGGTCATTTTATGGGTTAAATACTATTTTTTTTCTTCACGAAAACTTAACATTGGCTATAACTTTCTCATTTCTTTTCAAACTTTCAATATATACTCATCATGACAACATCGACATGACCATACTAAAATATAAAGGTCAAGATCACACTAAAGGTCATTATATGAGTTAAATACTCATTATTTTTCTTCACGAAAACTTAACGTCGGCTATAACTTTCTCATTCTTCAAACTTTCAATATATACTCTTCATGACAACATCGACATGACCATACTAAAATATAAAGGTCAAGTCACACTGAAGGTCATTATATGGGTTAAATACTCATTTTGTTCTTCACGAAAACTTAACATTGGCTATAACTTTCTCATTTCTTGATATTTCTGGATTAAACTTTCAATATATACTCATCATGACAACGTCGACATGACATACTCAAATATAAAGGTCAAGGTCACACTGAAGATCATTATGTGGGTTAAATATTTTTCTTCACGAAAACTTAGTCGGGCCAGTTTATCAAGTCATTCAG